>OZ010680.1:1933209-2304896 GCA_963932265.1 Thymelicus lineola
TACCAAAAGACGTAAACGCAGCCATAGGAACAATAAAAACGAAACGTACAATTCAGTTTGTGGACTGGTGCCCGACTGGATTTAAAGTTGGCATAAATTATCAGCCTCCAACCGTTGTACCCGGAGGAGACTTGGCTAAGGTACAAAGAGCCGTGTGTATGCTATCAAATACAACAGCAATCGCTGAAGCTTGGTCTCGACTGAACCACAAGTTTGATTTAATGTATGCAAAACGTGCCTTCGTTCACTGGTATGTAGGCGAGGGCATGGAAGAAGGAGAGTTTTCAGAAGCTCGAGAAGATTTAGCTGCACTCGAAAAGGACTATGAAGAAGTCGGAATGGATTCAGGAGAAGGTGAAGGAGAAGGAGGCGAAGAGTATTAAGAACTCAAGGTTTTATTAAATTTTTTGGATCTCTCCTTAGGACTGAAATGTTTTACATTGCATTATAATGATTTTTCCATAGCTTTAAAACGTTTACATTCTATCTTATTATAATATGTTAATGTTTGATTAAAAAGAAATTTACAAGTAAATTTGATTGTTTATCATTCAATACATTTTTTTTTCTTTTTGGATCACAATGGATTTAACGATTGATGCTCGGTTTACATTATTCCAGGCCCCCAATTCTCATTTTGTAGAGATAATCTCGAAGTTAGACATATCACTAATCTTTAAATCTCGACGAGACATGTCGGCAAAATCTCGAATGTATCCAAAAAAGTTATTCTGGAGCACATTCGAGATTTTATCTTTCGACATTACCATTAGACATATAAAATAAACGCTTTACAACGCCGTGGCCGCCAATTCTCATTTTGTAGAGATAATCTCGAAGTTAGACATATCACTAATCTTTAAATCTCGACGAGACATGTCGGCAAAATCTCGAATGTAGCCAAAAAAGTTATTCTGAGGCACATTCGAGATTTTATCTTTCGACATTGCCATTAGACATATAAAATAAACGCTTTACAACGCCGTGATTGGTCAAAACGCGTGACATTTCAATCCCGAACGCTTTACAACGCCGTGATTGGTCAAAACGCGTGACATTTCAATCTCGAACGCTCCGGGCCCCCAATTCTCATTTCGTAGAGATACATCTCTAACAGAGATATCTCTAAAAAACATGGCGGATCTCTAATGAAACCTAATTTCCTTATTCTCGGGATGTCACATTAGAGATATCTCTGAGCCTTTTCGTGCGACATGCAACGTATGGTCCGGAGCGTTCGAGATTGAAATGTCACGCGTTTTGACCAATCACGGCGTTGTAAAGCGTTCGGGATTGAAATGTTTGACCAATCACAGCGTCGTAAAGCGTCCTTTAGAGATATCTCTGAGCCTTTTCGTGCGACATGCAACGTATGGTCCGGAGCGTTCGAGATTGAAATGTCACGCGTTTTGACCAATCACGGCGTTGTAAAGCGTTCGGGATTGAAATGTCACGCGTTTTGACCAATCACGGCGTTGTAAAGCGTTTATTTTTATATGTCTAATGGTAATGTCGAAAGATAAAATCTCGAATGTGCTCCAGAATAACTTTTTTGGATACATTCGAGATTTTGCCGACATGTCTCGTCGAGATTTAAAGATTAGTGATATGTCTAACTTCGAGATTATCTCTACAAAATGAGAATTGGGGGCCGGACCATACGTTGCATGTCGCACGAAAAGGCTCAGAGATATCTCTAATGTGACATCCCGAGAATAAGGAAATTAGGTTTCATTAGAGATCCGCCATGTTTTTTAGAGATATCTCTGTTAGAGATGTATCTCTACGAAATGAGAATTGGGGGCGTGATTGGTCAAAACGCGTGACATTTCAATCCCGAACGCTTTACAACGCCGTGATTGGTCAAAACGCGTGACATTTCAATCTCGAACGCTCCGGACCATACGTTGCATGTCGCACGAAAAGGCTCAGAGATATCTCTAAAGGACGCTTTACGACGCTGTGATTGGTCAAACATTTCAATCCCGAACGCTTTACAACGCCGTGATTGGTCAAAACGCGTGACATTTCAATCTCGAACGCTCCGGACCATACGTTGCATGTCGCACGAAAAGGCTCAGAGATATCTCTAATGTGACATCCCGAGAATAAGGAAATTAGGTTTTATTAGAGATCCGCCATGTTTTTTAGAGATATCTCTGTTAGAGATGTATCTCTACAAAATGAGAATTGGGGGCCAGCCCAAATAATATGACCGCGCGGAAACACTCACCGCGCGGTACAACGTCAACCTAAATAAAATGCTTAGTTCTTATGACCATTAAACATACATCTTTTGATTTTACAGTAATTAAGTTTAAGTTAACAAATTGGCGCCCTAACTCAAATAACTTAAATCGCTCCTTAGTACAGAACACAGGGTCTCTCTTCACAATGCATGCCTAGAGCACACGTTCCACCACACCACGCTCGTATTTTGATAGCCGACAAATGAGCTGATGACTTTCAGTAACGTCAAAGACGTCACCGATATGATACTGGACAAAAGAGAACGGACTGACTTGAAATCCAGATTTTGTGAATTCTCTTATCTCACAGACCAGTACAATGGCTGTAGTAGAGCTGATGAAAAGGCAGACAGGTGATTGAAAGTAAGTACAACATAAAGTCATAAAGTCGTCAATGCGTACGCCATTGTTGGAGATATTTTTATACAGCACCAGCATCAGTATCAGCATCTGGATTGAGGGCTCACATTCTTGGCGTAGCGAATTGTAAACAGGGGATTTAGTTAAAATTAGTTAAAACTTAAAGCAAACACTTATTTCTTAAAATGATTTATGTATGTCATTCTCAACTGCCTAGAGAGTAACATTACAGATTTATCGCAGTTTTACTTGGGCCCTCAATCCAGGCGTTTATAAACTGAGGGCCCAGGCGACACATAGGTTTAAAAGAAGAAATACATAAATGTGCCTTGAATAGGTACCCCCTAGATAACATCCATATGAATTATTTAAAAAATAAAATAGTGAAATAAGTAACGGCTGAAAGGGAAAACTAATTCGAGTTTTCGGATAAATAACGTCCGATCTGAGAGCCCAAACATTTTCGGCTTTATCGACTAGGTGCAACCTCTTAGGCTTCCCGCCCACGTCCGATAATTGGTGACCGATTTTTGTACCGACTGTCGGTGAGACAGTTTTATTTCTAACCGACATTTTGTAGGACGTGTGCGTTGCACCATTGCTATCAGTACGTTCTATTTTTCTCCTACAAAAAATCGGTCACCGATTATCGGACGTGGGCGGGAAGCCTTATCATCATCATCATCATCCTGCCCATTTCCCAATTTTATTTGGGGTCGGCGCAATATGTTTTCCTCTTCCACACCTCTCTATCAGCCGTCATCTTTACACTAACTCTCTTATCTTTCATATCCTCTATAACACAATCCATCCATCTTTTCTTAGGTCTTCCTCGTCCCCTTCGTCTATCTATCACATTCATATCCATCACTCTTCTCGTCACATGCGTTTCCTCACGCCTCATCACATGCCCATACCATGACATTCGGTTTCCTTTCAACTTTTCTGTCATTTTTGCCACTTTCACAGTTCCTCTAATATACTCATTCTCGTCACTCCACACATCCCACCTCAACATTCTCATCTCTGTGACATGCATTCGTCTTTCATCCGTCTTCTTTGTAGCCCAACATTCTGATCCATACATTACGACAGGTCTTATTACGGATTTATAGATTTTACCCTTCAATTTAAGGGGCATCCGTGGGTCACAAATAGTTCCTGTGACCTGTCGCCATTTCATCCAACCTGCATTGATCCGATGTGTCACATCCAGGTCAATGTCACCATTCTTTTGAATGATTGAGCCCAAGTACCGAAAATCAGAGCAGACTGGTAAGGACATTCCGCCGAGTGTTATAGGTACAGGACCGAAGCCTTAGTTTGAAATAAATTAGCTGAAAAGTTTTGTAGGGTAACCATGACTTTGTTCATATTTTTTAGTAATCAAAGTGCAAAAATGTACTAGGGATCCTTGACTAACGCTTAACACGCATTACGATTTTTTACCGCGCGATTTTTTTTCTGACGATTTTTAAATCGCGTATTTTTGATTCATAATCAACACGATTTTTTTTCGCAAGTGCGTGCAGTTCACGGAACACAGAGACAAGACTCTTGTCTCTGTGTTCCGTGGTGCAGTTTCATACAAATTCCATATATCACAGAATTTTGCGGAAAAAATCGCGCGGTGAAAAATCGTACTTATTGCGTGTTAAGCCTCAGGGTCAGTATGCATCGCGAATTTTACCGCCGCGATTTTTTTCTGACGGTTTATAAATCGCGTACTGAATCATAAATCAACACGATTTTTTTTCGCAAGTGCGTGCAGTTTCATACAATTTCCATATATCACAGAATTTTGTAGAAAAAATCGCGTAGTGGAAAATCGTAATGCGTGTTAGGCCCTCAGATTAGACGTTTTACCTTTCAGTCGTTACTATTTATGTCTCTATTTTTGAGATTTATACTACCTATGTTACTTTCTGTAGGCATCTGAACTGAGGGCCCTAAACATTTGCCCGTAACATCTTTAATTCACGTTTTTTATGAGTGTTTGGCAAACAGTGTTTGCTTTAAGATTTAACTAATTTTAACTAAATCTTCTATAAATTTCAATTTGCTACGCGAAGAAAAAAAAAGTGGGCCCTCAATCCAGATGCACACCATTTTCCATTGGCACACATATCCCAACCTGTTTCAGACCTTTTACACCCTACTTAGATAATAATATGTTTGTTACCTCAGAACTTTCGACTGAGTGAACCGATATTGATGATTCGTTTTTTAATCGCTGGTGCTTGTTATGTGGTCCTTAAGCGAAATATAAATTCAGAGTCCTAAATTCATCCATTAATTCAGTCATTCATTCGGTCATTCATTAGTTTAGTCATTAATTCATTCATTCATTACATCAAAACTATAACCACGCTCTTTCGTTAAAATCTTATGGATGAATATTTATTTATAGTATGAAAATGAGACGATGATCCATTCGCACCACTCTATTGAGTGAATTTATTATTATAAAAAAAAATATTTTGACAGTTGAACTAATGAGAAAAAAAAATCCACTCGTCCGGCGATTGGAATAACGATTAGAATTATGTAGTGGGAACAAAGCGGTAGATATACGGCTATTAGTATGACGATCGGACCGAGTAGAACTAGTGAGAAAAAAAATTCCCACTAGTTCTACGATAGGACTAACGAGTAGAACTAGAGTGAATGAACCAAACTGACATTACCTATGCAAATCTTTCTTTTCGATGTTTCGATAATTTGCTACAAAATATTAAAATCTGACTATAGGTACTACTCAAGGCTTCCTCGGTACATGTGTGAATTACATATGTGAATTATCCTTATTTAAATAAACAAAAAAGTTAACAAGAATGACTTTATTAGACAATAAAATTATTAAACAAAAATTTTCAAATATAACATAACAAATACTAAATCAAATTAGATTGAACGCACATGATTAATTTTATTCCCAGTTGTACTAAAATTTTTGAAATTGTGATCAATTTCATATTTTGATTTTTGACTAGATAAAATGTATATTGATATAGATAAAACGTAGCCGCGCCATTAAGGAAACGAATCTAAAATGGCGGAAATTATAATTCCCCTCACTCGCACGCTAAAGACAGGAATAACGTGCGAGAGAGGGGGAAGATAATTTCCGCCATTTTAGATTCGTT
Organism: Thymelicus lineola; assembly: GCA_963932265.1. Classification (NCBI taxonomy): domain Eukaryota; kingdom Metazoa; phylum Arthropoda; class Insecta; order Lepidoptera; family Hesperiidae; genus Thymelicus; species Thymelicus lineola. The sequence continues at coordinate 1,938,965 of OZ010680.1, forward strand.
TCTTTAATGGCGCGGCTTATATATTATAGATATAAAGGGTTATGGTAAATTTATTATTTATGTATAAGAAAACTTTCATGGATCCTGCATTACATCAAAACAGCAGATTCCACTTAATCCTTTAGAAGATGAACCTTTACCACCTATATGAAATTTAATTCCTAAAAATGGTTCTATTTCTCCATGTTCAGAAGATTTGAATGGTTCATAAGGACAATCACATTCCGAATTATTTTTAATCTTAGGCTGTTTAACTGATTTATTTGTACAAGCACAGTTATCATAGTTGTACTCGTAGCCCTCCTCGGGATGTTCATTAAAATATTTTAATGCATCTTCAAAACTCATTTCTTCTTCAATTTGCTTTCTACGTAATTTATTGATTTTAAATCCAGACGTGGTTTGAGTTAAGTCTGACTTCATTTTTCTCATCTGCCTCTCGTCGATCCATTCGTATTGCTCAAAATGATAATCCTCTTCAACAGGAGGTTCTTCAGGACATTCGCATTTGATATTTATTTTTTTCCCTCGTTTCTTACCAACTTTCTTATCTTTATTTATAACATCCTTCGAGTCAGTTATTGTTTCTGCATCTGTACAAACACAACATTGGCATCCTACTGATTTGCATGATTTTTGTTCATCATCATTTATATGTTGTGAATTAAATCTCTTGCGTGGACATGTGGATTTTATGTTGCCTACATTGGAGTTGTCTACGTTGTTTGCATTGGCTACATTGAGCGGCCTACAGGAATCACACGTCGGCTTGCCTGTAACTATCAAAAATAAAATTAAAATCGAATTAGTAACAAAAATATATACTTAGTTATGTTGACGTCTTGACATATCTACTAAGTAGCACAGTACTTAGTTAAGTAACAGTTCCTGAAAATATACTGTCGCTAAAAATAACGCTGAAAGAAATTCTTTAGTAAGTCTTTACGTGTTACGTTTAAAGCGTCTTCTCTCTTTGTATTTTTTGCACTTTCACTCTTTAATTCTCTTTATTACGGACGGCATAGGTATATCTACACAATTCACATATGTAAAGAGCCCATTATAACCCAATAATGGGTGACATATTATTATGTCTACTCCGAAATTTAATTGAATCTGAACCCCTACGCTACTCACTACAGTACTAACTGAGGCGACAAAATTATAATGATTCAGAAGCGATGCAGATATTTTAAATAAATAATTAAATTATCTTACCTTCCACCCTGGGTATGACACTGTTAGCTTTACATATTTTCCCGGTCAATTCACACTGGGTATCAACATTCCATTGTCCTGCTTCCGGCCCAGTTCTGTGAACATCTTTCGGTTTATTGGAGGTGCAGTTACATGGTATATTTGAATTCGGATAATCGTAATTTATTTTGGGATCAAAGGCTTCAAAAAATCTTTCTGAAGCCGGATGGCATCCAATTTGGCCGCTGCACGATGGAACCTTACACATTCTGACTAATGTAAGCTGGTGTTGACTTGCATTCACACAGGATTGACGTGTGGTAGTAGCTTTTTCTGGGCCCGTAAAAAAGGTTTCTCGACTCAAACCTGAAATATTAGTGTTAGGTTATGTTATTAGACTTGAGTAAGGGTGCTTTTCCACCAGAAATGTGCTGTGCAGCTATTCTGCGAAGATGTGAAATCTAATAAATACGATCGGTTCAATAAATTGATTGATTTCCACCGATCATATTCATTGGTGCTTATGGCACACTAGTGGAAACGGATTCAACTAAGATATGTTTTTTATATGGAAGGATGCGTGCTATGGATGTGTGCTATGGATGCCTGCTATGGGCCTTCGCGAGTGAATCCCTCACCGCGCCGCCCTCGCCGCTTCCCTACTATTGATACATAGCATAGGTCGAGCATCGCAGCTTTCTTCGCACAGCTACATAGCTTAGTATTGGTGGGAATAGTCACATATTTTCGTAGCGTAGATTTCACATCATCGCAGCATATCTGCATAGCACATCTCTGGTGGAAAATCACTCTAAGATGCAGGGTGCTTTGCAGCTATGTTGCGAAGATGTGAAATCCAATAAATATGAATAGTTCAATAAATTAGTTGATTTCCACTTTTGATTGATTCCACACTGATTGATTGGTGGATATCAAACGCATCCATAGTATTCCATAGCAACGTAACATAGCACATCTCTGGTGGAAAAGCACCCTTAAGGTACGAAGCTAATGCTATGTTTAGGTAAAAATGTTGAATTACAAAAAAACGTGAGGAAATCGTTGGGCTATGTATTCCTTATATGTTACCTTGGACATCCACTTCCTTCAACATCATAGGCGTTATTAATTCAGATACAACATTCGCTGCACATTGATTGACGTTACCTATACTATTTTGATTCTTGGGTAAACAACAACAAGGCCTATCTTGTGTAGTATCGGTAGAAATTGTCCTAAATTTGTTTCTACATTTTTTAATTTTATCGTTTCCCTTTTTAATTTTGGTATCTTTCACTGCTGCGTCTGTGTGCTGTGTGCATAATTTCTTGTTTATTCGTAATTCCGACAATGCTTCTGAAGATACGTATTTGCCTTGCGCCGATATTTTTATACCTTGGGCTTCGTAATTATTTCTGATCTTCTGAGAATCTACAAATAATAATTTTATTCCAATTCCTTTTATTATGATACAGCGACAATATGTATTCTGTATGCTGATATTTCGACCCAATTAATACATGGAACGTGACAATTAAAACTACAGTTCACCCCTCTTACATATTACACAGTTCACAAAATACCCCAACGTTACGCCAGGATAACCTGTTGATAATTAAGAAACTATCGCGTAACAAATTTCAAAATTTGTACTTAGGTATTATTTATTTCGTAATGACAATATCCGACGCTTTCTGCTAACGTAACAATCGCTCAAAAACGTGAACGGGTATGACGTTATTATTCGGACCTATTCTACGCTGCTAGAATGTCTAGCTACGACCAGTGGGATATTTAGGTATATTAATTCATCCTAATACTTACTATGTGACAGAAAATCAAAAATTTTCAAGGGTGAAAAGTTTTCAGAAATCTGAATACAAATAGTCGAACTGACTTCATCTGAACTCGTGTCTCTTATGTTGCTATTTGTAGCAGGTACGATAAGTATGACGGAAGAATTATTATTGATAGTCCGTGTCAAAATTAATTCATTAATTATATCGTCAATTGTGTTTTCACTGTTAGATTCACTGACAATTATTATTTGTTCTTCAGTGTCCGTTTCAGATGTTTCTCTATTATTCACATTTTCATATGAATATGTTTCAAGTATTTCATCAAAATTTTCTTTTAAATCTGTGAGTGTTTCAGATAAACGATACATACAGATATCTCGATTAAAAACCGTTTCACTGGCGCCAATAGATTTTCTGTATGTTATTTCAAAATCTCCATCTGTAGCGTCAGTTGAACATTCATACAAACAATAAATGTCACTGAAAAATAAAATTGTTTACTTATTTATTTATACTTACACATTCTACATATTTATTAAAGAGTTACCCTCTTTAATACTTATTAATTTTAATAACATACTTATGTAGAATGTATGTTAATTAATCATAATAGTGTTGGTGGCAATACTGAAGGCGATGGGCATAATAATATCTTAGATTAAAGAATAATAATATTTATGATATTTGAAATTTCACATAGGATTTAAAATGACTATTATTTAGTGGAGAATTGATGTAATTATCGTTGAGGTTAAGTGTAAAATAATTCCTTAATCTATACTAATAATAAAGAGGAAAGATTTGATTGTTTGCATTGAATAGGCTCCGAAACTACTGAACCGATTTGAAAAATTCTTACACTGTTGGAAAGCTACATTATCCCCGAGTAACATAGGCTATTTTATATTTTCAAAAAAAATTAGGGATCCTTAATAAAACTCCAATAATGTAACCCAAGGTGTAAAAAATAAAGAAAACCGAAGCAAAGCGAGGGCGGTTACTCGTATTATTATAAAATGCCAGTAAGTAGTGATATACTCATTGTTTATACTTCGTTCTTCTAAACAAGTGATTCAGTGCAGTACGCAATGCACAATGCGTATTACACACATATGTATATTATATTAGTATGTATATTATTCATAAAGAGAAACCATGAACTTAGGTAAGTTTTCGTTGGATTTTCGAAGCTGTAAGTCTTACAATCTAAAAATGGTAGAACCTTTTTCAAAAGGAGACGCGAGCCTTGTAGTGGGAGTTATACATAGGTTGTAGGTTAAAAAATAAACGGACATTAATTACCTGAAGGAATCTCCCGGGCTGTTCATTGGTTTATTTTCCATATAATTATCGTGTTCAATTTCGCCTCTATAAAATGCCGAAAGACTAACCAAAGATATTTCATCAGTATCCTGGAAATTGCTGCTTAAGTAATCTGTCGAATATAGTGATATGTAACTATAAGAATCTAACATCGATACGATTTCAGAATTCCCAAACGAAGCTGTTGAAAAACTTAAAGAAGAGTCCGTCCTTATCAAATATATCGAATCAAGGCTTGATTTTGAGGACCAATTTATGGATGATTTTGAGCTTATTGATGTTAAGGTTTCAACATTATTGTTAATAAAAATTATTGTGTTTTCATTGGTATAGTCGTCAGCTAAATTTATGAAGCTATTAGAAAGACATAGCGGTTTTACATCCTCTTGATTTTCGTAAATGGAAGATTTCATTTTCAATATTTTTTCAGTATCTTTGTCATGAGAATATCTTAATATGACCGGAGAGAAAATGTTTTCTTCGATTGAACTTTTTGTAGACAGGTAGTTTCCTGATATAACCTTTTGTAACTCAGTATCTTTGTGAAAAATTGTTCCCCCATTATATTTTTTCGTAGGTTGATTAATTAGTTTCATATTATGCTTAAATTGTCTCAGTTGGAAGCTCGGTATTTTCATGATGCTCGAAGATTCCGCAGAAATAAAGGGTAAGATTTCCTCTATTCTCCCCACAGTAACTTTAATTCCTTCATTGTCAGTAAAAACGCCACCCTTTACGCCTGGAATACATTCATCAGGACAAGGACATAGTGACGATATATCGGGTGAAGTAACTCTAATTTTTACGTAGCTATGTTTGAACCTTATTTTTTTCTTATCACATCCACAACCACGATCACACGTAGTAGTTTTGATAATATCTTCAAATTCCTCGGTGATGCCGGCTTTGGCACTTTTTCTTGATGCAGATATACCAACCTTTTTTGTTTTCGTTCTTATTCTACCTTTTTTATCAGAAGGCGTGAGCTCAGCTGAAAGTCCTACGTCTTTGCGTACTTTTTGAACTAATGCTTTTTCGGATGCTGTTGTACCCTCTGGCATTGGTAGACCAGCTTCAGCTAACTCTTTCAATATTTTTTCCTTCTGAGCTGCAGTTTTACCTTTAAGAGGTGTAAGTAAACCTTCAACTTTAGCTTTTTTGATAATTTTTTTCTGAGATGGAGTTGTAGATTTAGGAGGTATACCGAATTCTGTAAGTACCTTTTTTACCAATGACTTCTCAGATGCGGTTTTTCCTTCAGGTAGCGGAATACCTGATTCTGCTAATTTCTTTAGAATTTCTTCTTTTTTTTCGGGTGTTTTTCCCTCTAATGGTGTCAGTAATCCAGCAGCTTTTGCTTTTCGTAGCTTTTCAGAGGGTATAGATACAGGTGGCATGGCTGCGGTTTTTATTTTCGAAATCAGAGCTTTTTCTGAAGCGGTTCTGCCTTCTGGCAAAGGCAAATTTTCAGCTACTTGACGACGAAGAATTTTTTCTTTTTGGGAGGGAGATTTACCTTCTAAAGGGGTAATTATTCCATCTGCTACTGCTTTGTCATACTTGGCTTTCTCAGATGACGTTTTAGGTTCCGGTGGCAAACCAACTTCAGCTCTTATTTTATCTATAATTTTTTTTTCGGATGCTGTTTTTGCTTGTGGTAGTGGGATACCTTGCATTGCCAACCCTTTAAGTATCTTTTCCTTTTGTTCTGATTTCTTCCCTTCCAATGGAGTAAGCAGACCCGCAGCCTTTGCTTTACGAATTTTTTCAGATGGCACCTTTACTTCCGATACTGGTTTAACAGAGGCTTTAACTTTTGCTATCAAAGCTTTTTCAGAAGCAGTTCGTCCTTCCGGCAAGGTTAGCCCCATTTCAGCTTGACGTCGAAGAATCCTTTCTTTTTCTGGGGCTAATTTTCCTTCTAAAGGGGTTATAATTCCAGCTGCTATTGCTTTGTCATATTTCGCTTTATCAGAGGGGCTTTTTGGCTCTGGTGGCAAACCAACTGCCACCCTTACTTTGTCTATAATTTTTTTCTCAGATGCAGATTTCGCTTCTGGTAAGGGTATACCAAGTGTTGTTAGTTCTTTAAGAATTTTCTCTTTTTGCTCTGGCTTTTTACCCTCTAATGGAGTGAGAAGGCCAGCAGCCTTCGCTTTACGTATTTTTTCAGATGGAATTTTGACTTCAGATAGTGGTCGAACAGAAGCTTTCACTTTAGCTATCAACGATTTTTCAGAAGTAGTGCGTCCTTCTGGTAAGGGTAGACCCATTTCAGCTTGACGTCGAAGAATCTTTTCTTTTTCAGGGACTGATTTTCCTTCCAATGGAGCTATTGTTCCAGCCGCGATGGCTTTATTATATTTTTCTTTATCAGATGGACTTTTGGGTTCAGGCGGTAAACCAACTTCTGCTCTAATTTTGTCCATAATTTTTTTCTCTGATGCGGTTTTTGCTTCTGGTAATGGTATACCGTGTGCTGTTAATTCTTTAAGAATCTTCTCTTTTTGTTCTGGTTTCTTTCCTTCTAGAGGGGTAAGTAAGCCCGCAGCTTTTGCTTTACGTACCTTTTCAGATGGTACTTTTAATTCAGAAATTGGCCGAGCTAACGCTTTTACTTTTGCTACCAAGGCTTTTTCAGATGCTGTACGTCCTTCAGGTAATGGCAGGCCCATTTCGGCTTGACGTCGAAGAATTTTTTCTTTTTCTGGAGCTGACTTTCCTTCTAATGGTGTTATTATTCCTTCTGCTATTGCTTTATCATACTTTTCCTTACTTGATGGGGTCTTAGGTTCTGGTGGTAAGCCGACATCAGCTCGAACTTTCTGAATCAATTTCTTCTCTGATGCTGTTTTTGCTTCAGGTAGGGGAATCCCTTCCAAGGCTAACCCTCTTAATATTTTTTCTTTTTGCTCTGGGTTTTTACCTTCTAGTGGTGTTAACAGACCCTTAGCTTTAGCTTTTTTAAATTTTTCCGTAATAGGTAATTTTTTCTTTGGTATTTCTCTTTCTGATTCCGGCGTCAAAATTTTACATATACACTCATCACTTGGACCCTTTCCTTCTCTCATGATCTTGATTGTCTTCTTATCCAGTTTTTCAATTTTTTCAGGAGGTAAAGGCTTTGCTTTTGCTTCTTGCTGCACTTTTATTATTAAGGCCTTTTCTGATTTAGTCCGTGCCTCGGGTAATGGAACTCCTGCTTCTAAAAGATCTCTTATAATCTTTTCTTTTTGTGGTTCTGTCTTCCCTTCTAAGGGAGTAATAATACCGGCTTCTTGCGCTTTACGCATTTTTACTTTGTCTAAAGAAGATTTGGGTTCCGGGGGCAAACCTACCTCAGTTCTAATTTTTTTTATCAAATCTTTTTCTGATTGTGTTTTAGCTTCAGGTAAAGGTAAACCTGATTTGGCAAGCCCTTTCAAAATCTTTTCTTTTTGAGCCGGAGTCTTGCCTTCTAAAGGAGTCAAAAAACCTGCAGCCTTCGCTGCTTTTAATTTTTCGGATGGGATCACTCTTCTTGAAGGTGCCACAATTCCTGCTTTGACTCGACGTACCATAGATTTTTCAGAGGTTGTCCTACCTTCTGGAAGAGGGATCCCAGCATCGTGCATTTTTTTTAAAATGATTTCTTTTTGTGTAGGAGATTTCCCTTCTAAAGGCTTTATTATTCCAGCTGCGTGAGCTTTCTCCATTTTTTCTCGCTGAGAAGGTGTCTTTGGTTCTGGTGGCAACCCCATTTCTTGTCGTATTTGTTGTATTAAACCTTTTTCCGAGGGTGTTTTAGGCTCTGGAAGGGGAACCCCAGTTTTGGCTAAGCCCTTGAGAATTTTAGCTTTTTGCTCTTTTGTTTTGCCTTCTAAAGGTGTAAGCAAGCCTGCTGCAGTAGCTTTTAGAACTTTTTCAGTTGGAGTAACTTTGGGTGCAGAAATCTTTGACTCAGCGCGAATTTTATCAACGATAGCTTTTTCAGATGGAGTTTTAGGTACTGGAAAAGGTAAACCTTCTTTCGCTAAATTTCGTATAATTTTTTCTTTTTGGGACGGAGTTTTGCCCTCAAGTGCTGTTAAGAGACCTGCAGCTTTAGTAGCTCCTAATTTTTCAGAAGGAACATGTGGGACTGGTGCTCCAGCCTTTACTCGTTTAATTAGGGTTTTTTCCGAAGCCGTCCTTCCTTCAGGCAGTGGAATGCCGGCTTCATACATTCGTTTTAAAATTTTCTCCTTCTGTGATGGAGATTTTCCTTCTAAAGGTGTAATAATGCCAGCAGCCTGCGCTTGTTGCATTTTTTGTCGTAAAGAAGAAGTTTTTGGTTCAGGCGGTAATCCAACTTCTTCACGAACTTTATTCAATAGTTTTTTTTCTGATGACGTTTTCAGTTCTGGAAGTGGAACTCCTGCTTTAGCTAATCCAGTAAGAATTTTCTTTTTTTCCTCTGGAGTTTTGCCTTCCAGAGGTGTTAATATTCCAGCAGCTTGAACTTTAGCATATTTTTGTTTCATGGAGACAGTTTCTGGTTCTGGAGGTAAGCCTATATCAGCTCGAACTTTATCAATAAGTTTTTTTTCAGATGGTGTTTTAGCTTCAGGTAACGGAGCTCCTTGTTTAACTAAATCTTTTAAGATTTTCTCTTTTTGCGAAGGGGTTCTTCCTAGTAATTGTGGTGTGATTCCACCTACTTTAGATTTAACTTTCTCATACGGTCCCACGAAAGCTTTGGATAACCTATCCTTTTCGGATTCTGGTGTTAAAATGCTGCATATACATTCATCACTTGGTCCTTTACCTTCCTTTATAACCTTTGCTGTTGTTTCATCCAATTGTTTTAATTTTTCTGGTGACTTTTTGTACATTTTCTCTTTTTCCACTCTACCCAAAATATTTCTTATGATTGACTTTTCAGAAGCAGTCCGTCCTTTAGGTAATGGAATATCCATATCAGCTTGGGCTTTTAATATCCTTGCTTTCTGAGAAGGCGATTTTCCCTCTAAAGGTGTAATTATTCCTGCAGCTTGGGCTTTTTTAAATTTTTCTTTCTCTGCAGTAGATTTAGGTTCAGGCGGTAAACCCAATTCTGCACGAACTTTATCTGCTATTTTCTTTTCTGATGGTGTTTTTGTTTCTGGAAGTGGAAGACCTTGTAGTGCTAATCCTTTAAGTATTTTTTCTTTTTGTTCTGGACTCTTTCCAGTTAAAGGAGTAAGAAGCCCAGTCGCTTTAGCCTTATGTAATTTTTCTGACACAACCACAGATGGAGGTTTAACGATTGCTTTAACTTTCGCAATTAAAGATTTTTCAGAAGCTGTCCGTCCTTCTGGCAACGGGAAGCCCATTTCTGCTTGTTTCTGTAGAATTTGCTTCTTTTGTGATGCAGTTTTACCTTCTAGAGGAGTAATGATACCAGCGGCTATTGCTTTATCATATTTAGCTTTGGTAGATGCGGTTTTAGGTGCTGGAGGCAAGCCAACTTCAGCCCTCACTTTGTCTATGATTTTTTTTTCTGATGCAGTTTTTGCCTCCGGCAATGGAATACCTTGCATTGCCAGTCCTCTTAGTATTTTTTCTTTCTGTTCTGGTTTCTTTCCTTCTAATGGTGTAAGGAAGCCGGCAGATCTTGCTTTACGCAGTTTTTCCGATGGAAGTTTCATTTCTGACGGTGGTCGAACAGTAGCTTTTACTTTTGCTATCAACGCTTTTTCCGAGACAGTTCTACCTTCAGGTAAAGGCAATCCCATTTCTGCTTGCTGTTTAAGTACCTTTTCCTTTTGCATTGGAGTTTTGCCTTCCAGAGGAGTGATGATGCCATCAGCGATTGCATTATCATATTTAGCTTTGGCAGATGGAGTTTTAGGTTCTGGAGGTAAGCCAACTTCAGCCCTCACTTTGTCTAAAACTTTTTTCTCTGATGCAGTTTTTGCTTGTGGCAATGGGATGCCTTGCATTGCCAATCCCTTTAATATTTTTTCTCTCTGCTCAGGTTTTTTCCCTTCCAATGGCGTAAGGAGACCAGCGGCCTTTGCTTTTCGTAGCTTTTCTGATGGTATTTTAATTTCAGATGGTGGTCGAACAGTAGCTTTTACTTTTGCTATTAAAGCTTTCTCTGAGGCAGTTCTACCTTCAGGTAACGGCAGTCCCATCTCAGCCTGTTGTTTGAGTACTTTCTCCTTTTGAGATGCGGTCTTACCTTCCAGAGGAGTGATAATGCCAGCGGCTATAGCTCTATCATATTTAGCTTTGGCAGATGGAGTTTTAGGTTCTGGAGGTAAGCCAACTTCAGCCCTCACTTTGTCTATAATTTTTTTTTCTGATGCAGTTTTTGCTTCTGGCAATGGGATGCCTTGCATTGCCAAACCCTTTAATATTTTTTCTTTCTGCTCTGGTTTTTTCCCTTCCAATGGAGTAAGGAGACCAGCGGCCTTTGCTTTTCGTAGCTTTTCTGATGGTATTTTAATTTCAGATGGTGGTCGAACAGTAGCTTTTACTTTTGCTATTAAAGCTTTCTCTGAGGCAGTTCTACCTTCGGGTAAAGGCAGTCCCATCTCAGCCTGTTGTTTGAGTACTTTCTCCTTTTGAGATGCGGTCTTTCCTTCTAGAGGAGTGATGATTCCAGCGGCTATTGCTTTATCATATTTAACTTTGGCAGAAGATGTTTTAGGTTCTGGTGGCAAGCCTACTTCGGCTCTTACTTTGTCTATAACTTTTTTCTCTGATGCAGTTTTTGCTTGTGGCAATGGGATGCCTTGCATTGCCAAACCCTTTAATATTTTTTCTTTCTGCTCTGGTTTTTTCCCTTCCAATGGAGTAAGGAGACCAGCGGCCTTTGCTTTTCGTAGCTTTTCTGATGGTATTTTAATTTCAGATGGTGGTCGAACAGTAGCTTTTACTTTTGCTATTAAAGCTTTCTCTGAGGCAGTTCTACCTTCAGGTAACGGCAGTCCCATCTCAGCCTGTTGTTTGAGTACTTTTTCCTTTTGAGATGCGGTCTTTCCTTCTAGAGGAGTGATGATTCCAGCGGCTATTGCTTTATCATATTTAACTTTGGCAGAAGATGTTTTAGGTTCTGGTGGCAAGCCTACTTCGGCTCTTACTTTGTCTATAAGTTTTTTCTCTGATGCAGTTTTTGCTTGTGGCAATGGGATGCCTTGCATTGCCAATTCCTTTAATATTTTTTCTTTCTGCTCTGGTTTTTTCCCTTCCAATGGCGTAAGGAGACCGGCAGCCTTTGCTTTTCGTAGTTTTTCTGATGGGAGTTTTATTTCAGATGGTGGTCGAACAGTAGCCTTTACTTTTGCTATTAAAGCTTTCTCTGAGACAGTTCTACCTTCAGGTAAAGGCAGTCCCATCTCAGCTTGTTGTTTGAGTACTTTCTCCTTTTGAGATGCGGTCTTACCTTCCAGAGGAGTGATAATGCCAGCGGCTATAGCTCTATCATATTTAGCTTTGGCAGATGGAGTTTTAGGTTCTGGGGGTAAGCCAACTTCAGCCCTCACTTTGTCTATAATTTTCTTTTCCGATGCTGTTTTCGCTTCTGGCAATGGGATGCCTTGCAAAGCCAATCCTTTGAATATTTTTTCCTTCTGCTCTGGTTTCTTCCCATCCAATGGAGTAAGGAGACCAGCGGCCTTTGCTTTTCGTAGCTTTTCTGATGGTATTTTAATTTCAGATGGTGGTCGAACAGTAGCTTTTACTTTTGCTATTAAAGCTTTCTCTGAGGCAGTTCTACCTTCAGGTAACGGCAGTCCCATCTCAGCCTGTTGTTTGAGAACTTTCTCCTTTTGAGATGCGGTCTTTCCTTCTAGAGGAGTAATGATTCCGGCGGCTATTGCTTTATCATATTTAACTTTGGCAGAAGATGTTTTAGGTTCTGGTGGCAAGCCAACTTCGGCTCTTACTTTGTCTAAAACTTTTTTCTCTGATGCAGTTTTTGCTTGTGGCAATGGGATGCCTTGCATTGCCAATCCCTTTAATATTTTTTCTCTCTGCTCAGGTTTTTTCCCTTCCAATGGCGTAAGGAGACCGGCAGCCTCTGCTTTTCGTAGTTTTTCTGATGGGAGTTTTATTTCAGATGGTGGTCGAACAGTAGCCTTTACTTTTGCTATTAAAGCTTTCTCTGAGGCAGTTCTACCTTCAGGTAAAGGCAGTCCCATCTCGGCTTGTTGTTTGAGTACTTTCTCCTTTTGAGATGCGGTCTTACCTTCCAGAGGAGTGATAATGCCAGCGGCTATAGCTCTATCATATTTAGCTTTGGCAGATGGAGTTTTAGGTTCTGGAGGTAAGCCAACTTCAGCCCTCACTTTGTCTATAATTTTTTTTTCTGATGCAGTTTTTGCTTCTGGCAATGGGATGCCTTGCATTGCCAAACCCTTTAATATTTTTTCTTTCTGCTCTGGTTTTTTCCCTTCCAATGGAGTAAGGAGACCAGCGGCCTTTGCTTTTCGTAGCTTTTCTGATGGTATTTTAATTTCAGATGGTGGTCGAACAGTAGCTTTTACTTTTGCTATTAAAGCTTTCTCTGAGGCAGTTCTACCTTCGGGTAAAGGCAGTCCCATCTCAGCCTGTTGTTTGAGTACTTTCTCCTTTTGAGATGCGGTCTTTCCTTCTAGAGGAGTGATGATTCCAGCGGCTATTGCTTTATCATATTTAACTTTGGCAGAAGATGTTTTAGGTTCTGGTGGCAAGCCTACTTCGGCTCTTACTTTGTCTATAACTTTTTTCTCTGATGCAGTTTTTGCTTGTGGCAATGGGATGCCTTGCATTGCCAAACCCTTTAATATTTTTTCTTTCTGCTCTGGTTTTTTCCCTTCCAATGGAGTAAGGAGACCAGCGGCCTTTGCTTTTCGTAGCTTTTCTGATGGTATTTTAATTTCAGATGGTGGTCGAACAGTAGCTTTTACTTTTGCTATTAAAGCTTTCTCTGTTGCAGTTCTACCTTCAGGTAACGGCAGTCCCATCTCAGCCTGTTGTTTGAGTACTTTTTCCTTTTGAGATGCGGTCTTTCCTTCTAGAGGAGTGATGATTCCAGCGGCTATTGCTTTATCATATTTAACTTTGGCAGAAGATGTTTTAGGTTCTGGTGGCAAGCCTACTTCGGCTCTTACTTTGTCTATAAGTTTTTTCTCTGATGCAGTTTTTGCTTGTGGCAATGGGATGCCTTGCATTGCCAATCCCTTTAATATTTTTTCTCTCTGCTCAGGTTTTTTCCCTTCCAGTGGCGTAAGGAGACCAGCGGCCTTTGCTTTTCGTAGTTTTTCTGATGGCATTTTGATTTCAGATGGTGGTCGAATAGTAGCCTTTACTTTTGCTATTAAAGCTTTCTCTGAGACAGTTCTACCTTCAGGTAAAGGCAGTCCCATCTCAGCTTGTTGTTTGAGTACTTTCTCCTTTTGAGATGCGGTCTTACCTTCCAGAGGAGTGATAATGCCAGCGGCTATAGCTCTATCATATTTCGCTTTGGCAGAAGGAGTTTTAGGTTCTGGGGGTAAGCCAACTTCAGCCCTCACTTTGTCTATAATTTTCTTTTCCGATGCTGTTTTCGCTTCTGGCAATGGGATGCCTTGCAAAGCTAATCCTTTGAATATTTTTTCCTTCTGCTCTGGTTTCTTCCCTTCCAATGGAGTAAGGAGACCGGCGGCTTTTGCTTTTCTTAGTTTTTCCGATGGTAATTTAATTTCGGATGGTGGTCGAATAGTAGCTTTTACATTTGCTATTAAAGCTTTCTCTGATGCAGTTCTACCTTCAGGTAAAGGCAGTCCCATTTCTGCTTGCTGTTTTAGTAACTTAGCCTTTTGCGAGGCAGTCTTTCCTTCTAGCGGAGTGATGATTCCGGCAGCTATTGCTTTATCATATTTAGCTTTGGCAGAACGTGTTTTAGGTTCTGGGGGCAAGCCAACTTCGGCCCTTACTTTGTCTATGAGTTTTTTTTCAGATGCTGTTTTTGCTTCTGGTAACGGAATACCTTGCATTGCCAGTCCTTTCAGTATTTTTTCTTTCTGTTCTGGTTTTTTCCCCTCCAGTGGAGTAAGAAGCCCGGCGGCTTTGGCTTTGCGCAGTTTTTCCGATGGCAATTTTACTTCAGATGGCGGTGGAACAGAAGCTTTGATTTTCGCGATTAAATCTTTCTCCGAAGCAGTTCGTCCTTCGGGTAGGGGCAATCCCATTTCTGCTTGTTGTTTGAGAACTTTTTCCTTTTGCGATGCAGTCTTACCTTCCAAAGGCGTTATGATACCGGTGGCTATGGCTTTATTATATTTGGCCTTTGCAGATGGCGTTTTAGGTTCTGGGGGTAGTCCAACTTCAGCTCTTACTTTGTCTATAATTTTCTTTTCTGATGCAGTTTTTGCCACTGGTAATGGGATACCTTGCAATGCTAATCCTTTAAATATTTTTTCTTTTTGCTCCGGTTTCTTACCTTCTAATGGTGTAAGGAGACCGGCAGCTTTTGCTTTACGTAATTTTTCGGATGGTAATTTCACCTCAGATGGTATTAGGGCTCGTTCTTTGGCTATTAAAGCTTTTTCTGAAGAAGTTCGCCCCTCGAGTACGGACAACATTTTTTTGGATAGCTTTGTCTTTTCTTTTTCAGGAGTTAAAATCCCACATATGCATTCATCACTTGGACCTTTGCCTTCTTTCATAACTTTTGCTGTAGTTTTGTCAAGTTCTTTTAATTTTTCTGGAAATTTTCTATATTTTTTTTCTTTTTTAGCTTCAGCTAATATTTTTTTTATAAGTGCTTTTTCGGAAGTAGTTCGTCCTTTTGGTAATGGAATATCCATATCAGCTTGAGCTTTTAATATTTTTTCTTTCTGCGAAGGAGATTTACGTGCTAAGGGAGTAATAATTCCAGCTGCCTGCGCCTGCCTCAATTTTTCTCTTTCTTCATCAGATTTGGGTTCAGGTGGCAAACCCAGTTCTGTTCGAACTTTATCTGCTATCTTTTTTTCCGATGTTGTTTTAGTTTCTGGAAGCGGAAGTCCTTGAAGAGCCAGTTGTTTTAGAATTTTTTCTTTTTGCTCTGGACTCTTACCAGTCAATGGAGTAAGAAGTCCAGCTTCTTTTGCCTTACGCAATTTGGCTGATACGATAACTGATGGGGGTCTGCTAATCGCTTTGACTTTTGCTATCAAAGATTTTTCAGAAGATGTTCGTCCTTCTGGCAATGGCAAACCCATTTCAGCCTGTTTCTGAAGAATTTGTCTTTTTTGTGACGCTGTTTTACCTTCAAGAGGAGTAATGATTCCTGCGGCAACAGCTTTGTTGTATTTAGCTTTCTCAGAACGTGTTTTTGGTTCTGGTGGCAAACCAACTTCAGCTCTTACTTTGTCTATGATTTTTTTTTCAGATGCAGTTTTGGCTTCTGGCAATGGGATGCCTTGTAACGCAAGTCCTCTGAGTATTTTCTCTTTCTGCTCTGGTTTTTTCCCCTCCAATGGCGTGAGAAGGCCGGCGGCTTTTGCTTTTCGTAATTTTTCTGATGGTAATTTTACTTCAGATGGTGGTCGCACGGTAGCTTTTACTTTTGCTATCAAAGCTTTTTCCGAGGCAGTTCGTCCTTCGGGCAAAGGCAATCCTGTTTCAGCTTGCTGTTTGAGAATTTTCGCCTTTTGTGATGCAGTCTTACCTTCGAGTGGAGTTATGATTCCTGCAATGACAGCTTTGTCGTATTTAGCTTTATCAGAACGACTTTTTGGTTCTGGTGGTAAACCAACTTCAGCTCTAACTTTGTCTATAAGTTTTTTTTCAGATACGGTTTTCGCTTCTGGCAACGGAATGCCTTGTAATGCCAGTCCTTTGAGTATTTTCTCCTTTTGGTCTGGTTCTTTCCCTTCTAATGGCGTGAGAAGCCCGGCGGCTTTTGCTTGTCGCAGTTTTTCCGATGGTAGTTTTAGTTCAGATGATGGTCGCACAGTAGCTTTTACCTTTGCTACCAAAGCTTTTTCCGAGGCAGTTCGTCCTTCTGGTAAAGGCAAACCCATTTCAGCTTGCTGTTTGAGAACTTTCTCCTTTTGCGATGCAGATTTACCTTCAAGTGGTGTGACAATCCCAGCAGCTATAGCTTTGTCGTATTTAGCTTTTTCAGAACGACTTTTCGGTTCTGGTGGTAAACCGATTTCAGCTCTTACTTTGTCAATGATTTTTTTCTCAGATGCAGTTTTGGCTTCTGGCAATGGGATGCCTTGTAACGCAAGTCCTCTGAGTATTTTCTCTTTCTGCTCTGGTTTTTTCCCCTCCAATGGCGTGAGAAGGCCGGCGGCTTTTGCTTTTCGTAATTTTTCTGATGGTAATTTTACTTCAGATGGTGGTCGCACGGTAGCTTTTACTTTTGCTATCAAAGCTTTTTCCGAGGCAGTTCGTCCTTCGGGCAGAGGCAATCCTATTTCAGCTTGCTTTTTGAGTACTTTCTCCTTTTGCGATGCGGTTTTACCTTCCAGAGGCGTGATTATGCCAGCGGCTATTGCTTCATCATACTTAACTTTTGCGGACGGACTTTTAGGTTCAGGAGGTAAACCTACTTCAGCTCTTACTTTATGTATAATTTTTTTTTCGGATGCAGTTTTCCCTTCTGGCAAAGGGATACCGTACATCGCAAGACCTTTTAGTATTTTTTCTTTCTGCTCTGGTTTCTTACCTTCCAGTGGTGTGAGAAGACCGGCGGCCTTTGCTTTTCGTAGTTTTTCTGATGGTAGTTTTACTTCAAATGGTGGTCGAGCCATCGCTTTAATTTTTGCTATTAAAGCTTTTTCTGAGTCAGTTCGTCCTTCAGGCAAAGGCAATCCCATTTCAGCTTGTTGTTTTAGAACTTTTTCCTTTTGCGATGCAGTTTTACCTTCAAGTGGAGTTAAAACCCCGGAAGCAATAGCTTTATCGTATTTGGCTTTCTCGGAACGACTTTTTGGTTCTGGTGGTAAACCAACTTCAGCTCTAACTTTGTCAATAATTTTTTTTTCAGATGCGGTTTTCGCTTCTGGCAACGGAATGCCTTGCATTACCAGTCCTCTAAGTATTTTTTCTTTTTGGTCTGGTTTCTTTCCTTCCAGTGGCGTGAGAAGCCCAGCGGCTTTTGCTTTTCGTATTTTTTCTGATGGTAGTTTAACTGCTGATGGTGGTCGGGCAGCACCTTTAATCTTTGCTATTAAAGCTTTCTCTGAAGCAGTCCGTCCTTCGGGTAGAGGCAATCCCATTTCAGCTTGCTGTTTGAGAACTTTTTCCTTTTGCGATGCAGTCTTGCCTTCAAGTGGAGTAATAATGCCAGCAGCTATAGCTTTATCATATTTTTCTTTTTCGGATCGACTCTTTGGTTCTGGTGGTAAGCCAACTTCAGCTCTTACTTTATCAATAATTTTTTTTTCTGACGCGGTTTTCGCTTCTGGCAGTGGAATACCTTGCAACGCTAGTCCCCTCAGTATTTTTTCTTTCTGCTCGGACTTCTTTCCTTCCAATGGCGTAAGAAAACCGGCGGCTTTTGCTTTTCGTAATTTTTCCGATGGAACTTTAACTTCAGATGGTGGTCCAGCTGTAGCTTTTATTTTTGCGATTATAGCCTTTTCCGATTTCGTTCGTCCTTCTGGTAAAATTAATCCCATGTCTGCTTGACCTCGCAAAATTCTTTCTTTTTGTGATAACGTTTTGCCTTCAAGTGGTGTTATAAAACCAGCAGCTTCAGCTTTAGTGTATTTATCCTTAACTGATATAGTTTTTGGTTCGGGCGGAAGGCCAACTTCTGCCCGTACTTTGTCAATTAGCTGTTTTTCAGATTCAGTCTTAGGTTCTGGAAGTTGAAGGCCCTTTTTAGCTAATCCTCTTAAAATTTTTTCTTTCTCTTGTTGCGATTTTCCTTCTAGTGGAGTCAAAAGCCCTTCTGCTTTGGCTTTCTTAAATTTTTCGGATATCATTTTTTTTATAGATGGAGGCCTACCGGACGCCTTAACCTTTTCAATAAGAGCTTTTTCTGAAGGAGTTCTACCTTCAGGTAGTGGAACTCCCAGTTCCATTTGTTGTTTCAATATTTTTTCTTTCTGTGCTGTAGTTTTGCCTTCCAATGGAGTTATTAAGCCAGCTTCTGTAGCTTTTTGCAATTTTTCTCTTTCTGCAGATGTCTTTGGTTCTGCTGGTAAGCCCAATTCAGTTTTTACTTTTTTTATTAATTTTTTTTCTGATTTGGTTTTTCCTTTTGGAATTGGAGCACCTGCTTTAGCTAATTCCCTAATTATTTGCTCTTTTTGCTCTAGAGTTTTTCCTTCAAGTGGAGTTAGCATACCAGATTCTTTTAATTTTTTCATTTTCTTTTTATGTCTTTCCCTAGCTTCTAATACTTCTGGTGTAATTTCAATACCAGATTTTTTTAACTCGCCTAGTCGCCGTTCTTCTCTAGGCAAATGGCCGCATAATATGCAATTGCAATGATCACAGTTCTTTTTTTTATAACAATCATAAAGGCTTTTCATGACTTCGAACATAGCGTCTGAATTACAGGAACAACAACAACTTTCTTCGTGTGTATTTAATTGGCAGCGGTAAATTTTACAACGTGTATTCGAAAAAGGATATCTTAATGTTTGATATTCAGGCATAGTATTTACTAGCATGTTTGTATTGAATGGCATTACTTTATAGTCAAATTTATTTGAATATTTGGTTCTTCTTAATTGAGTATCGCTAAATGTCCTTTTCCAAACATCCGACGTGCAGAAATGTCGCATCAGAGTTTTAGGCGACTTATTACATTCCATGTTTAAATTATTCCTCTTTTTTGAACGATATTTAGGATAAATATAAATAGTATACTTTTGCTTATTTTTTAGTGTTATGCTTACACTTTTAATATTCATGTTTCTGTTAATCTGGTCGCAAAATTTGAAAGTACTATGATTGTGAGTTTTCTTACGATATAATATTTCAGTATTATTTGTGTCTTGTAAATCTTGCACTTCTTCCATATTGCTAAGTTTTATAAAGCTGCCATTCATTTCGTTACCTACTTCTTAACGATTTATACTTTTAAATAAGTAAATCTAAATGCTTCATCGTTTATTGTAATAATTCAGTTCCTAAAACGTAATAATAATTTAAAGCAATATAAATTAATATTATAATAGTTAAAAAAAAAAACTAAAAAAATCGCGCATGGCTATGCTGCCGTCGTAAGAAAAAAGGGCACAACAAATATTTAAAAAAAAATAGTTATATACATATTTAGAATCAGAAAAAATGCAAATCTGCTCAATTTTTTGTAGAATTTTATCTTCAAGGAATTCGGAGATACAGCAGGCTCAAAAGGCAAAAATGAGACTAATATTCATGTTTTATAGAATGAAAATGCACATTTTATTTACCATTAGGTATATTGAAAATGCACAAATACGTAGATGTGACTATTTACTTCATACATATTTTTACAAAGGCATAGTTATCCAAATGTGACCTTTCTTTTCAAAATTTCAAGCAAATTGGTCATTGAGTCTAAAAGAAGAATTAGACAAATGTGCCCTATTTGTCTAATTGCGCCTTTTTAATGCAAATTGACTTATTGAATAATTTGAATTTATTTAATAATTAATTATATATAAAAACTAAAAAATATAATAGTACCTACTAACCTTCACGCATATATCATCAGTATTTTTTTTTCTTTTAAGCAATAGGTTTCCACACTATGAAGCAGAATATGGTAATAACTTTAATCCCAATTATCTCAGTTTGACCAAAATGATAGATTCTGATGTGCCCTTCTCTTCTCTGGTACGACGGCAGTGTGTAGCGTTATCGGATTTTTTACCGTTTTATAACCATTTCATAAACGTTTTAATTTTAGCTGCCCTATACCACCAAAATTATTTAAAGAGCTTGAAAATAAAGGTAACTGATATTGTTTGACGACCCTGTAGCGTATAGGTACTCCAGCCACGGAACGAAGAAACGTGAGGTAAACAAAACGATATCAGAGTTATCAAAACTCTTGCACTGTAAAAACTACAAATTTTCGTGTTTTCAGCTACATTTGTACCACTAACTTCAATTTTAAATAGTACCGATTATTTTTATTACAAATTACACTCGAACCACTACCACAACTTAAATATTATAATATTATACAAAGATACATAAAATATCCTTATCAGGAAGAGAGTTAAGGTCGTAGCTCATTTATACGACACTGATCCCGCACCGCAACCGCACAACACCGCCTGTAAAGCAAGCAGACAACTCGCTTCCCCGCGCCTACTGCTAGCAGGCTACACGCTTCCCCGCGGCTACTGCTAGCAGGCTCCACGCTTCCCCGCGGCTACAGCTAGCAGGCTACTGCCTTTCACACGTAGGAACAGTGCGGCAACATATCGCTATCTCGCTCTTACATGGAATGCGAAGTATTTCCGTAATATTACAGTATGCTTTCTATCTCTGTCTATGTTTAACTAACATTCTTTACAATTTAATATAGACTAGCTGATTTGGCGAACTTCGTTTTTTTCTAAAACATTTTTTTTTTCTAAAATAAAAGTAGCCTAAGTCACTCCTTGTTACATCAGCTATCTGCCAGTGAAAGTTTCGTCAAAATCGGTCCAGCTATTTCGGAGATTAGCCGAAACAAACAGACAGACAAACAGTGATTGTTGAAACATCTCGCAATCGCGTTTCGCTACTTTCGAGAGTGTGGCCAGGCCCACTAGTGCGGCGGGGCGGGCCGACCTCCATCCATCCGCGCACGTACGCCGTCCGTTAGCGGGCTTCAAGCCAGCAGCCGCCGTGCTAAAGCATGCGGGCCGCTCGCTTACGTGTGCGGTACGCCAGACGTTAACTATTGAGGAGGAAGGTTGCGGTTAGCTTGCTTCCCGCGCGCGGCCTGCTAATTTTTGTTGTTACTGTAAAGTGCACCTACAGAGCACGATTTTAAATTTATATTTGAATTCTCATACTTCGGTTGGATGGGAGCGGTGTCGTATAAGTCAGCTACGACCTTTACTCTGGTGGATACAAAAATGCTGAACTCAGGTACCTATTTAAAACATTTTTCAAAACTCGGGCCATGGGTGTTATTGTGATGTGTTATATTATAATATGTCGTCCATGGCACCTGCGACAATTTCACGGGAATTTCCCGGGACTTTCAAGACCAACTCTAGAGGCACACTCTGAGTCGCTGAGTCGTCGTTTGATGCTCGGGTGACTGACATAGATTATAGTAGGAAGTCTTGTTTCCTCACTTTTTGCTGAGCTGATAACGATGTACTTATTGAAGTTTGCGCAGTCACTGAAGTTTGGACATTAAAACTTTTATGGGATCGTTTACTTTGGCAGAACTCTGATAATTGTATTCAAAGGTAACAGCAATAAACAAGTCTACTCAATTCAGCACCAACACCAGGAACAATATTAGTGCATGTTACCCACATACCTACATGTTATACCTACATACATGTCTGTGGTGTTACCAGTGTCGACATCAGGTAAGACTACGTTAACAGAAAAGTCCAGCATTAACTTACTTAAGTATTTAACTACCAATAAATAATTACAACATAAGTAGATAGGTGTCTGCCAATCATAGATTCTAGCCTTTTAAGAAAATGTCATTTATTACACTGTACTGTACTGCCTGACTATCTACCTATGTTATTACATATAAGAGTTAGGTCGGTAGGTATCTACTAATTAGTAATTATTTGTTTTAAGAGTAGATACTTACCATTGTTAAATTTCGAAACATCCGCGCAACCATTGCAGCCAATTCCAACTATTTAATAATTATCATAAATAAATAAATATGATCATCATAAATAAACAAATATAATCACATAATTATTATATAAACACTTAAAACTAAATTAACTTGTAAAATTTTATAATAACTGGAAGACTTATTTCATGACGTTTAGTTTTCTGACAAATTATTACTTCTTTATTTTATTTTCTTCAATCATCGGTAGGCATAAATCTGCCAAGCTTACCTATAATGGTCGTAGCACACATATCAACTCGTAAACGGAACGTAAACGTATCAACTCTTGCATGTCAGTATTCTTTGTATGAAACTCCCTACTGTAAAGCACACTTATCGGATTCGTAACGTAATCGCCTCGCCTCGAGACAAGCTCACGAACCACGGTACGGTGCGTGGACGACTTGCCGTACCCGCGCTTACGTCTCACCGTACGCTATCCTTCGACTACCGCTTCGCTACCGCTGCGTCGGCGAACTGCTGTCATTCATTCCGTCAACCAGCGGCCGGCGAGCCGTAAGCGCGGCGTCGCCTAGCCGTAGCCGAGCTTACGTTAGGTTGACGGCGAGGCGATCCGGTGACGATCCCTTTCCGAGTTGATATGTGCGCTACGACCATTATACCTAATTTTTTATATCAGTCGAGCGTCACTCGGAACAGGAGCATCACATAGTGATTAAAGTCATTAAGTACTCTGTGTTTGTAATGATTAGTACTCTTAGGAGCGCCAGATAATAGCCAAAGTTACAGGTAGCACATTATATAATAATTTATCAACTTAAATACTGTTAAAGACAAAATTAGCTACCTTGTTACAAAATGACGAACATATTTGTTAATAAAGAACCACCACGGCATAGTAAAGGAAATAAACGGATAGTGTGGAAGATCTAATTTGTGGTTAAAGTACACGCAATGCTATAAAACCCGCCAAGTGCGAGTCAGTCAGACTTCATCACTTCAGACCCCACTTATATACATAATAATATTTACTTTATTCTGTTTTTATTATTTGTTGTTATAGTGGCAACAGAAATACATTGTGTACTTGTCTGTGTGTCTATGCTCGGTTATAGACAACAGTTAGTTTATACTTAGCTATCATTGATCACCAGCAAGTGCGGGGTTTTTCTTGGAGAATAACCGCCATCTTATTTTCATAGTCTTCATCATTTCCAAGAATTTCGGTCAATGCTTCATGTTTTCCTTTTCGGCACATAATATAATCTGAGTCTAGTAATAAGGTCCCGTTTTTACCCTTTGGGTACGGAACCTTAAAAACTAAGTGTGTGAAGCGCCTCCGCGATCAATTGTCGCAACTTGGTAATAAAACAATGTGATTTTCCACCGATTTTTTTCCTTTTTTTTGTTTAATTAAGTATATTATATAATTATATGTTTAATCATTACTAAAAAAATTCTCAATTAAATTTAATTGAGAACTTTTAAAATAATTTTAAGAGGATAATTATCGTCTTTTATAAAATTAAGCGCTCATAGTCCGGTGACTTGCGTCGATCCTAAGTTATCGACAAAGCAACAGGCGCAGTCTGTAGTAGTCGGATGGGTAACCGCTAGTGGCAAAAAAATTCTCGAGCGCTTCAGTGTTTCGGAGGGCACCGATAACAGTCGTTAAGCCATGTCGGAAGCTCTCGGTCGACATAAAATTTCCAACACTTTTGTTGCTCTAGCTCCTCCAGCAATGAAGTGCTCTAGGACCTTACTTAGTCTAGGGCTCAAGAGGAGTACTGGGCCATTATGGGTTGAAGCCAAGTCTGTGAAGTATGACGGCCGGACGAAAAAATAAAACAATTTAAAAGAAAAATTATTTATTAAACTGGAACGTACAAATGGTAATATTACAAAATTAGCATATCCGATCACTAATACAAGTTCAATCATCACGAAATGACATCGGCGTTCAACGTACAAACAACACGTCATGTATATCTTATTTTAGCGCATAAATTTTTATTTAACACCTTAATATACTAAAAGTGTTACTTTATTGGAGATCTAAGAAGACTAAATCAATAATAATTGACCTAATTATTAGAGGAAAATTGCCTGTTTCCAAAATTTGTAGTAAGTACCTAATTCAAATTATTTTGACCAGTGAAGGAATGTTAAGCAGCACATGATTGTGCAGAACTTACATTGACATAAATTAGGTTTACAATAATAAGTACGAACTTTGAAAAATGCTTCCTTAATTTAAGTTACAATCTAGGCGATTAAAATCTAAGTACTTAAAAGTAAAAAAATTAGAAAACTTCCACTGTTTCCAAGACAAGTGGACATATTATTTATACTATCGTATACTATATTTAAAAATTAGGTGGGTAGCATTAGATAAGAGTAACTTCAGACATTATGTTCTCTTTTTACCTGACTGCCAAAGAAGGGTTATGTTTTTCGCGAATATCTTATATGTACGTGTGTAATATTCTTTATATTATCTTCCAAACCACTGGACCAACTTACATAATTAAGATATCTTTAGATGCGTCTTGATAGCACAAGTATTCACTTATCTAAAAGTGAAATATGGTGAAATAATATAAAAAAAAACAAATATGGTGGCTGTGAGATGACATTGTTTGAAATATAAAAAAATAAAAATAAATGGAATCCTTAAAACACTTTTATCAAAAACATACTGCATGATTATTATAATATTAACTGACGAGGTATTCAGCACGAGGTATACTTGTGAATATTACTATCGGTGATGTAAAATACCTTGTGTATGTTAAATATTTAACATAATTTTAGTATTGATTTACTATGTAGATTACATATATAAATGTTTGTGTTTTGTCAATACACATATCGTTTATTAAGGAATAGAGGAAGCTAAATAAATTCTGTGTCCCACAGGATTCAGGCACTTTTTTTCTTGGCGTAGCAAATTGAGACTAACAGGGAATTTAGTTAAAATTTGTTAAAACTTAAAACAAACACCCATTTTCTTATCTATCATATTGCTTTTATGAGCAAATCATAGACTTAAACATAGACGGGGTGTTCCGAACTAAATTAATTTAACTAAATAAATTTATGCCTATTTCCAGTTCGCCTCGGAGAGACTACTAGGACATATTTTTTTAACATCGTAAGTATTAATAATTTAAATATGTATTGTATGCATTGTATTATATATATTATTAGATTAGAATTAGAATTATTAATATATTAGAATATTATAGGTATATGTATATAGGTTCATCATATATAAAGTTATCCCATCAGAGTATTTCTTCGTTTTTTGCGATTAATTTTTGCAATACCGCAATGTACAAGTTGGCGTTTGCGCGAATTTAATAGATACATCCTATAACTAAAACAAATATTAAGTAAGTCAATTTTATTACATGTCGCGTATTGAATATTGTAACCATCACATCAACGTCAATGTCAACACAAAAACGCTGATCTATCATTCTCATCAGAAAGTTTTTAGCGTAGTGGAACACGCGGGTATCCACTAGTAGGTACCATATAAAAATACAAACGGACGGCATTATTTGCGTTATTGGTATGAGTTTCAAATGTTTTATACTGTTTTATATTAAATGTTTTATACACCTGATCATTAATAAATCATAGGTATAAGTTAGAAAACAAAATATCTTGTACATTCTCGGCTCATGGGATAGTGAAATACTTAGCCTTACATTATTCAATAAATAAAAGCATCTCTGGACCCAGAATAATGCGGTGAATGATGCAGTACTCCATGCGTTTACTATACGGTGTTGAAATAACCATTCTAGTGTTTTATCATTGTGGTTAATTACCATTAAATTACCCTTACAATGATAAAATCGCGCAATTAATGTTAGTCTTAATTTTGAGATTTGTCATTTTCCATACTGAACAATTACATAATTTACATTAGTAAGATGACACGATAAGTGAATACCTGACACTTAATTAAATACTACAGTTAAATAACTTTCAGTTTAAACTGTAATATTGTGATTTTTTTCTACATTCATCATACCACTGTAGAAATGGTATTTAGGAATGTTAAATTTTATTTAATAATGTTGAATATTATTGTAACATTGTAATTTTAACTTAATCACATTTTAATTTTAATTAAGTTTACTGTCCTCTCTCTGGGTATATCTAAAAGTATAACTGGAATGAAAAGTCAGTTATTAACTAAATAAAAAAATCAAATATAAACTAAAAATATCTTATACTTACTAATAACGTGTGTACGTGAATTTGCTGATGTTAATCTTAAATTTCGATCCCATTGATAAGGGGATGTCATAATGTTGTGATAGCTTTTTTTTGTAAATTCAATAGACCTATTGTGTAAACAAGGACACAAAGTGAGACACGCAATTTTACCTATTGGATATCAAGGATCGAGCAATAAGTGCCCTAAGCAATCACACCCAGTTTATTGATAAATAGAAGCAGTAAGTCAAAAAGCGCAGATAATATTCCTTAATGTAATGTATAACAGCATCGGTGTGAGATTCTCAATGTAACTACAATATTTTTCTTTTTTACATTAAAATTCAAAAACTTCAAGGCCCTGCACATAATTGGTGCCACTACTTTTTATAGTCATCGTAATTACAATATAATAAATATTGCTATTCAGGCTAAATGCATACAAAATATTCAATGATGAGTAACTTTTAACATCCCTTTAATCAACAACCATCTTCAATTGATTGGTGTGACGTATTGACAGTGATGTCTCTCGGTGACACTGTCTGTCAAGCGAGACGTACGTCACTGGCAAGGCGGAGATCGACTCTGCATGTTAACTTGTGAATTGAGTGTTATCATTTAATCCGAACCCTTAGCTTAGCCGACCTGGTGAATGTCTAAACGCCACAAATGGCGACGTTACTTATAGTATAAGCGTAGTTAAAATAGGTTGAATAGGAGTCGACATCGAAATAATTTATGTTTAGTTTTCAATTGGAGAAAAATCTACTAATTGGCAACCATGTTACATTATCAAGATATAATCATAATCAAGAAAGTGTGAAAGGCGTCTTCCTAATTCGCGCGATCATGCGATGCGATTTCATCGTACGATGAAACTGATCGCGCGTTAAAAAATGTATGTCCTATTCGGAGCGATACGATCAGTCTTGAAATTGTGTATTTTACTACATATGAGAAAAATCTAATATAGTTTAGGCAATAAGCTATCAGAATATGTAATTTTCAATGGATAAAATTATAAACTAAATTTTACAATTAATTTCAAAGCTTTCAATATTTCTTATCTGTTCTTAAAATCGAAAGCGAAACGGAATCCGCCGAACATTTTGTCATGTTACTCATGTCAACTGACTCTGAGTCAGATTGACATTTTTAGACCACATGACGTCATAATTGTGGCGTCTACTTAAAATTAAAATGTAAAATGTTATTGTACGCTCGCGCGAACAGATTCATCGCACGGACGCATCATATGATTCACATGAAATAAAATTATAAAATCGTAAATATCCCAGACACTGCATACTTGGCAATAACTCAAATGTACACATCCACATAATTTACTTTTTAAAATTAAATTAATATAGATGTGTATTATTAGAAAAAATACTAAAAATGGTACTACTTAATTTCTGTAAGGAACAAATATAAGAGATTCTTTAAAATACACGTTATGCATTCAATAAGTTAATTCAACTAACATACCACAACATTGTTCCTTACCATAATAAGTTGATGAATTCTATGTTGATCGATGTTTACAGAAAATAATAAAATCCGCAAATAGCAATCAGCAAGGATATAATCGAGTCAATTGAGCAATCAATTACACAAAGAGGGAAAAATGTATTATGTTTAATCATATTATTATGTATTTTACGCGGCACCGATGTTGAGCGGTGAGGTACGCCTATCTGAGCAGAAGCGATTTTTCGGTCCAATTTGGCAGTGTAAAGGTCGTAACCACAGAACATCTAATAATTAGTTAGAAATGAATTGTGGGCAAGGTAGGCGCGCCAATACTGTGATCAAATGCGCACATCGCACAAAAACACGCGATTGCGCTGTTTAGTGACTCGCAAACTCCAACGGAGAAAAGTACTGCAAAATACTGCGACTTAATTACGTAAAAATGCCTTCATGTGCGGTAATTGGAAAAAACTTTGTTTCGGAGGCCATGATGAAATATGAGTCTGTCGACGGTAGCGATGGGCGATTATTACTAAAAGTTATCGAATTAGTCGATTGTTCAGTTTAGTCGATAAAATTCGATAACAATTGATGTTAGTCGATTGTCATCGACTGGCTGGCGCGCGGTAACTACTAACGCGTAACGCGTGTAACTACTAATGTGTGCGAACTACTAATTCGTACCGCAGCGCTGCGCTGATAATGTGAACTACTAATTTGTAGCGCAGCGCAGGTATTACTATACCCGTACTACTAATTTAGTAGTACGCGCGATAAATCGACGCGTGTAACTACTAATTCGTACCGCTGCGCTGCGCTGTTATGTGAACTACTAATTTGTAGCGCAGCGCAGGTATTACTATACCCGTACTACTAATTTAGTAGTACGCGCGATAAATCGACGCGTGTAACTACTAATTCGTACCGCTGCGCTGCGCTGTTATGTGAACTACTAATTTGTAGCGCAGCGCAGGTATTACTATACCCGTACTACTAATTTAGTAGTACGCGCGATAAATCGACGCGTGTAACTACTAATTCGTACCGCTGCGCTGCGCTGTTATGTGAACTACTAATTTGTAGCGCAGCGCAGGTATTACTATACCAATTTAGTAGTACGCGCGACAAATCGTCAGTTAAAAAGACCGTGCGTAAATAAGGAGTTATAGTTAAAAGACTGGAATAAAAAAAAGTAAAAAAGTTATAATTATTCCTTTTAAAGTTAGTCCTGGGTTTGGTAGAACTAAATTAACTAAAACAAAACTTAAAATACTCTTCACAAATCAACTGGCTAATAAACAAAACAAAAAATAAAATATGAAACAATAAACAATTATTTTCTTACATTTATCAATCAGTATTATAATGATCGTAAACAGTATTTATTAGTCTATATTAAGTTCAATTTTTTTTTAAATATTATTTCGTCCAGCTTTGTCGGCGCCGGTCTGTTTCGTCTTTTTAAATGGTCCTCTGTTAGTCGTATTTTTATGATATGTTACAGAATGTGAACACAACTTACACTTAACTTTTTCGATATTTCCTTCTTTGATTTTTTCAAAAAAAAACCCACACTAACGATCTTTTAGGCATCGCGTCAAGAGGTTTTAACGCGCACGCGTGACCTTGCTCTAATAAAGTCAAAAACCAACTAATTTCCCATGTATTAAATTACTCTTTGCCAACTAACAACAAATTGAAGTAATAGGTACTTGAAAACAATCGACGCAACATCGTCCCGCCGCACGCTACACACACAACACTACGCACAGCGCAAGGCAATTGAACATACCTACAGTTAGTATTTAGTAGTTCAGTTAGTAGTTCGTCGATTGTTATTCGAATAATCATCGCGAGGAACTACTAAATCGACAATCGAATGCGCAATGGCACAATTTTCGATTCAGTCGATTGTTTTTCTAGCAACAATCGCCCATCGCTAGTCGACGGAGTAAGTAATTTCAATCAAAAAGTATAAAAGTATATAATGAATAAGTATACCTTGCGAAAATAAATACTGATAAAAATTTATCGACAATCAATCCCTAGCTACAGAGTCACGCCTACTTCATGCACACATAACAATCCTCGTGCGTATTTGTTCATTTTCGTTAGTAATGTTTATTGAAACGGCGACAGCGGTTCCCATACAAATTACGTGCTATGCCCCTTCTAACTAATTATTAGATGTTCTGTGGTCGTAACTCATCTACACGACACCGCTCCCACCCAACCAAAGTACAATGATATTAAACCATTAGAACAAAGGTGTTAACTATTTTGTAATATTCGTTGTAGTTTTTATGTTTCTATTATATATATTTAATATTTATAATGTACATACATAATTAAAAATTATTTGTATGATAATATAAAGAGTATATTTTTATTTATGATACATATATTAACTATTTATTTTATTTATTTAATTATTTTTGTACACGAAGGAAATCTTACACAATTACTACAATGCTACTATAATATGTCAACGAATGCATCGAGATACTTAACTACTATAGTATATTACCTCGTTAAATATATAAATAACTATAAATATTTTCCTAATATGATTTTAAAAAATGTGCCCAGTTAATTTCCCCTCATGTGTATGATGCACAAAGGCTTTCTCCGAGCGCTCAACATCGATGTCGCCAATGGCCAACTATATTAGGGAACATACCAAAACCACGTGCCTCATTTAGGGGGGGAGGGCGGGTCTTCAAAACACCACGATTGGTCACAGAGGGGAGGGGGGGGGTTTAGGTTTTTGTCACAAAGTCGTCAAATAAAAGCAAAACTATTATTTTTTAACTCTGTTTTTGCAAAAAAGTATTGAAAACCGTATTTATCAATTACCACGTGAAAACTAGGGGGAGGGGGGTAAAAAGTTGAAAAAAATGGGTTACGTGGTTTTGGTATGTTCCCTTACTAGCTGACACAGCAAACGTTGTTCTGCCATATAAATTTTTCTAGTGAATATTTTGCCCTAGCGATATGTATTAGTCTATTCTCATATGTACCAAATAAACAAAAAAATACATAACAATCGGTCGAGCCATTTCGGAGGAGTACACCATAAACACCGTGACACGAGATTTTTATATATTAGACTAACTGAAAGAAATAAAATCAATTTCAATGGTTTGTAAGCTATGCCTAATACTTTGGAGGTGTTCCTGTCTTCTTGTCAATATTCTATCAGATTATTATTGTGCGATTCGTAGCTACAGAACAATTCGTTTATTACGAGATTAATCGTAATAAACGAATTAAATATAAGAGAAAGAGCTGAACATTTAACTGTAATGTAGATGGATATAGATAACAGAAACCAATAAACAAAAAGTTACGCAACACTTAAGGAAGCCTTCACGTATAGACACGAACTAAGCGAATTATTAAGTCTTTGATTGCTGCTAGACAACTGAAGGTAATAAATAGAATATTAACGGCTGATATAATATTATACAAAGATCAACATCACAATCAGTAATTATCCAATGCGTTTTAAGAACAAACTTATCAACAGAACTACTTTACTAAACAGTTACTGTTTTTATTAAGCATTGGATAATTACTGTTAAGGCCATACTGCTATATTCTGGATAGCCAAAGCTTTAATTAAACTTTTTGCGGACTGCTGCCGAGGTTATGACATATTATTTTATTTATCAGTGGTTCCTACTCTTATCTATCTTTTATAGCAGACGGTTTTACGGTTCTTTTTTGTACTAAGCTATTTTTACTTATTATAGATAAAGGATAGACCCATGGTAAAAAAGATACATTTGATAGGTAGAAAAAAATAATCTATTTTTGTTCATTGGAACGCAACTCTTAGCTGCATACGATAAATATGACAATAAACCAGACATGTTTAATCGTCTTAATAGAAGAATTGGTATACATTCATTTCAGTGGGTATGATTACACAGAACAGATTTTTTATTGTTTATGTAGTATGATGTCCCTTTTGTTTATGATTCATATACACGCATGCAAAATGCTAAGTATCAGGTATAAAAATAAGCTATCTAAATATTAAACTATTCCATATAAAAATGTGAATCGATGCTGACAAATGAGTTCAGCGTAAAGTTTACTCGTACAAAACTTACATAAAACTAAATGCAACATCTTATCATCGTGTGTCAATATTGTTTAAACCTTTATTAGTATAATTACCTTACTATAAAGAACAATTACCGCGAGAAAATTGAGAGATTGTTGGAGAGTAAATATCACGAGAACATTTTGTGACTTCAAGGATCAAAACTGGGCATATTGGCAAGTTTCTGCTTGACCTCTTCAGAGGAGTCATCGCACAGCAACAGCGTGTGAGAGAACCCCATGGCCACCTGCGTGATGTTGAGTCCGTCCATACGACTCACTTCTCTAGGGCGAGCCGTCGATTTGTTTATGTCACCCATACCCTGCACATTATATAAATCTCTATAATAGGGATGTTGACTAATTTTAGGATTCAATTTTATTTTATAGATAGAACCTCAATATTCACGAAAAAAATATTATAAAAATAATAATCTGCAATTTAAAAACAAAAATTGATAAATAAAAATCATTATCGTATTTCCCACCAAAAACGTCACGTGACGTCACTAAACTATATTCAATACTATCTGTCTACTAAGTTTGTTGAATTTCCATATAAAATTGTTCCAATGACGTCATATTCTCAAAATGGCGTTTGAGGTCACGTGACAGTGAGTACAATTTTTAACATTTTAAATTAATGATATTTAATTTATTGTGATTGATTTCAATAAAAGAATCATATTTTAGGCCTTTAAATGTTACCACTAATATTTTAGACATAAATTTATATTAATTTATAATTAGTGTCAACTACCCTATTCTTTTTGTCTAGTAGCAGTTCATTATAGATTAGTGTTGCAAAGAACTCAAGCTTTGAACCTTGAATGAACTTGGATGCTGAACTACAAACTCGACTCCGTGGACTTCAAGAGAGGAGAACTAAATTTATGTCAGCTACATTGTATCGGTCACCTACACAGAAAATTAATATTACTTACCAGTTCGCCATAAGTGGGTGCTACACCCCAAGCGATAAGCGCGTCATCCGCTGCAATCATAATGGAAGTGTTGCTCGTGCCGATACAACGAATGTTCCAACCTGGAATTAAATGTTATTAGCATTAATATTAACATTTATTTATTTTATTTATTTAAACTTTATTGCATTCATACACTGAATTACAATGGGCGGACTTAATGCCAAGTGGAATTTAGCATTTAACATTTAGCATTTTGATAACGCTTATAGAAAATACCGCTTTGCTAATTGCTACAAACGCGTCACTTGTCAATTCCCAAACAAAATATATTTTTAAACTGTTTTATTTAATTTGACCTGTTTGTTGTTTATTTGTTTGGGTCAAATCTTACAAAAACTTAATTCGACCGAATTGCTCTTATATTAAAGAGCTGCAATTTTAAATATTGCTTTAGTTTTGATGACAATGCAGTTTTGTTATTAGCACAACCTGATACTACACTCATATTGGGCACCAGACGAGAGAACTCCTTAATGCTGTTAACGAACAGTCCCAATTTTTTTCTTTAGTATACGTTGACACTATAAAACCGTGTATTTAGTTTTTCATACTAACTTGTACTTAACTTGTATTTAGTATCACTATTAACTTGTACTCAGCACAATTTAAGCGATCGTATTGCTGACAGTTGCAGCACAGAGCATTCTCTGTGATCTTTGCGGTTTGTGGCCCTCAGATTAGTTCAAAATGCCAAATGTGTACCAGCTATTATTATTATGAGGCCGTGCCGAAAATTTATTTGACAGAGTTAAGTCATATTCATTGCTAAGCTATGTCTGTGTGCATCGTTCACGCACACCTGGCTGAAGTTCGTGCTTAAACAATTTTGATCCTTTAGTTGATAATAATTTTAGGATGCATAGTATGAACAGTTTAGAAATAAAAGTGTGGAATGTTTTTGTATATTAGTTTAGTATATTTATTACAATCAAAATGAAAATTTTTTAGATAAAAACACACTAGGTACTAGATATTTAGGTTATTCAGTGATTTGCATCACAGATGTCATTTATGTTTGCGATAAACTTAGAGTGTACAGACAAATTTAACATGTTTCATTGGTACTTACCCGAAAATCAAACGAGTCTTGATTTCATAAAAAAATGTTTTTGAAAATGCAATTAAAATTTTAGGCCATAAATTTTTTTTGTGAGCTCTGGGACTAAATATGTTGTCATATTCATAACCTATTAAATTGGCGTATTATATAAACTTAAATTTAAAATTTAAAAAACCCGGACTCAAAAAAACAAAAAAGTCTGATTAGGTAAAAAGTAAAAAAATCATACAATAAACCTAGACACGCGGCAGCGTGTCAAGCCAAGTTCAAGCAAAGGAACTGGCTTGCCAGCGCCGAGTGTAATATTACATGAACCACTTGGTGCCACTTTTGACCCTTCTATAACTCAAAACCTCTATAACAAAAACCTAAACACATAAAACTACGTGTGTTTAATTACATCCATAAGGACATATGGAAGCCCAAATTTCATGAAGCTAGCTCAAACGGGTAAGATATGAAGGTCAAAAAGTCGTAAATTTTAGCACTGACTGACATATAGTACCTAAATCTAACCTACTTCCAGATGACCTAGAAGGATGAAATTTGGAATTCAGCGTGGTAATTGTGTGTAAGCGTAGGAAAAAATCAAAAAATAAAAAAGTTGAAAAATAAGTGGTGTCCCCATCACAGAAAAAACTTGTAATATGCGCTAAACAACCGGCCAACGGTGTATCGTCTGCGGCACGTGGCATTGCCTAGTTTTCTTTACAAAAAGTAGTGATATCCCACCAAAAACATAAATGTAAAAAAGGAGAGCCAAGTTCAATACAAAAATTAAGCTTGGCTGTGGGCTTCGCCGCAAAAAGAACGGAGATCTAAATGAGTGCAAAGTTCTATGCAAAATCGAAATATGTATTTATAGGAACAAAATAACATTATGAACAAGTATTAAACTCTATTTCTTTGCTTTATTGGATATCTATAACAATTGCTGTTATTTAAAAATGTGAGATCTTAAAGTAGGTTAGATTTGACTTGGCCAGTTTTCATTACATGAGTCATTTTATAAAGTTATTCAACATTTTAATTCTGATAAAAACTGGTATATAAAAATAGTAAATACTTCATACACCTACGATATGCCGATGATTTATAGTTATATAAATCATCGGCATATCGTAGGGTATTATAGGCGGGTTCACTGGAGGAACTTGGTACAATGCTCGGAAACTTGAACAGCGCCTTACAACGGGTGGGTCTTAAGATGAACATGGACAAGACGAAAATCATGTCAAATGTCCATGTCACACCCATACCGGTTGTTGTTGACGGCGCTGCTCTCGAAGTTGTAGACGAATACATTTACCTGGGACAATTGATCCAGATGGGTAAGTCCAACTTCGAGAAAGAAGTCACTCGTAGAATCCAACTCGGATGGGCTGCGTTCGGGAAACTGCGTCATATCTTGTCGTCCAAAACACTACCTCAGTGCCTGAAGTCGAAGGTGTTCGAGCAGTGTGTGTTGCCAGCGATGACATACGGATCCGATACGTGGTGCTTCATTATTGGCCTAATCCACAAGCTCAGAAGCGCAGCGGGCTATGGAGAAGGCTATGCTTGGTATTTCTCTACGTGATCGAATTAAAAATGAGGAGATCCGTAGACGACCAAAGGTAACCCATATAGCTCAAAGAATTAGCCGGCTGACGTGGCAATGGGCTGGCCACACAGTTCGAAGATAACCGTTGGGGAAGAAAGGTAATCGAATGGCGCCCACGTCTCGGAAAAATGTCGTCTATGTCCAGCAGTGGACCTATCAAGACTGATGGATGGGTTTTTAATATGGAGCCGTCCCCCAACACGACAAAGTTTTATTTAGTTAAATTAAATAATCTATATATAAAAATCAATAGCTGTTCGTTTGTCTTGCTAAAACTTGAGAATAGCTGGACCGATTTGGCTAATTTTGATCTTGAAATATTTGTGAAACTTCAGGGAAGCTGTAAACGGTGAGAAATATGAATAATAAGTAATGAAAAATACTAAAAACAAACAAATTGTTCCTAGCTGTGAAACATTTGATATCTTTTGTCAAATTGTCATTTGGTTGTCAGATATTTATAGGTGCGTTCAGAAAGGACCCCGCAAAATTTGTATGGGAATTGGCTCTCGGCTAAATTAGCTGAAATTTTGCACAGAGGTTACTTTCATCATGCTGATCAAAAGTCTCAATGGGCGCAACCCCCCAAAATCAAACCCAGACCCACCATTCCCCCCCAAATCTCAAAATACTCCCCAAAGCACATTGGATGAAAATCAATGCATATAGGATATATTCATATGAAACTTCGCACAGAGGTAGCTTTCATCATGCTGATCAAAAGTCTCAATAGGCGCAACCCCCCAAAATCAAACCCAGACCCCCCCCCCCCCAATCTCAAAATACACCCCAAATCATATTGGATGAAAATCAATGCATAAGGGATATATTCATATGAAACTTTGCACAGAGGTAGCTTTCATCATGCTGATCAAGTCTCAATGGGCGCTACCCCCCAAAATCAAACCCAAAATCAGCTTGATGAAACCTACCTCTGTGCAAAATTTCAGCTAATTTAGCCGAGAGCCAATTCCCATAGAGATTTTGCGGGGTCCTTTGTCTGTTTCATAGCTGTAGTATGAGGTCTGATTTCTTTGAAAACTTAACGACCATATTATCTTTCTAACGTAACCATCAGCGACATATCTAACTTTTTTATTTTATAACTGACAGTCGAGAGAGAGGGGGAGGGGAAATAGAAGGGAGATGGGGCTCGAGGGAGACCTCGAGAGGGGTGAGTTGTTAGGCAGTACAGAGTTTGCCGGGTCAGCTAGTACATTTGTAATATTCATGTTATTTATGACTTTTTGAAAATTTATTTTATGACTTTTTACATATTCAGACTTGTTGTTCTTTTTTGAGTGGGGGTTTTTTAAATTTTTAATTTAAGTTTTATTTTACGGGTTTTAAACTTAGATTTAGGCAGGACGTATTTTCTTGTTTCAAAATGAAATATAGGTAGTACAAATCGTGTTTTACCATTGGGGGCCATCCATTAATTACGTCACACGTTAGGGGTGTGGGGTGGAAGGGGTGCTACTATGTCGTGACGTCACATTTCAAAATCTAATAATATGTATAATGGTTAGTATTAAAACACGAAATTTGAGGTACCTAATAACGAAATACTTAAAAATATTTTCAGCCCTACCTATATGATCATAAGGTTTAATTTGTTGATTTTTTTTACACAAATAAGATAATGCTTGACCACAATCCCACCTGATGGTAAGGGAACATACCAAAACCACGTAACCCATTTTTCTAACTTTTTACCCCCCCTCCCCCCTCCTTCGTGACCATTCGTAGTATATGAGAAGACCCCCCCTCCCCCCTAGTTTTCACGTGGTAAATGATAAATACGATTTTCAATACTTTTTTGCAAAAACAGAGTTAAAAAATAATAATTTTGCTTATATTTGACGACTTGTGGCGCAATGGTTGCTAAAATATTGACTACGTGACAAAAACCTAAACCCCCCCCCCCCTCTGTGACCAATCGTGGTGTTTTGAAGACCCCCTCCCCCCCCTAAATAAGGCACGTGGTTTTGGTATGTTCCCTAAGTGAAGATGTGGTCCAAGGTGGTAAGCACATTAACTTAGTAAAAGCCTATTCACTCTTTTCTTGAAGACATCCACATCATAGGCAGGCGGGAACGCCGATGAAGGCAATTTATTCCAGTCCTTGGCGATGCGTATAATAAATGACGTGGCAAACCGCCTCATCCTTACCGGCGGGATGTTCACAACAAAAGGATGGATTCCCGCCGTGCGTCGTGACGTTCGATGGAGAAATGGAGATGGGGGAATCAAATCAAACAATTCCTGTGCACACTCTCCGAAATGTGCCCTGTAGAAAACCGAGAGGCTGGTTACTCTACGCCTGTGCTCGAGGCTTTGCAGATTGGTCTCAACCAAATCTGGGTCACCAATGAGCCTCTTCGCACGCCTCTCCATCGAGTCCAAGGCAGAAAGGTGACATTTGGCTGCACCTGCCCAAATGTGCGAACAGTACTCCACAAACGGCCGAACCTGAGCTTTATACAAGGTTAAAAGTTGCCTCGGTGTGAAGTACCGCCGCACCTTTGCAAGGACACCAAGTTTCCTTGCAGCAGTTTTAGCCTTGGTCTCAATGAACCACCCCAAGTTGAGTTTCGAGGATATCTCTACCCCTAACAACTGAAGGCAGTCGGTATAATCCAAGGGCATATTCCGAAAAGTAGGAGCCAAGGTAAGCGGTCTCCTCTTGGCGGTAAATAGACACGTCTGCGTTTTAGCGGCGTTGAATCTCACAAGATTGGCTTCGCCCCACTCGGACACAGCCCGAAGTGTGAGATTCACACGAGCCACCATGGCCTCTCTTTGAGACTGAATTTCGTCCTGACTGGCCCTGAGAGTTGGTAGGTATCTCTCTACCACTGTGCAATCGTCTGCGTACCCATAAATATCAGACTCAGAGCTTAAACCTTTTATACACGCCCAATCATGCTGTACGTCCCGCCAAGGCAATGCACGATGCACGATGCAAAAGTCATGAATAGGCTTGACGTACGTCGGTAATTATTATTAATTGTTTGCCGGATTTGCACGACCAATTTTCGTCCTGTTTTCCACGCCTTAGGAAATTTTCCCTGCTCGAGACAGGCATTCAGGAGTCCCCTTAGTCGCTACTCCAGGGACTCTGCGGCGTCTAGGGCGGAAACCAGCACTCGACCCGAAACACCATCGGAACCCGGGGCGGTATTTTTGGAGCGCAACCTTGCCACAGCGGCGCCAACTCAACTCAACTCCCCTCCCCCTCCCCTATACAATGCTTCCCATCTCACTGTAG
Source organism: Thymelicus lineola (assembly GCA_963932265.1). Taxonomy (NCBI): domain Eukaryota; kingdom Metazoa; phylum Arthropoda; class Insecta; order Lepidoptera; family Hesperiidae; genus Thymelicus; species Thymelicus lineola. The sequence goes on from OZ010680.1 coordinate 1,977,700, forward strand.
AATTTATGGATGGCCCCTTGTTGATTAACTAAATTCATCCCCTTCCTCGTGACTACCCCCCCCCCCCTCAAACAGTCAATTTAGTACTACACAAATCAAACCCTTTCATTTGATACCCCACTCGGGTATGTTCGTTGAATTCAGTAAATTCATCTCCTTCTTAACTATATGAATTACTATAACTACTCCACCCCCCTTCAAACAGCCAATTTTGTAATACATAGAAATATGATGTTTCGTGGTGTTATTAAAATAAAAAATAATTAATTTAATAATTGGATCAAAATGTGGTAGTCGGCGTACAATTTGTGTAATTTTTTACGTAAAACACGCGAGCGTCGCGGGAAAAAATGTAATACGTCCTCACGCGGTGATAGCCTCGGCGGTACTGGTTTAATATATTTAATGCGGTCCATAATATAGTTGAGTTTGCAACTATTATTAACAAACGAAATCATTATTTTTTCATAAAATAAAATTTTGATTCTATAAAAGGATTAACTTAAGATTAATGTGTATTTTTTAAAATTTCCTTAAAATGTTTCTAATTAATAGAAAAAAATACTTACTTCGAACGAAATTACGTTATTTCAAAAAAAATTTCTGTTATATTTGGATAGGAATTTAAAAAACTGGCTAGGCTACTTAATAATAGACCGTATATTCATGTTATTTATATTTTTTAATGTTTGGAATATTTTGTATTTTCGTTGTAAAACGAAGACAAAAATCACTTGCTCGTTACTTTTCGGAAAAGAAGGGTTTTAAATAGTGGTGATTTGCCATTATTATAAATAATATGTTGAATTCGTCTGCGCTATCAGCAAGAACAAGAATTAGACTCTTATAGTTGCAAAAAACAAAGCTTAATCTCTTTATCCTGTTCACACAAACAGTGATTAAAATTGACCGAAATTGTTGATATCTCGGCACGGAGCCTTATTACGAGTGTTCTTCCACAACCTTCGTTCTCCTCAACTACAGATATTTCTTCCTAGATAACACACCTTTTTGACAAATGTAACAATAATTAATAAAATAAAATAAAACATTTAATTTGTTTTTAATCGACTCCAAAAAAAGGAGGAGGTTCTCAATTCAACTGTATTTTGTTGTGTGTTACCTCCTCATAAATTTTTACTGAGTGAACCGATTTTGATGTTTTTTTTATATTAGAAATCTAGTGCTTACCATGTAAAAAAGCAAAGCAAAGCAAAGCAACAACCCATAATTGTCCCACTGCTGGGCTCGGGGTCTCCTCTCACAATGTGAGGGGTACGAGGCATGCCTTTTAAGTTTTGTCGTTTGAAGAAAAAAACACAACTAGAACCTTATAGTACTTTTTATTGTTTTTCAAAGTATTCACCAGGTAGTTTAATACAGTTTTCCATTCACTCAAACCAGTTATTATAACATTTATTCCACTTTAAAGTGAGGGTGTTCAAAATGGCTGACTTGAAAGCGTCGACTGCTTCTTCACCGGACTGGAACCTTTGACCACGAAGACTTTTCTTAATTTTAGGAATTGTAAAGAAATGGTTAGGGCTTAGGTCAGGACTGTATGGATGATGGTCAAGAATTTCTACTTTTTCCTGCTTCAAATACTTAATCGTTTGACGAGCGCTGTGTGAGCTTGCGTTGTCGTGGTGCAAGATGATGCGTCGCTTTGAGTTAGATTTTCGAAGTTCGGCGATGACTTGCAGTAATCAAACTGTGGTATACCACTCTGCGTTAACCGTTCTATGATCTTCAAGTGCAATAGTCGCAACATGGCCGGTTTTTCCAACGAACGAGGCCACCATCTTCTTTGAAGTGCTTCGAGAACGAACAACTTTAGTCCACATTGGCTCGTCTTGAAAGACCCAGATTGGAGATTGTTGTTTGGAATCAGGATCGCAGGCATAGATCCAAGATTCGTCACTACTGATGATGTCGTAGACGTGATTTGACTCTCCTCGGTTGAACCTTTGCAGAGTTTTCTTACACCATCTGACGCGGGCCGCCTTGTGATCGTCGGAAAGCAGATGCGGTATCCAACGGCAAACTAGCTTTCTCACACCAAACGCTTCATGCAAGAGCTTCTGAATGGTTGTCCCTGAGATGCCTAATAGAGCCTCTATCTCTAGATACATCACATGACGATCTTCGAGAATTAGTTGTCTCACAGCAATGATGTTATCTTCAGTGAAGGTGGATTTTCGGCGACCTTCGCGAGATTTGCCACTAACACTAGTATGTCCACGCTGGAATTCTAAATACCAGCGTTCAACAGTTCGCAGACATGGGGCTTCATCACTGAACACAGATGTTAGCTCTTCAAAACACTGAAGCCGTGTTAGGCCTCTTCTAAAGTTGTAGAAAATTATTGCGCGAACATTTTCCTTAGAAAGATTCATTTTCGTACGTATCCTGACAGATTCCAATCGACGCTGTGACTAAACAATATTACTAATCCTAATACTTTCAACTGTTTTGAGATTCAAAATTTAAACACTTTTGAATATAGAACACTTCCAAATTCAAAATTGCCGGGAAATATGAAAACGACAGAACTTAAAAGGCACGCCTAGTACAGGCCATAGTCTACCACGCTGGCCAAGTGCGGATTGATAGACTTCACACACCTTTGAGAACATTATGGAGAACTCTCAGGTGTGCAGGTTTCCTCACGATGTTTTCCTTCACCGAAGCAAGTGATAATTAACTTGTAATACGCACATAATATTTGAAAATTAGAGGTGCGTGCCAGGATTTGAACCCGGGCCCCCGCGTTCGGGAGACCAACGTTCTAACCACTAGGCTATCACTGCTATCACCATCCGCTTACCATGTGGTCCCATTTAAAGAGCAAGATCTGACAAATACTTTTTGAGTATCTATCATATAATTTTGAAGTTGGTTAGTTTTTGTCAAGAATTATTCCTTGTTTAAATATCTACAAAATCTAAACTTATTAAACTTACCAGCCAGATCTTGAACAGGTTTTGGATACATATTTGCTTCGCCTGTCCTTTTAGTTTGTCCAAACATGAACAGTGCGCCTGCAACATAAAATTTGTTTGTAATGTGAGTTTGTTTATTAAATTGATACTATTTAAGACAAGTAATTTAGTATAATATTATAACTAGTACAATTTACAGCTGGACATAGCTGACCAGTGTGAATATTATTATCGGGATCATAGGCATTAAAATCATGTGAATCACGAATTTTGATAAAGAATATTATATAAGAGATAAATGGGTAAAGTTTCTCTTGTAAATTTTAAAGCCAGCCAGGCGGGGAAGAGAACACTGCACCGTTTATAACTACAGTTGTTCAGCAGACTTGTTAGCCTGCGCTCAAAGAAATTGTATAGCCTCTTAAGATCAAGTCTATTTTGCTGGTGTCAAGGTTGATTTAGGACCATTATTTTTATTCAGATAATTTAAGTCTGAGCAAAGTCCAAGTACTCTATAAGACTTCACCCTTAATAATTAAATCCCTAAAATCAAAGAGTAAATACGCCTTAAGCCTTTAAAATATCTCACCAAGTTCATTAACAGCGAGGCTATAGGTGGCGCCACAGTGCACGGAGCGGACGCCGCGAGCTTGAGTCTCAAAGTATTTGATCAGTCGCGGCACACTCTCGTCTTTCTGCTCAGCATGACCCAACCGACCGAAGCCACCGAAACCCCAGCTATAGGCCCGCTTCTTAGAATCTATCGCCACCTGTACACCAAAACGTATTTTTAGGGCATTGTGTGACCTTAGCCCAAGCATTTAAGTCACGCATTTTGTGATGTATGTAGTCCCTTTTGTAAACTCGTTAAATATAAGTTAGAATCTATCGCCACCTGTACACCAAAACGTATTTTTAGGACATTGTGTTTTTTTTTTAAATTGATTTATTTACGAAGTGCAAACATTATTCAGCGTACATTTCTGCCAAACTACAGAGCAGTTTGTCGGCAGCGGTTCTCGTGGAGGTAACAATATTAATAACGCTAAGTTTATGTCTATATCTATACATACAATGGCCTTTAACTAGCGGTTGTATTTGTGTGCGTGGGCCAGCTGGTTAGAACCTGTTGGACTACGGACACAGCGACAAATAGTGCTTACGTAACATAGCTTTAAGCTTAAACCTACCTTGTGTGACCTTAGCCTAAGCATTTAAGTCACGCCTGTTTGTGACGTATGTAGTCCCTTTTGTAAACTCGTTAAATATAAGTTTTATCTAAACGTTTAGCGCTAACTTCATGCCGTACAATAATAGATAACTTTGTGACTTAAGCTATCGTATCCTAATGTAGGTTAGGTAAACTAATGTATGTATTCGATTGTAGAGCGCTCTTTCCATTTTTAATTCCCAAAGTGAAAAGGGTGAGCTTTAAAGATACATTAATTTTCATCAGTACTCATTGTAGTCAAGTTTTTGCCTGATCAATAGCTTAATAAGTTTAAAGTGGTTTTGTCTGGTATAGACGACACAGGAGTTCATAAGAGATGTAGATTACCAAATCAATCAATCAATTAATCAAAACAGCTTACCGTGTGGTTATTCCCACAGGAAAAATCGACGATATCAACATCCTTCACGGGTAACACGTGCCCGTCTTTAGACTTTTCGAAGAACAGCGCAATATGCTTGGGCACCGTCTCAAAATGATAAGACAGTTTTGTTGAAGTTACAAAATATTTGCCATCAGTGTTGTGACCTGGAGACAATTTTAAATACATATTATTCCTTTTATAAAATTGACTCGATAGTTTAGGAATAAGTGAGGATAAATATATTAAAACTTGTTCAGTCCTGGCAATAGCACTTTATGAAATATCTTAATTTTCACACCTACTATTGAGAAATGGTCGGAGTTCTAGAAGGAATGTAATTTATTATCTTTCAAAATACAATGAAATACATAGTAGGGATGTTGACACTAATTATAAATTAATATTTTATGTCTAAAATACTAGTGGTAACATTTAGAGGCCTAAAATATGATTCTTTTATTGAAATCAATCACAATAAATTAAATATCATTAATTTAAAATATAAAAAAATTGTACTCACTGTCACGTGACCTCAAACGCCATTTTGAGAATATGACGTCATTGGAACAATTTTACATGGAAATTCAACAAACTTAGTAGACAGATAGTATTGAATATAGTTTAGTGACGTCACGTGACGTTTTTGGTGAGAAATTAGATAATGATTTTTATTTATCAATTTTTGTTTTTATATAATATTTTTTTCGTGAATATTGAGGTTCTATCTATAAAATAAAATTGAATCCTAAAATTAGTCAACATCCCTATTATACATATCGCACACTTACGATTGTTCAACATATCTAAATGCTTACCTAATTGACCATACTCTGGTAAACCAAACGAGTGTAGCGCTCCGTTGCAATCCAATATCATCGAGAAATCCGCTCCACACCCAACTTTCACTGCCGGTATGCTGTAATTTACAGTAACACTTGTATCATATTCATGTATATTTCATTACATGTAAAAAGGAGCTGTATTACAAATATTTTAGTTATTGATACAAACATGCTTACAATAATGTCGATAGAAGTTCAATATTATTAGGCGATTAGAAATCTGCAAAATAAATACATTTCATTAAAATCGTATTGATCGCAATCTTTAAATTTAAAGCCTTTGAGAAGGTATCTTCCATAAACCGCCAGTTGATATAACCTATCTATTTTTGCCGACAAGAAGTCACATACATAGTTCGTTTACTATAGAATAGTGCATTGGGAAATGGGAGTTATCAAGTAGTTTCTTTTTACTTTTTAAGTCGCAGGGGTGTTCAATTTTCAGATGATGGAAGTATAAATAAGTAACTAAATACAAAAAATAAATGGATGGTTACATCATAGATAGATTTTAGAAACCGGCCGAAAGTAAAAAATAATCAGAATAACACAGCGAGATTTAAAGTACTAAAATACAAATGCTGAAATCAATGTACAATTGTACATAATTAATGAACCACCAAACGCAGAGCCCAGATCACCCTGTAATTGAGAACCCAAGATGAACAATATGACTCGATGAAGAACCTCCCTATTCTTATCCCCTCAAAAAGCCTCTGACAAGTCTCCTGAAGTCATAAAATAATTAAACAGTTAATGACTTCCTCTCAATTGCCAGGTAACTGACTTGAGTATAATGGATGAACAGAATAATGAGAACGCCCCTGGAATAACTGCGATCTATCGACAACCGAAGCCAGAGTCCGAAAGTCGTCCAACTAACCGAGTTGATGTAACGTCCTAGTGGTCGGATAGAGAGACAAAGTTATCTGTTTGTAAGTTTAACATATTGAAAATGCCATCATCTTATATTAGTCCTGTTCCTGTAAGGCAGATAAGTAGAGTAAGCAGTACAATGATTAGCCCTTTAAGGTGACCATCAACTTTCTTGTTAACAAATTTCTTGTTACAAAATAAATAAACAACTTTCAGAAAGTTTTATCATACACAAATAAATCAATCCAGTCAGAACAAAACTGAAAAATCCTTTGCAGAATATTTTTCAGTTTGTTAATTATTTTATAGGCGCCCTTATTATTGTAGGTAATAAACGCTTTTAGGTTTTATGCATTTATTGCTAGAATTGGTTTACTACTATTTGTTTTAATTTACTGTTATTGTTATACTTAGTTGATTATTATTTATTAGTTTGTTAAATAATAGTGTTCTGAATCGAGCCTTAGTATGCGATTGGAGCCTTATTCGATGAAGGAACTGCCGACTCGGCATCATCGCAACCGTGAGAACGATAAAGCTCGTCTTCAGCATTTTTGTATCGTGGGAATGAAGTTAGTTCGGACAATAACGTGATGTAGACTAGTACTTAGAATTAATCAATTTATTTCAAGTCTGTAACATTCGATTTGAATTAACTATCGATTTCGGTCTTTTTGTATCCCCCTGCAGCCGCACGTATATATAATTAGTTCAGTTGAGTCTTACAGACGTTTATGTTACATGCAACGAAGAGGTATTAAATTAATCGAGTCTTCACCTTGTTGCGTTTTAATATTGTTAGATATGACTATGAGACTCAAGTAATGTATTATATAACTAACGCCTCAACTCAGAACTAACGGATACTTGATAGGCGTAAATGTCGGTATTCATACATCACTAAATTTTCTGAGATATCTTGGTACAAATAATAGGTAAAAGTATAACGATTAGCATGGCCAATCATCTATTTCCTACAGCTGCTTCAAATCACTAAGTACAAACACTGGCCCGGAAGCCATTCAATTGATCTTTCATAATATGTATGATATATAAGTTGTGGATATTAGAATTGGCCCCTCAATTTTTGCGTTACATTAAATTTTTTCCCGCCAATTATGACAATATTAACCAAAACACAATATTTATTATCACATAAGAATAAAAAACATAAAAAAGTAAAAAAGAACAAGTAAATATCATTACAAAAGCTTAGTTCTTACAAATTTCGTAACAAAACACGTCTTTCGTTGCAGTCGCCTCAAAATTATTTTTTATAGTTTTACTAGCTAAGTATTTTCAAAACCAGAAATTATGTTTGAGAGTATTTTATTAATACAGAAAATAACAATATTGTTTCATGCCTCGTAAGCAAATACAACTTTTAATAAATGGATTTTAAATCAAAGTGTCAATTAATTGAAGGGGGGTTAAGATTACTACTGCTTACGCGACATGGAGTTTTAATAAATGGCGCTAGTTTTTAACCCCCGACGCAAAAATGGGGTGTTAGTGTTACAAGTTTGACGTATCTGAGTGTATCCCCGTGTGTTCTTTTTTGATGAAAATAAGTGTCAAGGGATTTTAAAATTTACAGTTATGGATTGTTGCTTGTGTGAAGAATTAGCGGCAGTGTGTAACTATTGAAATCATTCACAACTTACGTGAGCTTCACACGTGTCGGTTTGAGTACTTGCGGCGTTGTATTCCCGATCCCACACTGGCCGCTTTTGTTGTCACCACAAGCATACACCGCTCCGGTATCTAGACATAATGATGACTAAAAATCTTTCATCTTCCATAGTCGCCTAATGTAGTCGTTTATACAGGATTAAATTGACACGGGGTTAAGAATCGTTCTCAAATTAAACACCATTGCAAGATAATTATTATTAAATTTTTCTTTTTAGACGATAACTGGCCATGAGTAACAATGAAGACATCACTGATACTAACCAAAAAAACCGACCTTGTCTATCCCATACATGACAACAAATCCCTTAGTAGATTTTTGAAGGAAGATAGTAGCTAACGGGGTAAATGTTTAAACTGGAAGGTACCTACTTAGCGCGCCCAAGTAATGGGATCTACCGTCATAGCATCATTCAATATTGAGCAATCAGCAGGGTGCACCAGGAACAGCGACGGATATCATAAACTTAACGAAGATGTTGCACCTAATACTTATGTTTGCTGCTATTGTAAAATAAACAATTTTCACAACTTTTCACAATTAAAGAACAATGCCAAACTACCATACATCGTTTTATTTCATTTTCAACTTTAGCGTCTTAAAATAAAAAAAATTCTGAAAATCGCCGCTTTAATTTCTGAGCTTAGATATATAAGAATTTTCAGCAGACACACCCCAGAACCAAAGTATTTTGAGATTGAATTCTTATAACCATTGAGTCATAGAGTAGGGGAGACTTACGGCTGCCTGTAATTTTTACCATTATTTATTTATTTTATTCTGACTTTTTTTTTTATTGACAACCGGAAATGGAAATTTGACATCATTTCTGTGTGTAATATTGGCCAGAAGTCTCCCTATATCTTGCTTGATACAAGCTATGTATCGAAGTGAATGCCCGAATGAAAATGGACATTGTTGACATCATTGTTATTATAGTCAATTCATCACTTATTAATAACATTATTTTACGCTGGATAATACGGGTACAGGTATTAATTTTAAAATACGTAAAAAATAATTGAATTGCTTCGGTACAATTGACGTTTTAAGACGCTAACAAAAATAAAAAATAATTTTTTGGCATTGTTCTTTAGGCTCTTTGAACCAGGTGAAGCACAGACATAGATAGTAAATGTCTGTGAGGTGAAGCCTTTGGTGTTTCTGATCTCAATTAAAAAAATTGTTTCCATACCTGTAACGAATAAGGTATGATTCCTGCCCGCTGCTGCGTGTATAATACTATGGCCCTTGAGCGCCGGCACTACTTCAGGAATGTCTCGTGTTACGGTATCACCGAAGCCCAGTTGACCACAATTATTACGACCTGTACAAATAAATAAGCCATAATTCAACAACTCACGTTCATGTACACTATTTTTTTTAATATAATTTATTATTCCCCCTGATTTTATTGTTCAGGGACCTTGATTATTATATTTTTTTTGTTACAATAAATAATAAAATATAATAAATAAATATTAATAAACATATTTATAAATATGAACATATAATATTCCTGAATAATATAAATAAGTAAATAAATTATTATTATAACATACAAATAAAGAATTATTATTGTTATTATTAATCATTTATTATTTATTTATTTATTTGTCCCATACACATACTAACATTACAGGTAGCCTAATGCGTTAGTATGATATATTTATTAAATCTATTGTTAGTAAATTATTCTAATACTAAGTTAACATAATCTTCATAATTATTATTATATTATAAATCCTAAATCATTATAGTATTTCAATTTCAAGACTATTAGACTTTTATTTGTACTATTATAATAATGAGAAGAGTTTTTTGAAATGCTAACTGCTGGAACTTTAAAAATTAAGATTTAAATGTACGATAGCATTGAAGTATAATGTCACTGAACAGACATATCGAACAAAATGTGTGTCCCGCCCGGGAGATTCGATTTTCAAAATTGAGCTTCCGTTCTCCTTTCAAAATCGAACGAATCCATTGAAGATTGAAGCCACGTGGCGCCAATGCATTGGGACATACATGGCATTCGCGGTGTCGGTTCTATACGTTAGTAATAATACTTCAATGTATGAAAGTCACTTTAATGAAACAGGCTTTAAGGCTATCTAGCATTACGCTACAATTCTTATGCCCAACTCACAGTCACTAACGGTTACTTAAATCGCTCCTTAGTACAGAATTTGTATAGTGATTCTTTACCAAGGAGTGATTAAAGTAACCATTAGAGACTGAGTTGGGGCATCACTTCGTTATATTTAAAGGAGTTTCACTTCTACCATGTGCAATTTACGAGTATCACAACTCTGTGCAAAAACTATAATAGCATATTATATTGGAGAATTAAAAATAATTCAGTTAATACTTTTGTTTCTTAATTATTTGGCCAATTGTTGATTGACATATGTACATTTTTTTTCGTGTAGGGATATGGATAAATATGGTTTTAATACAATACAATACAATACAATACAAATACTCTTTATTTGTACACCGGAAACAAATACATAGCAATAAAACAAGGTACGGTATACAAAAGGCGACCTTATCGCTAAAGCAGCCATCTCTTCCAGGCAACCCAACAGAAGAGGATAAGAAAGAAAGAAAAAGGGCAGCGGTGTACATAAAGTATAAAAAGTTTAATCTGGCTAGGATGAGAGTTTGGGACATGGTAATGTCAATAATATCAGTATGTATGTACACAACATTCTGTATTAAACATTCTCAACTCTTCCACATGCAAGATGCTGCTGGACACACTAAACAACTATATAGTATTACATAGACAAATATATATTGTACCTAACAAAGCTAAAATACATACCGAAAGTATATGCTTCACCATCTTCAGATACCAGCACGGAGTGGGCTGAGGAACAACCGCTCACAATCAGCCTGTACTGTAATACAAAAATAATTTATTTATGGGTGAAATAACACGAACAATTACAGTACATATATAAAATTAAACTATAATAGAAATATACACCTACCAAATTATTCAAATTCACTCCACATGCGCCTCTACTACTGATTCCAAAAGATGCTTTATCATGCAAAATAGGAAGCAAAAGATGAACTCATCTCACGATATTTTTAACTTGCTTTATTGTCCACTTTCTATATTAACAGCCACCAATGCGACATGAACACAATATAAATCAGAGTCAAATTATGACTAAGGGCTCCCACACAAAACCGCGAATTCGCATCGCATCGCAAATATCTGCGAATTCGCACGAACGCACCGCAAGAATTTCCGATCTGCTTCGCATCGCACATTCCTGCGATATTACGTCATCCTTGGTGACGCCATTTTAGTCCGCTCTGAGACAGCTTTAGAGAAAGACGCGCGGCGCCTTTCAAAAGCTCTTCAAATGAAGATATGCTCATTCTAAAATAATCAAAAAATTTATCTTCTTCAGTTCTCAACGCATAGTACTTTTGAGTAAAATAGTTCCCATCAGAGTTCATAATCGTAATAAATGGATGAACCCAGAATCTTCTTTTTCTTTTATATCTATTTAACAATAACAGCAGTGCAATAATCTTTTTGCGATCCATCTTACGCTTCCTAAAAACACGTCCAGTACGGCTTACTACACTTGAAGGAATGGTCGCCCTACCAAACGGTTTGCCGCACTAAATCGTATCGCAGAAATTCGCATCGCAAGTTCCTGCGATGCGAATTCGCATCGCATCGCATCGCAGTTTTGTGTGGGAGCCCTTACGAGTACAATATTCATGGGTTGGATGACTTGGATGTTAGGTTGATTAACAACAGATCTCAGTAGGGATATATACACCATTATAGAGCCAGCAGCACTAGAGCAGATTACCCGAGTGGCAGGCTTAGAACGAGGTTACCTACATACTACATAGCTTAAAAAACAGTAATACTAACAATAGAAAAACGTACCTTGAGATTAGTGAATTTATGGAATGTATAAAGATTTGGATGTGTCCTCTTGGATGGATTGTTGTCTCTTTTAGCCACAAGATCCCAGGAAACAAGACCAGCTATCATGAGCACTCCAGGTGTTTTATAAAAAGTCTTTAAGAGTTCCTGTAATGATACATAATAATACAGCTAACTTTTCCTTAGCAATTTACTGCAATTATAAATAATTATTAAATTATTTTTCATTTTAAGTAACAGTTTAGGAATATAACTATTTAAAGTTGTTTAAACAACCATTCTCACTAATTTATTAACTACCTTATGGCCGGTTTCTGAAGTCTCCAGTTAAATGATCAACAACTATTGAATCAATAAAGTTAAACTTAAATGTCCGATAACTGTCATTGGGTTTCTGACATAGATTGGTTTCTGAGCATGCGAGGAGCCTTTCATTAACAGCTATGAATCCGATAACGAGTATCTAAAACTGCTACTAGATGGCTCTCTTCATAAGATCAAGTTTCAAATAGATATTATCATTTTATTTTGTCATTTTGACTAATTGTTTTTATTTCTTAAATAGTAAACATGTAGTAACATCTTGTTTAAATTAAAAATATTGTAATTTGGTATTTATTAGCGTCTGTTCATCATAGTCAAATATCAACAGTAAAATTTAAAAAGTCAATTTAACGTTTATTTTGGTTACCATAGTATTGGAGAATAACACCTCTGTCATTCATTGTCAATTGTCCATCAAAAAATTGTATTATTCGAAATATTGAAAATTTCAATTTGCAAATAATTGTATTTGTATTTTCAATAATCTGAGGCTATCCATAACCTACGGCACACACAAATGTCCTTAAAATTGTTGTAACTTGTAATTTGTCATATTCTGTCCACGAAATTTTAAAATGTAACGTCAAATAAACTTATGGAACCTATAAACGGCCATCGATGGTTAGATAAGTTAGCCTGGGAATACACGTCCGATTTTGTTTCCGATTGTCTGTTCAGACTATCTGATCGTATTTACTCGATACACGTCCGATTTTTGCGTCAGACTTTTTCTGAACACAGTCGTTCTCGAGCTGTGAGAGCGGTAAGTGCTTGCTTGCCACTCTTGCCAGAAAGAAAAGATTGATGGCGATTGAAAATTATGGTTACTTATTGCATATTTGCTCGTGTTAGCGCGAAAAAAGAAATAACGTCGCTGTTGGATTCAATATTCAATTTTAGTTTAGATTGATTAAGTATCAATCTGACAAGACTTACTGAGAGTAATTTCTACTTATAACATTCAAAACTACTGAGATACCCCGAAGTTTTTTGATTGTTATAGAATGAGTAGGTATAAGCTCTTTTAACGTACTTTTGTACTTGAATAATTCTGGACAACAAAATAACTGACTTCAATGTAAGGGATGAATCAAAAACTACTCGTCAGATCTCGCTCTAAGGTGCTTCTCATGTGGTCCCACCCCATGAAAAGCATCAGCTTTTGCGCGAGAACTTTCCAGCGTCGATAGTTTCGGAGATAAGCCCTCCCCCCTTTCCCCGCACGAGTGATCCTATAAGGGTTCCGTTTTTCGTTTTTTTGTGCGGACCCTAAAAATACAATTGAATTAAGAACCCTTCCTTTTTTTGAAGTTGGTTAAAAGTATCCCATAACCAAGTAGGTACGTTTTTCTACGCCCATAATAAGCCATTCGATGCGTACGTTCACTGTCACGCTAGAGAGTAAACTGGCAAGTCGGAAGAAGGAATCGGACGTCTATTGGTCTCTGTAGAAAAGTATGCAGACCGCACCTTCAGACAATCGGATCGGCCATAAAATCGTAGACGTCTTGGCGCTGTTTCCGACTCGGACGTCCGATCCTACTATCTGATCGGACGTGTATTATGTATTCAAACAAATGTATGGCACGAGGGCCTTCAGATTGTCTGATCAGACTATCTGATCCGACGATCGGAGAGAAAAATCAGACGAGTATTCCCAGGCTTAATCTTAGTTTAAACGGAGTTTATCTCTTATTGCAATGCTCAGAAACGCTTTTTCGGAAGTTATCGACCCGTTAGCGTTATTGAATAGATAAACTCGATAAAAAGACCTCAGAAACCGGGCATTAATGAAATGAAGATATTGCGATTTTTTTTCGTTTTATTAAGAAGTCAATGAATCTTTACTAAAAAGTGTAAAACAAAAAAACAAGCCAACAACAAACAAGTAGTTTAGAATGTTGTTAAAAGTAATACTGAACAACTAAACCATAAAAGGATTAACAGTCGGGATCATTTAAATTTTCCAGGGATGCTTGGGTAAAACCAAACAAGATTTGACTGGTTGAAGAATGGGTCCAGACTGTTAATCCTTCTATGGTGTAGTTGTTCAGTATTACTTTTAACAAAATTCTCAACTACTGGGTTTGTTTTTTTCTTTTTAGTTTATTTTACGCAGTCTGGTTTTTTTTAATCATTATAATTTTACTAAAGGGCTACTTATCAGAATTTTAGTTGCTACAACTTGTAAGAGCTGAACTAGGGATTCAAAGTATGTTACTCGAACCTAAAATAGTGATTTTTTATGTTAACAGCGTTCTCAGTCAAGAAAAAAATGGAAAAAAAGTACCAGATCAGAAGATTTTTTGGCTGCTGACTTTAGCATGATGGTAGAATACTAGTATTGAGATTCTATCCACCAAGGAACTATATGATGTAAACAAAATTAAGCAAAAAGATACCTCTGGTAGCTTCGCCATCGGTTCATCAACGATTGGAGAGGGTGTTCTTTGCTTCTGTTCCTGTAGATGATCAGAAAGTGAAGACTCACTGTCATCGTCATCAGAGACATGTTTTCGAGGTTTCTTTATTTTGCTGTTGCCAGAATGTGCCCCAGATCGCTTATGGCTCATCTTGTTAGACATAGCAGGCAATCTGAAAAACAAAAACACCATATTATCATAATGATCACAGATCATTTTTAATGTTAAATTAAATTTGTAAGGATATAATCTGGCATAATTTGTAGAGTACTTATTATTCTGTAAAATGCAGGCAAAACTACAGCACTAATAATTAATATAATTAAGAAATTAATTGTTCTATCACACATTTCATTTTACTTAGACCTTATTTATTTATTTATTTATTGCCATAAACGTGTGATAATTTCACAGGATCTTATAAAGCAACATAGCGTACACACGACCCAGGCTGGGCACGGCAGAAAACACATAATATTCCTTGAAACACAATTTTAAATGTTTACAATTTAAATAAAAGTAATGAATAAACACAATTATAGTAATAAAATTATAAACGCTGTTCAATATGTAAATTTTTTGTAAAATTATTTAAAACAAGTAACATTTAATAAATAAGAATGAAATTTGATTTAATTATATCATTATAAAACATCTTTAATTGAAAACAATTTTTATACATTTATTATAAAATTCCTACTGGCTTTTTTCATACAAAAATTCATCAATGGAGTAATAAGCCTTGCTTACGAGGAATGATTTTAATCTGGTTTTAAATAAATTATCGGTTTCTAAATTTTTTATATTTTCCGGAATTTTATTATAAATCTGGATGGCGCGATATTGTGGACTTTTTTTGAAGATCTCTAAATGGGGTTCGGGAAGTAATAATTTGTTTCTTCGTCGGGCGCTAGTTTTAAAGGTGTAATGGTATAAATTAGACCTGACATTAGGTACATGCGATTTCTAAAATATAGATGGAGGGCAATGTAAGTATTTCGTACATTTTAAAATATTCTTTGCAACCGTTTGGTTGGTGAATATTAGCAAGAATTCGTATTAGTTTTTTTTGTAAAATGAATATGGTTCTTGCATCTGTGCTATTAGACCGATCAATCGAGCATGACGGATAGGTGTTTTATCAAATAAATGCCAACCACGATATCTCAGAATAATGGTCTTCGTTATGATGTTTAGAAATAACGTATCTAAATTCCAATAGCTAGTTTTTTCTTTTTTTTTATGAGCTGCTCAAGGACCGAAAAACTTGTTTTTGCTTCTATGAAATTTCCCTTACATTTTATAAAGAAATGTCTTATACAAAAGTTGTAGGCATTTTAAATATCTACAAAATGAGGCCTGTTGCGTTAAAATTCATTTCGGATTTTTTTTATAAATTACAAAAAACAGTTCAAAATCGCTGTTTTTTGTTTGATTGTTTAAACAAACAGTTTGTAATGTAGACATCTGAAAATGTTATGGACTATTGTTTATGACGTATAGTATATGTAGTTTTTTTTTTTGAATTTTTTGGTTGCATATTTTTAGCAAAAATCCATTTGTTTATTAAACAATCACTTTTTTGCAAATTAATTTCTACAACTTTTGCAAGTCGTTGAATGTTCTTCCTGGGCTCATTTTCTTTCTTAAGAGTTGTACTTTCAGTTTGGTTTTATGGCTTATTGATTCTTCCAACAGGGACCTCGCAAAATTGATTGCAAAAAAGTGCTTACCTGCAAAATGGAATAACTCAACAAATAACAATTAAGCGTTCAAACGTCATTTGCGATAAAAACAAATACGTTATCTGATTTTATCTCGTCGAGCTACCCCAAATCGATTGGTTATAACTTTTTGTGTGACCACGGGAACCCGAGATATCAACATTTTTTCCAGCTCGCACGATTTGAAACGTCCGTGCTCATTTCTCATTTCATTCCATTTTGCAGGTAAGCACTTTTTTGCAATCAATTTTGCGAGGTCCCTGTTGGAAGAATCAATAAGCCATAAAACCAAACTGAAAGTACAACTCTTAAGAAAGAAAATGAGCCCAGGTAGAACATTCAACGACTTGCAAAAGTTGTAGAAATTAATTTGCAAAAAAGTGATTTTTTAATAAACAAATGGATTTTTGCTAAAAATATGCAACCAAAAAATTCAAAAAAAAAACTACATATACTATACGTCATAAACAATAGTCCATAACATTTTCAGATGTCTACATTACAAACTGTTTGTTTAAACAATCAAACAAAAAACAGCGATTTTGAACTGTTTTTTGTAATTTATAAAAAAAATCCGAAATGAATCGCAACAGGCCTCATTTTGTAGATATTTAAAATGCCTACAACTTTTGTATAAGACATTTCTTTATAAAATGTAAGGGAAATTTCATAGAAGCAAAAACAAGTTTTTCGGTCCTTGAGCAGCTCATAAAAAAAAAAGAAAAAACTAGCTATTGGAATTTAGATACGTTATTTCTAAACATCATAACGAAGACCATTATTCTGAGATATCATGGTTGGCATTTATTTGATGCGAAACCCCCCTATTAATTGGTCTATATGGCCCCACAACATGATCCCATAGCGCATGCGGGAGTACGCATATGCGTAATATGCAGATAACGCGATTTCAAAGTTTGTATTTGATTTTAAAATGCTGAAGGCATATATAAACTGACTTAGTTTTAATTTAATTATATTAATGTGCTGTTTCCATGTTAGGTGCGTATCTATAGTAATTCCTAAAAGTTTAAAATCACTAACTTCATTGACAGATATAGACTGTTTGACTCGATTCAAGTTTAATAATTTCTTTTGATATGGCCTAAATTGTATTAATTTCGTTTTTTCATTGTTAACTTATAAATTATGTTGTTGCAACCAAGTTTTTACTCTATTAAACGTATCACTTATAATGTCTATACTTTCAGGACTATCTGTGCATCTAAATAATAACGATATGTCGTCTGCAAAAAGGACACTCTTTATGTCTATTAATATATCAGGTAGTTTGTTTATATAAATGATAAACAAAACGTAACCGAGCGTACTACCTTGTGGTATAGACCAATTTGTTTCTCGGATATCCGATTCTACTTGCATTATTTCGCCTGTATATTCGTTCCAATGATTTATTTGTACGTATTGTTTTCGATCAGATAAGTATGATTTAAACCAATTATAAGATTTTCCCCGGATTCCCAAAGAGTTTAATTTTGAAAGTAAAGTACTATGTGATACTTTATCATATGCCTTGCTCATATCCATTCAAGCTGAAGTGTCTCTATAGGAAAATTATGTAGAAGTCTTTAGAAACCATAAATTTTAAATCTGAGATTGACTTAATTCTTCATATCAACAACAGAAATTTGAGATTAAACTTTTCAAAGTATAAAGAAGTTCAAAGTTTAAAAACTAAATGCTTATCACAAAACTGCATTGTCATCAGAACTGCAGCCTTAGGATAAGAGGAACTAGGTCCAATTAAACTTTGCAAGATTTGAGTCAAATAGGGTGAGCTGAATATAACTGTTTATTATTAGGACCTTGAATAAATTCTCGCTGTTTTTTTTTTGGGGAAATAAACGCTTTATCCACAGTAATTATTAGAACTATGACACAGTAATTATTAAAAATTTGACTTTAAAATATGCTTCAATCAAAGTATTCCCCATCATTAGACAAATGAATCCCGCGTCGGAAAAACGAAACGTCTTTTCAGGTTATATCCATGAATTAATCCATTCTTTGGAATCTTCATACGATTGGATGTGCTGCTCAGATGGGCCATGAGCCCTTGAATGGAATAGGTGGTATTCGGAAGGGGCTATATCCGGTAAATATGGCGGGTAGGGAAAGACTTCCTATTGAAGTGTTTCCAGGTAAGTTTTCAATGGTATCATAACATGTGGCTGAGCATTGTCATGCAACAAAATCACTCTCTCGTCTCTAATAAAAGACAATGTTTAAGAACGCCACAAAAATTATTTTTACAAATATGTAATGGTTAAGTAGCATCCAACATTACAACAATACTCATAAAATTCATCTTACCTACAGTAATATCCTTTAACCGTGCAAAGAATAAGAATGAGATTAAGAAGATTTAAATTCAAAACCATTTATTCATATGGGTTTTTTGTAAATACACTAATGCATATTTGTATTAACATCATACAAAATTATAGGAAAACATTGAAGCCAAAAGAGATTTTATTTTAGATTTTTTGTCTATCGTTGATTTAAATTTTGAATTTGTCCTGGGTTTGGACTTGCAATAACTAGGCACAAAAGAGAGCTGGATTCACTGCTCTCAAATGTAAGTCAGAATAAGTTACCCCAGCTGGTAGACCAGAGCTATAAAACAATCCTAGAAGTCCTAAGTGTCATGAACAGAAATTGTATTACTTAAGTAGGTATACTTAAATTATAGTAAATTTAATAGTTTTCCATAGCTCTGCTGATGAATATATTATAAAGATATTAAAATTTAGGTGGGTACCTAGATACCATCGCGTAAACACATAATTGCTCTATTCATTTACAAACACCAATTTTAGAACATTAATATTAAAAAAAATTCAGTACAATACCAAAACGACATCACAAAACTTTTGGTGTATAACTAGGTATATTAGAAATCATTCCGCATGAAACAATACTGTTCGAATTAATATTTTAGCGTGTTTACTCATTTAAATAATTTTATTTTCTCTTTCACAATGTTTACGCCGTAAGAATATTGAAGTTTAATGTACTAAAGTACTTTATTAATAATATTTCAATGTATAAGAATCTCTCACCTCTGTAAAAACACGTGCCAGTAACAAATAAGTATTTAAATTCAATAATGACCTTAGTTAAATTGGTATATTCACATTCAAATTCATTAACTTACCAAGAACTCCTGTTTCAAAAATTAAAAAATAACTATTTTAAGTAAAGTACTTTGTGGTAATATGAAATTAAATAATCAATTAACAAATATGTCGGCAACCAAGCTTCATTATTTTGTATGACAATTGACAATTTGACATTGATGGGGATACCGCGAAAAAATATAATAATATCCCAATAAAACATCTCACGCACAAGTCTCGACCTCTCGACTTGACTCGACTAGACGACTCGACCACAGATTACTATACTAGTAGGACTCGACTCTCGTTTCGTTTCGGTTGGCGGGTGTGGATTCACAAAATCATTTTGTGAATGGTGGAGTGGAGAGGAGATAGAAACAGTATTATTTATTACGGTACTTTTCTTTTATTATAAGTGCAATATATAAAAATATTTTAACACAATCGAATGATATTATATCTTGAGACTATACTAGATAACATGGTCATTCCGTTGTAATATCATACGTCTTCAGATACTTCTACGAACTTTATGTATGTTGTATGTATGTATGTAGTCATGTATCTTTTAATAAACGGAGAACTTTACTTTTTAATTGTATTTATAGATGTTCGATTCGATTCGATCCAATCCGATACTTCTTAAGTTGTGTAATTTGAGATAAGTGAATCGATACAACAGAATACGATCCGCTCGATTTCATATTATTATTTTATTAGAAAGTTAGATTAGCATTCTATCCAGTGTTGCCAAAATCAAAAAGTTTAGATAACGGTTTTTCATCCATGAAAAGGCGGAAGATTATTTTTGTTGGTTACATTAATGGAGGATAGAAGTAAAAACATGATAAAAATATAAAGCGTGTAAGAACTAACTCATTTAAGGGGAAAGTTAAAAAAAACTTGACAAGTGAAACCACGGAATACAGGCTCTGTGTTCCGTGAGTGAAACGAAAAGTTTAACTCGTTAAACTCGCTTGGAGAGGGTTCCATATGAAGATTATTTATTTACCGTTGTTTTTTTGTTTTACTAGCTGTGTTGGTTGCCCGCAGCTTCGGACGCGGAAATTATGTTTATCATATTTGTACCTTTTACAAAAAAAATATTTAAAAACAGGTTAATTTATAGTGAACTATTTTTATTTAGGAATTTATATACTGAAACAATAACAAATCATTCTTCCGGGAGCAGGTTTTGAAAAATAAACAATTAACATAATGTTTTTTTTTTCTTTTTCATGAAAAATTTTGAAAAACTCGAAAACATGCATTTCATCAATTAAAGTAGGAATGTTTTTTGCAAAAAAGGAAATATTTGATATTTTAAATATATTCCGTACATAGTTTGATCTTGTTTCCGGGGAAATCTTCAATTTTTTTCGGGAAGAAAAGTTTTCTAAAACATGACCCAAAGTTTATGGAACAACTTAACTAATTTCCATCGAAATCAGTTTAAGGGTTTTCATGTGATGCCCGGACAGAGAAACAGATAGACAGACAAACAATAATATTAAAAACAAATGGGGTAATGGAGCGGAGGGGAGTGGTAGGCGGGGAGGAGAAGAGGAGAGGGGGGAGTGGAGCGAAAATGGAGGGGAGGGGTAGCGTGAGGGGTAGGGGGTAGGGGAAGAGAGGGGGAACGGGAGGACACTCTCAAGGGAAAACAAAAAGAATATTAGAAAAAAGTTGAAAAACCACCCCGACGCGACCCCATAAAGTCACCTCTAAAACTTCAAAATTTTAAAGTAAAATATCGCGACGGCCATCTTGTTTTTTAATTTTTTTCTAATTTCATCGTACTAGCCGTCCCAAAATTATTCGAAAATGACACCAATATTGGGAAGGTGGTCAGAGAAAAAAAAAGTTGACAATCGCCGAGCGGCCGCCATTTTGAATTTTCGAACGGTCGAATTTTTCCTATAGTGACCATAGATAGTCAGGCAACTTTCCCATACATCATTATAACCCCCCATCAATACTTTCGGCTGGCATACTCGAAATGTGAAAAAACGGAAAAAAAATTCTTGCTCCCAGTGTAGCCAGTTAATTTAGATGAAAATGGTCAAATGTCATTACGACGGCCACTAAAAATTTTTTGGTGAAATATGTTGATTAAAAATGTTTCTCCTTCTACTTTTTATATTTTTGAATAGAAACTTCACAAAAATGTATGAACGAAAAAAAAAATCAACATAACCTGGCAAAACTTCAGATCAAGACCCACAACTGCATCATACAAAGTGACCCCGTCAAATGTTGTCAACCTAAAAAATTTTTCCTTCAAAAAACGCGATTTTTCATACGTTTTACAATAATGGCCGCCACGGGGTCCGCCATCAAAAAAATAAATATACACTAAACGTCAAAATTGGGGATAGACCCAAGGCAACAAAGAAAAAAAATTGCAAAATAGTTAAAAACCCATCGCAATCCGATCCCGAAAAAACCACCTCGAAAATTGAAAAATTTTAAATCAAATTATCTCGGCGGCCATCTTGTTTATTCAAATTTTTCCATATTCTTCGTAATACTTTTCCCAACATTAAGCGGGGAATTCACTAGACGGACATGCCCGCGGGCAGTCGGGCCGGGCATGTCTGTCGTCACAATACACTACACAGACTTATCAGTTTGTGTTAGGGCGGCTTACCGATTAGTCGTGTTGTGCGTATACATTATAATGACATGTCTGTGCCCCTACAGACAAAATGAGATCGCGCGGACGTGCAACGGGCAAGTCTGCCAGACTGACTGCAACGGTCCTACACTAGCAAACATTGCACAGACCCATAGTAGCGAGGTCCGGCGGGCATGTCTGCAGACTTGCCCGCGGGCATGTCCGTCTAGTGAATTTCCCGCTTTATTAGTCGAAAACGACACCAATCTCGGGTAGCTGCATAATAAAAAAAAGTTGGTAATTTCACCTCGGCCGCCATCTTGGATTTTCGAAAGGTCGGATTTTTCCCATAAACATAGAGGCAAAACAAAAATTCCCTTATACATACTATTCACCTCCCACTACTCCTTCTGGGAGATCAAAACGACTTTTTGTAAAACGAAAAAAAAATCCAGCAGTCAGTGTTGCCAGTCGACATGGATGAAAATGTCATAGCGACGACCGCAACATGTTTACCTGTAGACCAGTGCCGATACCTCTGAAAACGGTAAAAAAATGAAAAAAATAATAGTATGATGAAACCCATTGCAAAAGGAAGATATAACAAAATATAACAAAAAAGAATGAAAAAATAATTTACGGGCGATCTGAGGTCGGGAAGTGGTCGGTAAAAAACGGTTATCTCAATTTCTGGCAAAACTAAAAGTCTTATGCAAAAAAATTAAATAGCAAAGTTGTAGGTAATAAAAAGATCTACAACTTTTGTATTTACAGTTTTTTACATAACCTCAAAATTTATGAGAAAAATTCAAATAACCAAGTTTTTGGTTTTTTATTTTTATCTTTTACAAAAATATACTAACTCATAAGTTAGGCTTCCCGCCCACGTCAGACTTTTTGTAGGACCGATAATCGGGCCGATTTTTCCTCAGATTCTTATGACCGATTATGTGGCCGACTTGCTATTTGACCACGACCGATAATCGCCGATTATCGGACTTTTTGTAGGACCGATAATCGGGCCGATTTTTCCTCCGATTAAGGCTTCCCGCCCACGTCCGATAATCGGTGACCGATTTTTTATAGGAGAAAAATAGAACGTACTGATAGCAATGGTGCAACGCACACGTCCTACAAAAAGTCGGTCAGAAATAAAACTGACTCACCGACAGTCGGCCACAAAATCGGTCATAAGAATCGGAGGAAAAATCGGCCCGATTGTCGGTCCTACAAAAAGTCTGACGTGGGCGGGAAGCCTTAATTTTTACCCACGACGGACGGAACGAAATGAAGGCGATATATTATGCATTTGGGGTTAGAGGTTATTTGTTAGTTTGTATGTATGTATGTTACCATTTTTTATGAAAACTACTGGACCGATTTCATTGCAGTTTTTTTTGCATTCAAAAGGTATCACTAAAGAGCGGGTTCATAGATATGTCTTATAGCGGAAGGCCACCAGAGGGCGCTGCAGTAGCCTAATACGGGGGGTGTCTGTACCTACACTATATACATAGTAGAGAACTATTCTCTGTATTTTTTTCAAAATCCTAACGTCACTAGTTTCAGAGATACGGAGTGGAATTGCCAATTGTTGGCTTTTATTTTCATTCTTTCTTCGATAATTTTAAAACTATTCATTCTAGAACTATAACAAAAATATATTTAAGATCCTTTCAACAAGCCCTTTCATTTAATGTACCACACAATACGGTTAGCAAAACAGTTTTTGTTGAATTTTGATTTCGTTAAAAAATTTTTTTTCAAAATTCTGTTGTTTGCTATGTACCTTCGTCCTTGGATCACAAAAAAGCATACGATTAATAAATTTCAACTCATTTGGTCCAGTAGTTTCAGAGTAAATTGGCTGTAAAGGGCGGACAGACATGAATGATCGTATATGGGTTCTGTTTTTCAATTTTTCGTACGGAACCCTAAAAACGGGAATGGTTAGCTGGAACTGTGGCCCACTGTACCAGTTTGCATTTTTTATTATTCGGATTTTTTTTTTAAAGCCTAAAAACCCAAAAATTAAAATTAAATTTGGGTTATCGGGTTTAAACCCAAAACACCCAAAACACCTGGGTTTTTACCCACCGGGCTTAAACCCGGGTGGGTGGATTGCCCATCTATACCTGTATCTCAATGGAAAATATACCGTAATCTAATTTTTGGATCTGGCAACACTGGCTGCACAGTATAGCACAGAGTACTAATGACTGCGTTCAGAGTTGCCAACTCTACAGTTTTAACTGCAGATTTACAGTTTTTTCGTTAACTTTACAGTTTTTAATTTAAACCTTCAAATCTACAGTTTTTTCTTTATAATACTAGCGCCATCTATTTTATTCGCTGCGTACCCAAACTAAGGAATAAATAGTCAACCACCACCTTAAAAGATACTTTACAAAGTCAGAAATTAAAAAATATTATGAGTTCAATGCTACCGATGACCATTTAAAGAGATTTTATAAAAATATGTATGATTTAAAAAACTAAAGATGAAACTGAAAATCAAGAGTATGTGCAAATTGAAAACGAGGCAGTTTTAGTAGAAATTGTGTAATTTTTTTAAGATTTAAAGTTGATTTACGAATACAAGTATAATTTTCTTACGATTTTATGTTGTTTTTAAGAAAAGCTGTAGATTTACAGTTCTCAAAGTAGAATTCTACAGTTTTCTACAGCTTTTTGAAAGCTTCTTTACAGTTTTAATCTAGATTAGGGTTGGCAACACTGACTACGTTTTACAGTTTAGTACCTATAAATTGCAGAAGCTTCTGAAGCTTTTGTTGTTGATGAAATTGTTTAGTGATGGCCAACTCGGAAAAAACATGACTCGAGTAAACTCGAGTTGAAATTCACGTAACTCGAATTGAATTCGAGTTACAAAACTCGAGTTAGCAGGAAGAAACTGAGTGTATGATTTGTTACAATTATTTTTTTTATATATTTCATCTTCCATCCAACTCTCGAGACATGAATTTTTCTGAATTTCGTAAATGAATTTGATTAAAACTTGCTATTTACAGGCTAAAACACAAATCAAAATTATCAATTTTGCTCAAAACTTGCTATTTACATAATTTAAACATATTTTATCTTACGATTGTAGAGTTTCTAATCATAATGGTCTATTTACTTTATTATTTCGTATACTTGATTGAAATGTTGAACAAAAGTGTTGTAGAGTTGGATTGTTTTTATTTTAAACGTTAGACAGGATGCCATTATATTTATTATTTCATCTTTTAAACTATTTCATAATTAAGTAACTATATGACATTAGGCAGCATCTATATAATTCATATTGTATATGGTCCACAGGTACATCTACAAAGTCAGTGATCCAGATAGAGTTATTTAACTTATATATATTCAGAGTTGCCAAATGCCAACTCTACAGTTTTAACTGTAGATTTAGTTTTTTCGTTAACTTCACAGTTTTTAGTTTAAACCTCCAAATCTACAGTTTCTTCTTTATAATACTAGCGCCATCTATTTTATTCGCTGCGTACCCAAACTTAGGAATAATAGTCAACCATCATAAAAGACACTTTAAAAACAAAGTCAGAAATTAAAAATTATTATGAGTTCAATGCTACCGATGAACATCTATAGAGTTTTTATAAAAATATGTACGATTTTAAAAATAAAGATGAAACTGAAAATCAAGAGTAGATATGTGCAAATTAAAAACGAGGCAGTTTTAGTAGAAATTGTGTAGATTTTTTAAGATTTAAAGTAGATTTACTATACTCAAAATTATCTAAGAACGCATTAATGACAGCTGCCATTTATTAATATGAACCAACCTTGTACGTACGTCTTTGATCAAAATGGAATAATTATTTAATTGACATGAATAGTTGGATACTTACGAACAAAGGATTTTGGCAAAATTTGTTAAAAATCGCTATTCGTATTGTATCGTATTCGTATTGACGTTATTTATAAATCATATTAAACGTTATAATCTAGTAAAAATCCCATCACATCATAATTTATGCAAAATTTAATAAAAAAATAAGGCGTCGAATCAATTTTATATGAAGATGACAAAATCTACACTGACGTTAAGTGATGTGACGGCATGAAACTACTTATAAAACCATAATAATCGATACATTACTATAATTGAAACTTAAAATAAAAATGAATTTATTTCATTTCTTTCTTTGTGTTTAACAATTAAACAATTTAATTTCTTCTCTTCTCTATGAACATGACCAAAAGTGTTTATTACGATAATCTCTAACCGCAGCCATTTGAACTGATTAAAATACGGTTAGAATATTCATTATTCAACCGAAACCCAAATTTCATACGCTGGATGCGGCGCGGATGAATTAACAGTGAGTTTTTTAGGAAAAAAATATTTTATTATAGTCGTAAATACATAATTATTGAGCGTATAGGTATGGTAAAGTAACTTAAGTAGCTCAATTGAGGCAGTATCATTCCAGTTACTTGTGGATATCTAAATGTTTCGGTTTTTAGAATTGACAATGTAATTATTGAATCGATTAGAAAGTCTTACAATTTTGAATCGATTTGTTGCAAAAATTGGTTCTTTCGTGAATCGATTTTTTTTGTACATCTCTAGTGTCACTGCGATGACAAACGACAATTAAGCACTCTTAGTTCGTGGGGACTATAATACAAGTATAATTTTTTTACTATTTTACGCTGTTTTTAAGAAAAGATGTAGATTTACAGTTCTCTAAGTAGAATTTTACAGTTTTCTACAGCTTTTTAAAAGCTTCTTTACAGTTTTGATCTAGATTAGGGTTGGCAACACTAATATATAATATATCCATGCGCACATCCAACGAATGAATCGCACTCTCGCTGTTTCGCTTGATTCGTTCATTTACCGCCAGCCTAAACACGAGATTCAACTCGACTCGAGTTACTCGAGTCAACTCGAAGTTAACTCGAGTTAGTAAGTCGAGTTGACCATCACTATAATTGAATTATTTATTTGTTATTGTTCGTTTTTGCTTTGGTGTGGTTGATGCTGCGTGGTCGTCATGAAGCGGTAAGTCAATTATAACTTGCCTTAGATAGAACAAAAAGACTAAAACTTGGTATATTAGAGTAACGCCGGTTAATTCGGTGTTGTGGACTAGAAACATTATTTTATTAAATCTATCCTACCTATTGCTTACTACATTGATATGTCCTTTTGTTTGTTAACTTGATCACGTAAAATATTGACTTGAATTGGGTAGCAAGCACAATCAGACTGCTTTGGTTATTTATTCATTATTCTTAAGTATTGTAGGAATATTTTTTCTTGTGATGTATAAAATCGATAATGAAGCCCAGCCATATTAAACGACGCGCGTGCTTAAAATGGCGTCTGTTTTATATTTGCTTCAGGTGTTTAAGTTCAAAAAAACACAAACAAAAGCCATTTTATTTAAATAAAAATGATTTTGCTAATTAACAGTAAGGTATTGGAAAGTATTACTTTACCTAATAACTTTCAAATTATAAAAGAAATACAATGTAAGCAACATACGGTAGCAACAAAAGTTACTTCCCAATTACTAAGATATTTAGTATTCAATTCAATTTATTTTCACGAATATGGGTTAGTTACAAAGGTATAAATTAGTTATGTTCGCCACATTCCGCCTTATAAGGCATGCAAACTTATACACAAAATATAAAAAAAAATAGTCATACTTACTACTTATCCATTAAATTTTTTTGAACTATCTCATGTCATATTATTAAAATACAAATAATATTAAAATACACTTTTTCAATTCAATTTAGATTTACTTACATTAAACATCATAAAATATACATAATATATTATTATCATGTCAAGTGAATTGAGAAATTACATTATAATCATGTCACATTCAATTATATTAAAAGGCCTATTGCTGCGATTGTTTCATTTCTAATAACTCTTTAACTGAATAGAACAAGTGAGTCATTAACCATACCTTTAGTTTGGACTTGAGTAGTCTCTCTGGCAGGTCTCGTATATTACGAGGTATAGCATTAAATATTTTTATGCACATTCCTACACAGTTCTTTTTATACAAGGTTGTATTTGGTACCTTTCCATAAACTAATCTGTCTGTAGTAGTAGGTCACAGACTTAAAAAATTAATAGACGGAATGTCAACAACAAATCAATTAATAGACGGAATGTCAACAACAAATTCAGTGAGGCACCCACTACGAGCGAGGCGAGCAGTTGGTATTACTATTAATACCAACTCCTCTATTCGTACAAGTATCACACGCACACATTGACACCATGCTGTTATTAATGGCCGCCATTATCGCGTCGGACCGCACTAAAAATTACACCCACATGGTAAGCGGGCGGCGTCACTGTCAATAACACAAGGTGATGTCTGGGTTATTTTCACTTCCGTGTATTAGGTACTATTTTTTGTGTTTGTTAGATAAAACTTAAAACATGATATTTTGTGAATGCTGGCGATGAAAGATGGCGACTGCTAAATATATCTGACTTTGCTGTGTAATCTTGAATTGCTAAATTTGACATAATATATACAATGATATCTTATATATAAAATTCTCGTGTCACAATGTTAGCTACCATACTCCTCCGAAACGGCTTGACCAATACTTATGAAATTTTGTATGCATATTCAGTAGGTCTGAGATCGGCTACTATCTATTTTTCATACCCCTAAGTGATAAGGGTTGTCCACCTCTAACATTTATTTTTTATTTTTTGAACAAAGTTTTTCGAAGCACTTCAGAAGAAGGAATGACGCCGATTTTGATGAAATTTTTTTTAGAGGGAAGAGGGGTGTACAACACGTTTTTTTACCGCAATCTATGGAAACTTAGTTTTCGAGAAAAAAAAATGAAAAAAAATATCAAGTTAATTTATCAAGCTATTTCATTGTTTATTAATCTTACTTTTATAAAAGATTCGCTCCTGATTACAACAACTTGCAACTCTCAGCGATGCATCATTTCCGAGAAAATGGAAAATAAATTTTCTAACCTCAGTACTAAAATATTCGAAATAAAACGCCGGAAATGACATAAAGGTACATTAAACTGTTTGTGTAGGTCACAAATATGTGACTTATCCTTCTTTCGATTTCAGTTTTTTCATGGCGAGGGGCTTCATAGATGTCGACGGAACCCCGCTTGGCGGAGTTCCTATTTTTCTCCTAAATAAAACCATAACCTAACCTATCCTTCTTTTGATTTGAGTTGAGTTATTTTTTATGGTGAGGGGTTTCATCATAGATGTCGACGGAACCCCGCTTGGCGGGGTTCTTATTTTTCTCCTAAATAAAATAAGATAACCATAACCTAACCTATCCTTCTTTCGATTTGAGTTCAGTTGTTTTTCCAAAGGTAAGCTTTAGTGACCTGATGTCTGGGAATCAATAGTTGTTGTATTCAACGAAAATTCTCAAGTGCGATCACAATGATGTTCTCAAACACGGGAATAGACGATGAATGAATGATGAAATTATTTGACATATTTGACAACTGTCATGGCCGATTTATGACAGCTACTGCCAGAAATTGAAGCTAAATTAACGGATAACCCATTAAATTGACATGACATTCAAGATGGCTGTTGCGTTTTGACGTATTAAGTCATAAATGTAAGCAAATGTTTCGGAATAATTCGATATTTTAAAAATTCATATCTCTTAAACTATTAATTTGAGTGAAACTTTGGTAATCGGCGTTTAATAATATTTTTTACCAAAAAAAAATTGAATCATCTTTTTGACATTCCCTGTTCTAAATCTGAGCCAATTTTTTTTATAATGTGGCATTAAAAATACATACAACCCTAAATTTTCACCCTTCTATCATCAATCCCTATTTTTTAATAGTCATTTTAGTAATTTAATCTTTCACTGGCAGATAGCTGATGGGTAACAGAACAGAGGGGAGTAACTTAGGCTTTTATATTAGAAAAAAATAGTTTAAAAAAAGGATACGAAGTTCGCTGGGTCAGCTAGTTGTATGTATAAAAAGAGGTAGATATGCCAAGAGGGTGCTAAAATTAAGACAGTCGAATTAAGTCAGGTGTAGCAATTTCACTAAGACATTTGACAGCTTCCTTTGAGTGATTGAGTCTAAAGTTGTCATCAAAAATTGAACCTGGCAATGTACGAACATAACATATCTTTAGTAAAATATCTTTGCATATACCATAGATATGTTATGTCCATACATTACAAGGTTCAGTTTTCGATCCGCGATGACATGTCATAATTGTCAAAGCATAACATAGAGTAGTCAGGCAGAAGGGACACCAAATAAAACAAATAGTCAGTACCTATTAGTCATAATATTATAATTGTCATTTAGCATTTTTAAATTATGTTACAAAAACTAAATACTTAAAGTAAGAATACTGTATACACTTAGGTATTGCTGATAAAATAGCTCTTATAGCGTAGGCATCCAGTTGGCTTCACTGCGTTCTTTTTGAACTATGTTTACTCAACCACTTTACACAATTTCATCGCTTGAGGAAAATTAAAAATAATTAAATATAAAAGGATATCTAACGTTAAGATTTCATTTGGTTCAATGAACAAAATGTCTTGACTATTATGCGATTTAACTTCTGCCATATTTTTTTCAATTCAATTTCAAATGATCTTTATTCAAAAATAAATGTTATATCAAGTGTACATTTTACTCGTAATCCTAGATATTGTAAACTTCTGCCATATTAGTCTATAACGAATGGCATGTGCCATATTAAAATTTTTATTTTAATCAATTTTAAAAGAAATATTTTATATTAGTAACAAAATTTAACATTCCGTTTTATCTTCTTCCCTAATGTATGTAACTCCATTATTCATCTTTAATATGGAGAAATGATTTTTGCAAAATCTCAAAACGCAACTCGGCATTTGTATGACAACGTAGGCAGCTACAACTGACTACAAAGAAACCGCTACACTTGAATAAATTCGACTGACTTATTTTCAGCACCCTCTCTATAAAAACTTTTCTGCGAATGTATTCATATTCTTTTTCCTTTGATTACTAACTGTTAAATACTTTTGTATATAAATAGTGATGCAATGCCAATATCATCTTTGATGCATTTTGGAGAGTGTGCTCAGGAATTGCACGAATTAATTCCCCCATCCCCGTTCCTCCATCGAACAACCCGTCGTACGGCAAGCATCCACCTGGACTGGAATAGCATGTCTGCGTGGGTGTTCCTGTTCACCTGCAATGTAGGTGTCTTCAAGAGAAAAGTGAGTAGGCATTTATTAAGTTAGTGCGCTCATCATCTTAGAGTTCATCGCCACTTACTCAGGTGGGATCGTTGTCAAGCACTAACTTTTTTCATGTAAAAAACATCTAAAATATTAAAAAAAAAGAAATTTATCATAGACATTTGTTTTACTATGATGCATCGTAGGCAATAAAATTACATCACGGTTCTTGTTTGGCACATAGGTACGAGACCAATATCATATTTTTGAAAAAAATAAGATTTGATAACACGGATTCTTTTGTGTTCAATTCTTATACATATGTTTTCCATTGTTCAAAAATCTATACAGCTTTAAGGACAGAGCATATTGAATCCGAACAAAAACAGTTTCACTGTAAAAAAATTACACCAAGTACACTTATAAATTATAGTTACAAAAACGATAATTAAATTTTTACAAAAAATTATGAAATAAAATAACCAAGTAGGTACAAAACCGTTTTAGATAAGAAAAAAAATTTTGCTGGAAAAAGTTAAAAAAATAGAATAGAATAGAATAGAATACTCTTTATTGTACACACCAAATAGTAGTAGTCTACATTAGAACATAATATAAATAGCATGTAGTACAAAAGGCGGCCTTATCGCTATAGAGCGATCTCTTCCAGACAACCTTTGGGTAGAGGACAAAGACATAAGTGTGAAAAGGGTAGGGTGCACATACAATATAATAAATAAGATAAACTACTTAAATAAGAATTACATAATACTTACACATACAAGAAATAACTACAAATATTAATATAATATTATACAAGATTATGAAATTAATTTAAAGTTAATGAAATAATTCAAATTAGCGGTTAGTGTCGAGACTACCAAGGTAGAATAATTTTACCTGATTCTTAAAGGATTCAAGGGACTGGGAGCGACGGATAGCTAAGGGAAGGGAATTCCAAAGACGGACAGCAGTTAAGGTGGCGGTTCGCGCCGCGACAGAGACAAGCGACCGAGACAAGAGACCGAGACAGGAGACCGCGACAAGTGTCTCGGTCTCTTTAGCATCTACTGGGGGTCGAGACCGAGACCGCGACCAAAGCTACAATTCATTCAATTTCAGAGTCTGTCGATGGAGTTACTTATGTTGTACTGTGCCATTAATTTACACTGTCTAATTAGGGTCATGGCTCCAGTAAATGAACACTTAAGCAGTTAGAGAACTTCAAAAAATAATTACTGTATGTTTCCTCTAATGGATACAGCCCATAGATAGTTTTTGGTCTAAAGAATACATTCAAAAATAAGGTTTAGGTTCGTTTTACCATGTATGATGAATAGTTTTTTAGATTCTTCGCAATAAACAGAGAAATACCCCAAAATCCTAGTGAATGAACGGAATTTTCTAGTGAATGAACAAAATAAAACTAGTGAATGAACATAATTTTTCTTTCATTAATTACGTGACAAAATGTTTATTATTGTAGTAAATGCAGGCAAAAAATCAACATCGTATTCAAAAATATTCAATATTTTTTATAGAAATATTAAAAGAAATTAACAAAATAAACCACAAACTTAACGTTAAGTCTATAAGCCTTCATAGGTTTCACAAGCTACGTTAATATCTTTTGTAAAAAGACATAATATTTATATTAAACTATGAGCAATTTAATACTTAATTAACTAGGTAACTGCTTGAACATTGAATGTTAAAACAAACTTAATTTAAACTTTAATCGGCTACAAACATAACATAGTATATTTAAACTTTACTTAAATTTTAATCAGCCTCAATAATAACTAAGTATCATATTATTATCCACTAAAATCACAAAAATCAGTCTCAATATCAAGTAATATAAGGTACATCTAGCCTCGTCACAGTCTCAATTGTTTGAAATTATGAGTATTATTATTTATTCTATATCTCTAAACGAAACATCATGAAAAGAGATCAAGCCACGCCTGGAATATTCAGGTTCACTTAACACACGTTCTATGTCCTCAAAATCAATTTCTGATACATCAGGTACTTGTGGTTTCACAAAGCTAACAATGTTATCAATTACGGATTTTTTTCTAAGAAAATCTATCTTACATTTCTGTTCCTCATCATTCACCGTAAGGACTTTGCCCACATAATGACGGGTTCTTTTTTCTGTTTTGAATTTAGCCATCACATATTTCCCATGAAAATCCATCGATGACACTATAGACTCATCTATTTCAATTTCATCATTTGGCTTATGTTTATTTACCTTACGTGTTTTTGGATAGTTTCCAGTGTTCTCTTCGTTACGCTTTCGTGAAAGCTTTTCTTCTTTCTTTGTTTTCTTGTTTTCTTTTGCTTCCTGTTTTCTTCTTTTTTCATTTTCTTTCTCTTCTGCTTTCCTCTTTTTTTTATTGCTTTTCTCTTCTTCTTTTGATCTCTTTTCTTCTTGCATCATTTCTATATGTTTTTTGTATCTTTGACCAGTTAATCCAAATGGCATGGGATGAGATTTCTTTATGTTGCGTGTTTTCTTGGTAGAAGTGACTGTGGGGTATCTCAAAAAACTTTCTATTTTATTACAGTCTACTCCCCGCTCAGTTTCATTTTCAGTGATCGTATACACATTAATAGGAACAATGTTTTCAATTTCTGGATGACTTTTAGTAAAAATTACAGGTGCAGAAGATGTAGAAGGTGCATCGCTTGGATATGATTCCATTCTGACTTCTAACGTTGTGCTAGCTAGTGCAGTTTCGTACCATGGAAGAGGAATTACGGTTGGCAGGTTTAATTCACTATCAATTATAAAGTCTACTATTTCGCTGGTTTCATTAAGATCTTTAAGATATTCCGAACAATTAGAAATATTATTAAAATCAATCAAATCAGTCACATTAGCAACTGTTAAATTAGTCAGATCTTGAGTGTAATCTACTAATTCGGAATTATTAACGGATTCGATTCTTTCTTGTGGCAATTCTGCGTTGGATGAAAATTGTTGTAAAGAAGTCGACGTATTAGATAAATCAAGAGGAGCATCAAGGGATGTATTAGATGCTATTGATACATCTCTAACACCATCAACTTCTGTTCTACATTTAAGCCATAAAGAAAAATATGCATGCTGATGCGTCTTCTTTAATAAATAAGCCTGGACGAATTCGTTTCGTAAAGTTTGTCCTATTTCTGTTTCAATTATTCTGATTGTACTTCTCATATCATCCTTTCTATCAGCTAGTATTTGTTTTTGTTCACTTAGCTCATTTATTTCCTCTCTTCTATTGCTTATACATTTCGAATAGTTTACAGCGTCTGCATTCAACGGAAATAATCCACATGCTCTAAAAGCATTTCTAATGGTTTCGATTTTTACACCATTGGTATAAGCTTCTTTAAACTTTATTGCGAAATTTTGTTTCGTTATAGATGATGTGGAATTTTGTTTATTTTTTCTTACCACTTTCCTCCAACATTTCTTTATAGGTCCGAAAATACCTACATCACAAGGCTGTAAGATGTGTGTGGCATTTGGATACAAGCAATATATTAGAATTCGCTTTTGTTGACAAAAAGCAAACATTTCTTGATTTATATGAGATTTGTGACCGTCCAGAAACAGTAATATGGGTAATTGAATCTCATTTTGTACAAGCCACTCGTAAAATAGTTTAATATATGAAAAAAAGGTATTTGATACCATCCATCCACTATCCGATCGACCAATAAACCAGGAATCAGGAAAATTTTGAACCACTGCCGGCGGCATTCGCTTATATGCATATATTACAAAGGGAGGAACATCCTTCCCATCAGCAGCAAAATTACAAAGAACTGTTACAGATTCTTTTTCTTTCCCACTTGCAATTTCGTACGTATTCCTATAATTCTTAGGACCCAGTATGATTCCAGTTTTGGGGCAGGTCATAACACCTGTTTCGTCGGCGTTAAATATCCGACTGGGATCGTCTTTTATATCTAATGCATGTTCTTCGGTCAAAAATTGATCTAGTTCCTTGAACCAAGCCCTGATAGCTGGTTCAGTTACTGAGGCTCTGCCTTTAGAAATTATTTCTGCATTTCTTTTAGTTATCTCAGGATGCCTGTTTAAAAATAAAGTGAGCCACTTTTTTCCAGGCCTATTCCCTGCAAACTTGCTTTGCCTATTATTAACATTCAGAAAAGTTTCAACGCTATCGAAGACTTCTTCCGGGTGCATTGGAAAACCTAATTTTGCTTTATTTATTATCCAGTCAGAAATCTGAGCTTCTTCATGCACAGTAAGTTCGGACGGAGGGCCCATTTTTCTTTGCAACGGAACCTTATTAGTCAATTTATTATGTAGAGTAGATTTTGGTATCTGATATATATTACTCGCTTTATTTATACTTAGTTCTCCATTAGCAATAGCCCGAAGTGCTTTCTCCAATGTTTGTTGACTATATCGGAACCTTTGATATTTTTTTCTTGAATCCATGGTAATCTGAAGGGCAAATAGCAGAAAAATAAAGGAATTTAATATTATGTCAAAATCTAGTCTAAAATCGGTCCCGGACTCCCGGTTTAACTACCTGAACGAATTTGATATATGAAATCTGGCTTAAAATATGCTGTGTTCATTTATTGGTTATGTCTTCATGACAAAAACTAATACTTGGATATAATGAAATATGTTTGTTCATTCACTGGATTTTAAAAACCAATAAATGAACATACCTGTCCCAATACTGGCCAAAAGGTCAGACATCAATTTATAAAATAACTCCCAAAATACGGACCTTATAGCATTAAAATAAAATACATTTTTTAACAAAAATTGAAAATGACGATGACCCAGTGAATGAACGGCCGTTCATTCATTGGGTTTCAGACTATTTGTAGTTCCAATGCTGGGACACTTAATAATTTACTGTAACTGGCTAAAATTACAACTAAATTGATTTGAAATACAATATTAAACAATTCTATTCTATCATTAAACAAATAACTTCACGAAAATACTGCAGTTATGGTTACAATCTCAAATCAAAAATGAGTCCTCATACCTGTACTGTAAATTCTGGCTCGAACAAATTCTCAGTTTTCTTTAACAGACTACTTTAGACGCTCGCCATTTTGAAATGAACAGTGTTATTAGAAATGAATGTTGCTATTAAAGTAGGAGATAGAGTTGCCATAATGAAAAAAAATACTCTGTTTGGTAGAAACGCCCTAATTTCTTATTTTTTGGAAAAAACTGCGTATTGTTCATTCACTGGTGGGTGTTCATTCACTGGAGCACTTACCCTAGAACTTCCATTGGAGGAAGAAGAAGGTTTTATTTATGGTTTCAGCTATGTTTTTCCAAATATTTTTCTTTAAATTTTCGTCTCTGTAGGACTCCAGTTGAGTATTGTATATCGGAGGGTGCTGTCTGATCAGTTCAATCAGCTTTTCACAGTCTTCGTCAGGAAAAGTAGTCATTTTTTACAATAAACACACGTTCAATTCGAGCGCGACACGACGAGACCGAGACACTACTAGTCCAGGGCAGCGACTGTCGCGCGGTCTCCGGTCTCGCGTCTCTGTCTCCTGTCTCGGTCTCGTTCGCGAACTGATGCCTATTCATTGCATATGGTCAAGTGACGATAGCGGTCTCCTGTCTCGGTCTCTTGTCTCGGTCGCTTGTCTCTGTCGCGGCGCGAACCGCCAGCTTTACAGAGAAGGATTTCATGTAGAAGGAGGAAGAGTGGGTAGGAGTACTGAGCAAAAGATTATGAGTGGAGCGAAGGTACCGATCATGAGTAAGGTGTAAATATTGAAAGCGTTCTTTCAGGTAAGGAGGGGAATTGGGTTTGAATAGCACGCAGTATAACGCAAAAAGTATGTGAGAATTCCGGCGAAGGCGAATTGGGAGCCACTTGAGTGAAGATCTGAATTCGGAAATATGGTCATATTTTTTGAGGCCAAATATGAACCTTATACAAACATTTTGGAGGCGCTCAAGTTTATTTAATTGCTCCTCAGTTATGTCCAGATAGCAAATGTCGGCATAGTCAAGGATAGGGTGAAGAAGAGACTGAGCAAGCTGTATTTTTGTCGGAATGGGAAGAACATTACGTAGACGCCTTAGCGATCCCATAGCCCTAAATAATTTATTACTTACCTCCGTTATCTGAGGTGCCCAGGTTAAACAACGGTCCATTGTTAAGCCAAGGTTTTTGACAGTGTTACTCATTGGTACCACAATACCATCAAAAACGACAGGTGGCAGCAATGACCAATCGATCCGAGGCATAAGTCTAGGGCTACCTATTGTTATAAGCTGTGTTTTGGCTGCATTCACTACTAGACCGAAGGATTTACAGAAAATTAAAATAGAGGATAGATTCTTATTCATAATCTCAATAGCATCAGACAGCTTATCCAACGGTGTTTGTACATAAATCTGTAAATCGTCTGCATATAAGTGATAGAAAGAAGTTAGATGGAGACTTATTAAATTGATGAACAATGAAAAAAGGAGTGGGGATAATACACCACCTTGTGGTACGCCAACTGTGACCGATAACCAGTCTGATAGAGAGTCTTTGAGCCTTACACGCTGCCGGCGTCCATGCAGATAGCTGCGAAACCAATCAATCGCAGTCGAAGATATGTTGAGTGTGCCCATTATGGATAGTAGGATGTCAAAATCAACTGTGTTAAAGGCATTGCTAAAATCTAACAGTGCCAATAATGTGACTTTTCCCTCATCCATGCCATGACGAATGAATGTTGTATTTGGTGTGCATAATTAAGATTTTAGATCATCTGACTTGACATTTGCAGATATTTGTTATAACTTTTTAACCCCCGACGAAAACAGAGGGTTGTTATAAGTTTGACGTGTCTGTATATCGGTGTATCTGTATGTCTGTGTATCTGTGTGTCTGTGTATCTGTATGTCTGTCTGTGGTATTTTAGCTCACAAACGGATCAACCAATTTTGATCTCGTCTTTTTTGTCTGAAAGGTGACTTATTTGAGTGCCCTTAGCTATGTTTAGTGTAAATAAAACTGTCGGTGATTTTTTTAAATTTTTTATTTAAGATTATTTGAAAAAAGCTCGTACTATAATGCACACAAAGTACACCATTTTTTAAGTTTTTCCAACAATTTTTTTTTCTAATCTTAAATGGTTATGTACTTGGCTTATGACTGTAATTTGAAGTGTACTTGGTGCAGATTTTTTTACAGTGAAAGTGTTTTTGTTCGAATTTCATGTCTTTTTATAAAGTACACATTTTTTTTATATTGCACGCCTCACGAATCGGTTAAGGTTGTGCTTTACTCTCGATACATCAAGGTCAAGAAATTTTTTGCTCTTAAACTACCTCTAACACAGCCAATGTATGTTTGCGGGATTCAGTAAATTCATCCCCTTCCCCATAACAATCCCCCACCCTTCAAACAGCCAATTTTGTAATACTGACTTTTATCATACTGATAATAATGATTTGTATCCAACCCTTTCATTTGCTACCTCATTATGTTCGCAGGATTCAGTAAATTCATCCCATTGCCATAATCACCCCCCCCCCCCAACCCCTCTTTAAACAGTCAGTTTTGTTATTCACTAATCAAACCCATTCATTTGATACCCCACTCGGGTATATTCGCCGAGTTCAATAAATTCATCCCCTTCCCCATAACTACCCCACCCCCACCCTTCAAACAGCCAATTTTGTAATACACAAATCAAACCCTTTCATTTGATACCCCACTCGAGTATGTTCGCGGAATTCAGTAAATTCATCCCCTTCATAATAACTCCCTGCCCACCCTTCAAACAGCCGATTTTTTATACATTAATTTAATCCTTTTCATTTGATACTCCACTCGGGTATGTTCGTGGAATCC
Source organism: Thymelicus lineola (assembly GCA_963932265.1). Lineage (NCBI taxonomy): Eukaryota > Metazoa > Arthropoda > Insecta > Lepidoptera > Hesperiidae > Thymelicus > Thymelicus lineola. The sequence goes on from OZ010680.1 coordinate 2,016,890, forward strand.
AGTAAATTCATCCCCTTCCACATAACCCCCCTCCCCCTTTAAACAGTCAATTTTGTAATACACAAATCAAACCCTTTCATTTGCTACCCCACTCTGTTATGTTCGCGGAATTCAGTAAATTCATCCCCTTCCCCAAAACCACCACCCCTTTAAACAGTCAATTTTGTAATACACAAATCAAACCCTTTCATTTGCAACCCACCTGATGGTAAGTGGCTATCGCCGCCCATGAACATCAGCAACACCAAAGGCATCACTGATGCGTTGCCGGCCAAGAAAGAAAGAAGAAAAGAAAGAAAGTTAGATCTAAAATTCACATTTTTTGTCGAGTTTTGGGAATATGGTGGAACTGTAGCTGCAGTGGGGCCACCTGAACCAGCTAAATTTGGAAAGTGATCTTCATGTGGTCTATGAGACAAAAAGTCAGATTCTAATGAAACTTTGTAGATGCTGGCGGCAAAATGCGATTTCTGAATATATTTGACTTGGCTGAATGGGATAATTTTGTAATGTTTCTTGCATTGTGTCTGGCTCTATTATTTCATGAGAGTTAAATTAATCACATAAGGTTTTTAGTTATCTATATCCACCTGCTATGCTAAACTTTAAACAAAAATTCAGCTGATAAATCGGTATGGTAATATATAATAGTAGCTTCTTAGGGCCTTATCACACTGGCGGTTTGCGAGCGTTTTGAAAGCGGAACGGGCGCGCAGCGAACACGCCGCGTCACTATGTGTTAAAAACCTCGATTTTGTTTCACTTTGTTTTTATTCGAAGATACTATAATCCATATCATTACAAACGTCTGAGTAAAACTCTCAATGTGATACAGCTTTTAGTTTTTTTTGTACACCGTTTCAAAGTTTGCCCATATCCGGGTCTAAAAATTTGTACTACAAATTGGATACTATAAAATTGATTATGCCAGTTAATTGTGCAGATATAACTATACTACCTCTAAAACATTTGTCCATTTACTATGGTTAAATAAAGTAAAAAATGTATTTTTATCATTTTCGGTCTTATTTATTTTTCTCAGGTATAATGCCGTATTAGATCAAGATTTATACATGAATCGATATCTTATATAAATGACTATTATCTGTATTAAAATCATATTTTAATTCCGTGTTATTCAAAAGTAATTATGTAATTAAATTTATATCCGGACTAGCTGTTACCCGCGACTTCGTACGCCGAAAATAAAGATCCCTTCATTATAAAACATGTTTTTCATAAATTGACAGCAAACTTGTCCATACTATGAAGAGAGGAGATCCGTGTCTTGTAATAGTCCATTATAGGTTGAAGCTAAAACACTTACACTTAGTAGGTACATATATCGTATTATGTAAATGAGTAAAATATTAAACAAATCTTTAGTGTTGATAATGAAATGATAACTACGATCTGATATTGTAGCGTGATTGGTAGTCAGCAAGATACTAAACTCTTCACCAAAATTACAGCCAAAGTGACATGTTCTTACAACCCATTAATTTACCCATCGGGAGAAGCATTCATAGCCCGGGCACAGCGGCTTGTGTCGGTTCGAATAGTAATCGATGAAGTTAAATAATAGCGAGCGCGGTCGGTAGTTGGATAGGTGACCGCTAGTGGCAAAAAATTCTTGAGCTCTCCGAGCTTCGGAGGGCACGTAAAGCTGTCGGTCCCGGTCGTTATGACATATTGAAGGTCCTCGCCCGGCGTAATGACTTCCGACACTTGGGTTGATTTCTAATCCCTCCATCAATCCACACTGGAGCAAAGTGGTGGAGTATGCTCTAGGCGTCCTCAAGAGTGAGTGCTCAGTAGTGAGCCATTAATGACCCACCCATAAGAAAGGTCCCAAAATAATTGAACTTTTTAGAATTTAGAGGTTTATCTAAGTCAGGGCCTGAGAGTTTTTGAATTTTAAATTTACATTGTAATTTTACAGAATACACAAAGAACATATCTTTCTTTTCTTTTTGGGCAGCAGCAAATCAGTGATTCCTTTAGCGTTGCTACTGTTCATTGACGAAAGTGACCACTTACCATGAGGTGACTCATCTGTTCGTTTTACAACTTCTTACTCCAAACTTACTCTAAACTTACAACCTCTAGTTTTAGCCCTTAGGGAATGTATTACCAAACAATCACGTTACAGTTGTTTTTGTTTTATGTAAGATTACATACTAACTACCAACTTTCACAGTTTTAACTTAAAAAACCGGGCAAGTGCGTGTCAGGCCACGTGCAATATAGGGTTCCAAAGTAGTAAGTTTATTGACTATTACTCATTAACTACTTATGCTAACATAGCCTTGATAGTTTTCCTTATAAATTCATCGTATAACCTATTTTTGAGAATTTTTTCACTTGTCCAACTCCAACCGTTTAGCCGTTGGGGGGACACTTGACTTGACTTGGGTACCCAAAATTAGCACTTTCAAGCCAAATATACGTATTTCGCAAACGGAGCCCTACATCCAAAAATGGTCTCAAAAGACCCATAATATTTTTGAAAAAACTTTTCAACGATACCCCACACTATAGGGATAAATAAAAAAATAATCCTCACGTTACCTGTAGTGGAGGTACCCCGAAAAAAAATTATTTTCAGTAGTTTATTCTACAATTTTGGAGTTTTAATAAATATGTATATCCATGCCAAATTATAGCTTTCTAGCACTAAGGGTCTCGGCGCTTTGCTTTGGACAGACGGACAGACTGACGGACGGATATGACGAAGCTATTAGTGTCACGATTTTACTTCAGAACCCTAAAAATGACGAAGTTTCGTATAAACATTCCCTGAATTAACCCTTTAAAGATTGATTTTTCAAATTATGTTAAAGTTAATTTTTGTTTATAACAGTCGAACTGAGAACCTGTTACTTTTTTGAAGTTGGTTAAAAAACCGGCTAATAGCGTGTCAGGTCACTGGTAATATAGGGTTCCGAAGTTCTAAGTTTATAGAACTCAATAACTACGTATGCTAATAATATAGCCATGATAGTTTTCCTTTTGAATTCATCTTAATGATATTGCCATGAATTTTTTTACGTGTCCAATACTTACGAATATTTCCCAAACAGACCCCTCAATCGAAAAATGGACTTAGCAGACCCATATTATTTTTGAGAGACCTTTTTCACGATACCCCGCACGTGCGTGACGGAAAAAAATTTTCCCCAAATTACCTCTAGGAGAGGTAGGTATCCTAAAAACATATTTTTAAAAATGTTATTCTACCAGTTTAAAGTTTAAATAAACATATATATCCTTGCTAAATTACAGCTTTCTAGCACTAAGGGCCTCTGCGCTATGCTACGGACGGACGGATGGACGGAAGGACGGACGGGCATGATGAAACTATGACAATTCTGTTTTGACTTCGGAACCCTAAAAAGAGTCATAAAAATCGCTTCATAAATAACGAATCTATCAACTACATATAACAAAATTTGACCTTATCCCTCAGGAACAGGTCTGTTTTCCGTGATAAAAAGTATCCTATGTCCTTTCCCGAGCTCAATTCTATATCTGTACCAAACATCAAAATCGGTTCAGTTGTTTAGGCGAGAAAGAGTTATCCCTCAGGAATAGGTCTATTTTCCGGGATAAAAAGTATCCTATGTCCTTTCCCGAGCTCAATTCTATATCTGTACCAAATTTAATCAAAATCGGCTCAGTGGCTTGAAAGAGTTATCCTTCAGGAACAGGTCTGTTTTCCGGGATAAAAAGTACCCTTTGTCCTTTCCCGAGCTCAATTCTATATCTGAACTAAATTTCATCAAAATCGGTTTAGTGGCTTGAAAGAGTTATCCCTCAGTAACAGGTCTTTTTTCCGGGATAAAAAGTATCCTATGTCCTTTCCCGAGCTCAATTCTATATCTGTACCAAATTTTATCAAAATCGGCTTAGTGGCTTGAAAGAGTTATCCCTCAGGAATAGGTCTATTTTCCGGGATAAAAAGTATGCTATGTCCTTTCCCGAGCTCAATTCTATATCTGAACTGAATTTCATCAAAATTGGTTTAGTGGCTTGAAAAAGTGATCCCTCAGGAACAGGTCTATTTTCCGGGATAAAAAGTATCCTTTGTCCATTCCCGAGCTCAATTCTATATTTGTACCAAATTTCATCAAAATCGGTTTAGTGGCTTGAAAGTGTTATCCCACAGGAACAGGTCCATTTTCCGGGATAAAAAATATCCTTTGTCCATTCCCGAGCTCAATTCTATATCTGTACCAAATTTTATCAAAATCGGTTTAGTGGCTTGAAAGAGTTATCCCTCAGGAACAGGTCTATTTTCCGGGATAAAAAGTATGCTATGTCCTTTCCCGAGCTCAATTCTATATCTGTACCAAATTTTATCAAAATCGGCTTAGTGGCTTGAAAGAGTTATCCCTCAGGAATAGGTCTATTTTCCGGGATAAAAAGTATGCTATGTCCTTTCCCGAGCTCAATTCTATATCTGAACTGAATTTCATCAAAATTGGTTTAGTGGCTTGAAAAAGTGATCCCTCAGGAACAGGTCTATTTTCCGGGATAAAAAGTATCCTTTGTCCATTCCCGAGCTCAATTCTATATTTGTACCAAATTTCATCAAAATCGGTTTAGTGGCTTGAAAGTGTTATCCCACAGGAACAGGTCCATTTTCCGGGATAAAAAATATCCTTTGTCCATTCCCGAGCTCAATTCTATATCTGTACCAAATTTTATCAAAATCGGTTTAGTGGCTTGAAAGAGTTATCCCTCAGGAACAGGTCTATTTTCCGGGATAAAAAGTATCCTATGTCCTTTCGCAAGCTCAATTCTATATCTGTACCAAATTTCATCAAAATCGGTTCAGTGGTTTTGGCTTGAAAGAGTTATCCCTCAGGAACAGGTCTATTTTCCGGGATAAAAAGTATCTTATGTCCTTTCGCAAGCTCAATTCTATATCTGTACCAAATTTCATCAAAATCGGTTCAGCGGTTTTGGCGTGGAAGAGTTATCCCTCAGGAATAGGTCTATTTTCCGGGATAAAAAGTATTCTATGTTCATTCCCGAGCTCAATTATATGTCTGTACCAAATTTCATCAAAATCGGTTCAGTGGTTTAGGCGTTATTGAGTAGCAGACAGAGTTACTTTCGCATTTATAATATTAGTATAGATTTCTTGTGGTTAGGGTTGTCACATCAAGATAATTTCAATTTCATCCGGTATACGTTTCTTAATGTTCATTTTCACAACCTTTTATTTTAATAACGTCTTTCATAGATAAATCTATTTGTAGAAATACAATATCTATACTAATATTATAAAGCTGAAAAGTTTGTTTGTTTGGTTGAACGCGCTAATCTCAGGAAGTACTGGTTCGAATTAAAAAAATATTTTTGTTTGTAAGTCCATTTATCGATAAAGGCTATAGGCTATTGGATTTTTGGAAATTCATCCCTAAGAAGTTAAAATAGGGGTTTGAAGTCACTTTCATACAAACCAACTTCGTCAGTTTTAGAGTTATAAACATGCTATTTTTTATGTAAGTTTATAGTTATTAACAAAAAATAATTTTAACACATTTTTTTGGAAAATTATCCCTTCAAGAGTTTAGTTAGGGAATGGAACTTAGTACGCAACATCGTAATTTTCGAAGTTATAAATATGAACATCTATATATTAGCTCAAGATTAGAAACAACAGTAATGCGTTTTTGTGGAAAATCATCCCTAACGAGTTAATTAAAAGGATGCAAGTTAGTATGACAACTTCGTCAGTTTTGAAGTAAAAAGGAAGAAAAGGGGAAAGAGGGAGGGTGATGAGGAGGTAGAGGGAGACGGAGAGGGAATTTAATGGTCTCTGATTTGTTAAATCTACCAAAACTATAAAAGTTAAAATCGATGCCCCCGGGTAATAAAATAGTAATAGAGAAAAGTAAATTTTACAGGAGAAGCAAAAAACGAGTTTTGTTTTATCCTAGGCAGAATAATGATTGGATATCTTTGAACTATACATCAAAACGTGTGTAATTTTACCCGGAATTACATTCCATAAAAAGATAATAAAAGAATATTATATCTTTTTAATTGTCACCAAAAAATACTGTTATTATATGGAATTGTGTAGCAAGTTTATATAACAACTAGGTTTTCGCGTGCCTTTTTTTTTTGCGCAGAAGAAAAAATAAATAAATAGTTTGAAATTTATTTTTCGATTCAGGGGTCTGTTTGCGAAATATTTGGCTTCAAAGCACTTTGTCTTTTTTTGTATCACAACACTGAAATATGTATATATGGAGAGAGAGGGGGAGATGGAGAGGATGAGAGAGAGGAAGAGGGAGGAGGAGGGGGAGACGGAGAGGTGGTGGGAGAGGAGAGGGAGCGGGAGGAGGGAGGGGAAAAGGGAGAGGGAGAGAGAGGGGAAGACGGAGTGGGTGAGGAAGAGGGAGGGGGAGACGGAGAGGGAGAGGGAAAGGAAAAGGGAGAGAGAGGGTGAGATGATAGGATTAATATGAATTGAATTGGATTGCATGGATAAGTAATTTACACTGATGTTGACACCACGCTGTTATTATTATTATTAGGCGGTACAAAGTTTGCCGGGTCAGCTAGTTGATAACAATAACTAATAATAACTCTTAATACTAATAAACGCCTCATACATTGTATTGACATTCTATGGACTAACAATCTGAAATATTCGACACAAAATACATTTGTATGAAAATTAATATTTTTATATGGCAACACTGTAACATTTTTCCTCCGCTGTGTACGATCTATAAGTACCAACAACCTCCTGATGAATGACAAAAGATTGATGAAATGGCCTGAAATATTACATAAAAAAGTACATTTGTATGAAAACTTTTATTTTTTGTATGGCAACCCTAAAATATTTTTTCACCATCATTTACAAACTATTGGAACCTACAATCGCCCATTCATTATAAGGACATCAAATGAAGACAACAGCCTCAAATATTCGAAAAAATAATACATTTGTATGAAAATTATTATTTTTTGTATGGCAACACTGATTTTTTTTTCACCAAAATTTATAAAATATCAGTAACAACAAGTGCCCCATACATTATAATAGTGAAATATTCAATCCAAATATAAATTTATATGAAAATTATTATTTTTTGTACGGCAACACTGAAATTTTATAGTTTTTTCAAAACGACTGATTTAATTCAGAAATATCTGGCATACATTTTTCATACTCCTGATCTATGGTTTAGGCTCAACTACACGAAAAGTGAAAAAAAACTCGAATCCAGTGTTGCCAGTTTATTTAGATAAAAATGATCAAATGTCATAACGACAACCACGAAAAATCTTCCTGTGTAATTTTTTTGTCATAAATATTTTTCCTTCTACTTTTTATGTTTTTGAGTAGAAAGTCCAAAAAATTGTATGAACAAAGAAAAGAAAAACCAAACATGGCAATACTTTCGGTCAAGTTACACAACCGCCCCATACAAAGTGATCCCCTCAAATGTTGCCAACCTACAAATTTTTTCCTTCAAAAAATGCAATTTATTCTCTTTTTTACAAAATGGACGCCACGGGATCCGCCTTCTTGTTCAAAAAAAATTATCCCCAAAATATCAAAATTGAGGACATTTACAAGGGAAAACAAAAGGAATATTAGAAAAAAGTTGAAAAACCACCCCGATGCGATCCCACAGTCATCTCAAAAATTTCAAAACTTTAAACTAAAATATCTCGGCGGCCATCTTGTTTTTTCAATTTTTTCTAATTTCAGCGTATTAGTCGTCCTAAAATTATTCGAAAATGACACCAATATTGGGTAGGTGCTCAAAGAAAAAAAAAGTTGACAATCGCCGAGCGGCCGCCATCTTGAATTTTCGAACGATCGGATTTTTCCTTTAGTAATCATAGATATTCAAGCAACTTGTTCATACATCATTATAGCCCCCCCACCAATACTTTCGGCTGGGCTACTCGAAATGTGAAAAAGCGGGAAAAAAAATTCTAGCTCCCAGTGTTGCCAGTTAATTAAGATGAAAATGGTCAAATGTCATTACGACGGCCACTAAAAACTTTTTGGTGAAATTATTTGAAAAAAAATGTTTCTCCTTCTACTTTTTATATTTTTGAATAGAAAGTTTACAAAAATGTATGAACGAAAAAAAATCAACGTACCCTGGCAACACTTCAGACCAAGTCCCACAACCGCCCCATACAAAGTAAACCCGTCAAATGTTGTCAACCTAAAAAATTTTTCCTTAAAAAAAAAAGCGATTTTTCATTTGTTTTATAATATGGCCGCCATCTTGTCTAAAAAAATATACCCCAAACGTCCAAATTGGGGACAGATCCAAGGCAACAAAGAAAAAAAATCGAAAAAAGATAAAAACCCAACGCAATCCGACCCCGCAAAGTAGCCTCGAAAATTTTAAAACAAAATATATCGGTGGCCATCTTGTTTTTTCAAATTTTTCCAAATTATTCTTAACACATTTTCCAACATTAGCCGACACAATGCCGACAAAACGACACCAATCTCGGGTAGCTGCATAATAAAAAATCATTTCATCTCGGCCGCCATCTTGGATTCTCGAAAGGTCGGAATTTTCCCATAGACGAGGAGGTAAACCAAAAATTCCCCCACACATAGTATTCACCTCCCACTACTCCTTCTGGGAGATCAATTCGACTTTTCGTAAAGCGAAAAAATATTCCAACAGTCAGTGTTGCCAGTCAACATCGACGAAAATGGTCAAATGTCATTACGACAACCACAACACGTTTGCCCGTGTTAATTTTTGATAAAATTGCTCCTTCCACTTTTCATGTTTTTGAATAGAAAGTCCAAAAATGTATAAAGAAAGCAAAAAAATATAAAACCTGGCAACACTCTGGGTCAAATTACACAACCGCCCGGAATAAAGGGACCCCCTCAAATGTTGCCAACCAGAAGAAAAATGCACCCAAAAAATGTAGTTTTTCGTACATTTTTCAAAATGGCCGCCACCGCGTAAGCCATCTTGTCGAAAAAATAAATATCCCCAAAATATCAAAATTGAGGACATTTACAAGGGAAAACAAAAGGAATATTAGAAAAAAGTTGAAAAACCACCCCGATGCGACCCCGTAAAGTCACCTCTAAAATGGAAAAAATTCAAACCAAAATAACTCTGCGGCCATCATGGTTTTTTCAGTTTTTTCCAGTTTTTTCATAATTCCCTCTGTAAACTTTACGAATACCCCCAAAAATATCAGGCAAAAAGCCATAAACAAAAAAGTAAATCTTGGAAATGGGAAATGAACAGATTTTTCCCGAGGTGTCGGGAGGAGAAGGAGAACTTTCGCAATTGACAACAAAGTCGTATCTCTGCTCCTTCTGGAGAACAATTGTATAGTTCATACGTGGTAAAACTAGGATTATATAATATAATAAAATTTTATTCCCGTAAAACTCTATCATGTTATAACCGCCAGTGTGATAAGGCCCTTACACATTTCCCATTTCGAATAGCCCAGGCGAAAGTATTGGTGGGGGTAATAATAATTTGTGGAGAAGTTGCTTGACTATGGTTATTATAGAAAAAATATGACCATTCGAAAATTCAAGATGGCGGCCGCTCGGCGATTGTCAACTTTTTTTTATTCTATCTATCTACCTACCCGATATTGGTGTCATTTTCGGTTAATCTTAGATTGACGATAAAGTTGAAAAAAAATGGAAAAACAAGATGGCCGCCGAGATATTTCAATTTTAAATTTTTCAATTTTCTAGGTAGCTTTGCGGGGTAGCATCGCGATGGTGTTTTTGCAATATTTATTCTATACTGTGTCGATTGCAGTGATCGCCTTGCACAAAGTGGGTATGGAGCCGTCTGTCATATTCCAGACACTTCAAAAGCTTGGTATCAGCCGTATGTTCGTATATCGTACTATCAATATACTGCCCTCGTTATGATAAACAACGTATCTGACATTTTTGGCGAAAACGAGTTATTAGCATATTCGTAATCAGCGAAATTAGATCTATCTAGATCTATTATCTATTTTTTCGTATGTATTATAGAAATAAAAATAAAGGTAAGCATAAACAACGTATGTGCAAAATTTTCATTCTCTTCCTTATGAAGAACAACGTATTGTCCATTACGTTTAGAGTTATATTAGTTTTTATATATTATTAACTTTGAAATTAAATAGGTAAGTTATACCAAAAATCTCGTCTATTTGACGCAATGAACTAATATACTTACGTACATTTCATTAATTTGATTAATTAATGGCACAAGGAGCCAATGCGATTATTATTTATAGGATTTCGTTAAACTATATGAAAGAAATACAAGGCATAAACATCGTAAGAGCACTTTCCTAGTGATAATTAACGTAACTGAATAATTTTCCTAGGTATAAGCAACGCAGCTGCTTAAAAATTAACACTTTTTGGGTTCTATTAACTCAGAAAACATTTAGAAAACAGAAAAATGTAATGAGTCATAAAATACACACATATAGTAACAATTAATTTTAACAATTTTGAAAATATCTCAATTAGTGTAGTCGTGACAACAAAAATAAGAAAAAAAACTTTAGGCGCGTTTATCTCGGAACTTGCTGAAATGCAGATACGTTGTTTATCATAAGGAGGGCAGTATATACATCAACACTTCGTCTGTCGAAGACCAGAAAAGATCGGGGCGGCCGCGTGCTGTTAGAACTACAAAGGCTGTTAAAGCTATTAAAGCCAGAATTCGTCGAAACCCCATTAGGAAGAAAAAATCTTATCACGAGAAATGAAGCTTCCCGCTAAGACTGTCGCGTATTTTAAAACAAGACCTGAAGCTGATCGTCGATATACAGGACATGCCCTAAATCAATCTTTAATATTAAAGAGAGTGGATCGATAAAAACGCCTCCTGTCGCGATACGCAGGTGAAACCACAGAAAAACCCTCTTTACCGATGAAAAAAATTTCACGATTGAACTACAATAAGCAAAATGATAAAGTGTACGCTCACAGTTCTAAAGAAGCTGCTCAAGTGGTCGGAAAGGTACAACGTGGTCATCATCCTGCGTCAGTGATGGTTTGGTAGGGCGTGTCTTATCAAAACTACATTTTTGTGAAAAAGGAGTGAAAACTTCAGCCACAGTGTATCAAGATACAGTCTTTGATCATGTTGTGAAACCTCTCAGCAATACACTTTTTAAAAATATACCGTGGACTTTCCAGCAGGACTCGGCACCTGGTCACAAGGCACGAACTACCCAAGCCTGGCTTGAAACCAACGTTCCGGACTTTATAAGAGCTGAAGACTGGCCCTCATCTAGCCCAGACCTTAATCCTTTGGACTTCAAATTGTGGTCAGTTTTAGAGGACATGGTCTGCTCTAAACGATACGGCGACATTGAGTGTCTTAAAAAATCTTTGGAGCAAGCAGTGGCGAAATTTCCCTTGGAAACAGTGCGTAAATCCATAGATTAGTGGCCAAAAGGATTAAAGCCAAAGGTGGCCATTTCGAACAGAATATTTTTTTATTTTTTGCTGAGACTTTAATAAATATGTAGGTATAAATTTTAATAACATTACTTCATTTAAAAAATGCATTTTCATTTGTAAACCAACGTTCCGGACTTTATAGAGCTGAAGACTGGCCCTCATCTAGCCTAGACTTAAGGCGAGAGTTTTCCTAAAAATGGTGTTTTTAAATGCGTTGTATACCTAAATGGTACATAATAAAATTCTAAAAAAAATATATGTTATTTAATACTCGAGGACGACGATGACGTAGAGAGAGAGGCGGGCGATGTCGGTCCGAGGCAACATGTTGGCCCGCAGATTTGCACGATGTAATAAGCAGGTAAAGTTGTCACTCTTTAGAGCATATTGTCAGACATTCTACACGTGCACGGTGGACTATAGGCAGCGGACCCTCAGAACCCTTCGCGTACAGTACAACAATGTGCTGAGGGCGGTGCTGGGCAAGCCGCGGTACTGTAGTGCATCCGCCATGTTTGCGGAGGCTCGGATAGACGACTTATATGCGATCATTCGCAAGCGTGTGGCGTCGATGATGAGCACTAACACCCTCCTCAGCACATTGGCGTATAAACTAGACAGCCCTCTGGGGCCGCTGGAATGGTGCACTCACGCTCGCCAATAGGCGTTTGTGTATATAATTAGTAGGTTTTTTGTGTTTTGTGTTTTTCTTATCTTTTTTAAACTAACATAGGCTAAGCTATCATAATACTAACCTATGTGCTGTTTTTCGTTGTGCTGTTTTACTAACATAGTTTTTAAGAATATTTATTGTATATTAACCAAACATATGGACTGTATTATGGTCTGAAATAAAATATTATTATTATTATGTATCTCAATTTGTATCTCGGGTCCAACATGTCAGCGGACCCGGTATTTTGAGGCTTGCGTGGGGACACAGGTCCAACACGCAGAAGCCCCTTTGAGAACATTAATAAAGTGCTTGTGTGGGACACAAGGTGGTTACTACCCTCGATTGCACAATCTGATACACCCGAAGATAGTCCCCACCGTGTGCACAACAACTATTTAGAATCTACAAAAACAAAAAAATCTATACTAATACTGGGCTATTGGGATGAAATTCCGAGGGACTGGTTTCTGGGTTATGGGATATTATTATTATTAATAGTCTTTGTTCTTTAATTTAACGTCACTTGATACACGATAGCCTTTACTTCATTGCATCGAATAAAATCACAAAGTTGGGTCTGATTTCGAATAAAAATATCGTTTTATTTGAGATTTAATCCCTTTTAGATAATAAAAATATACCACAGTATAGACCGTGTAGTAATGAATATTGTACCGAATCATAATATGAAATTTTTAAAAACAACCCTTTTAATTCACATTTTTACCCATCCAATACTTAGAATACGCACGCAACGACATCAATAATTTCAATATCCAGTTTAGTCGCGAATGATTCGCCTTCAGAGTTGGACTTACGCCGGTTAGCGAGACATCGCTCCGAATAAGATTCCGGCAGTAGGTAATTTTAATTTCGATGGCTCGCGCGTTCCGAACTTATATTACGTATTAGGTACTGTCCAAAGTATCCGAACTGCTGTAATTTGAAATAAAACATTGTCCGTTTTTAGACATTAGTTACTGTTTACAGTATTTAAGTTTTTTGTTATAAGTGTAAATTACATATTCACATAGTAAAAATAATAAATAATAATAATAACTTGTATACACATACCCCCGCAGTAAAACATGTATAAGAAATAAGTACAAATAAGACCGAATTATAATTCCCTTGACCCAAAAACAAAATATTTATCTGATAAATAAATATCTGCCACGGCCGGGAATCGAACCCGGGACCCCTTGCTTCGCAGGCAGGTTCGTTACCAACTAGGCTACAAAGTCGACATATTCGTATTTAGTTATAACACGTCGGAAATATCTCTGGACCTGGCTCAATGACGTCATGCAAACTGGTAAGATAAAAACTTGTATACACATACCCCCGCAGTAAAATATGTATAAGAAATACAGTACAAATAAGACCGAATTATAATTGCCATGACCGAAGAACAAAATATGTATCGGTTTTATTATTATCTGCCACGGCCGGGAATCGAACCCGGGACCTCTTGCTTCGCAGGCAGGTTCGTTTTTACACTAGTTATAATTAAATACGTGATTAGGACTGATAGTCTTCAATTATCCGAGTAACAACCAATAAATATGGCCCGACGGCCCAGTGACCTCCAACACTCCCCTTACAGTCACCCCATGCCTCGCACAATGGTCGGATTCCGTTACTGGTCAATCCGTTATCTATGTCTACTTAAAAGTATCTACGTTGCACTCCAAGCGTCCGCTCAGCTCGAAGGCTGTTTCCGAAGTGTCCGTTCGTCGCTGGCAAGTCAATAGCTTTCCTCGGTTCTCCTGCCACAGCGTGTCCAAATGACAGTAGACAATTCGCATAGTGTTGCCATCTTCACAATCCGAATACACCTAAGCCTGGCCCGGCTTGACGTTCCATTTTATGATATCTGACATATACATATTAATAAAATTGAAGAGTCTGTCTGTGATTTCGAGATAAATGATTTTTTCAAGTTGCAAATCGTTACTTGCACGATACCAACACCGAAAAATAAGTTTTTAATTTTTTTGTCTGTCTGTCTGTTTATTTGTCTCCGCTAATCTCCGAAACCACTGAACGAATTTTACTAGGATATTGAAAAGTGTTCAACTTACAGATTAAGCAATATTTTAGGGTTTCATATTTCCCTAAGGGTTCCTTAGGAATAGTTTGTATGGAAAAATAGTTAATAGTTAATATATACATGCATTTTTAGATTTTACTTATATTGCATGGAAAGGCCATAAAATACATCAGACAGCAAACTGACTGATTCACGTTTTAGTTTAGTTTATTTTGGTGTGCATAATTAAGATATTCGATCATCTGACTTGACAAAACTGTCGGGATTTTTTTTTATTTTAATTTACGATTATTTGAAATAAGCTCGTACAATAAAGAATAATGCACACAGCAAAATATTTTTTTCTAATCTAAACCGGTTATGTACTTGGTTTTTTTGGATTTCATAATTCTTTGTGGTGAGGGTTTATTTTGGTAGGTTTCAAGAAAAGAGACTTAGTAGTGTCATACAACAATAATGTTGAAAGTGTACTTTGATGCAAAGACTGTGTCTCCTGATATGACAATCTATTTGGAACATACGTGGTATATTCTATGGGATGATTATTGATCACGGAGTAGTAGATATTGTATTGATGTGAGCGTTAGGAGGACTTGAAATATATCATGGGGCAAAGTAAAAGGAATATTATTTAGATAACCAGTACCATAGAATATATTTTCTGCTACGGATGTATACATGTGTGTTTATCAAGTTGTTTTTGTTACAGAAAAGTCCAAGCACAACGGAAGTTTGCTCAAGGAGCTCCAATACCTGTTACTATTATTAATGGTAGTAGTTCTGAACGACGAATAGATATTCCTAACAGGGAAGATCAAAGAAATGTCGTTCAAAAAAATAACACGGATGCTAAGGCTCTTTTAGATATTATTTCTTTTCAACGTAGGTATTTTAGTAAATACATAGTTATTGTATATTTTTTATTTATTAATTAAGTACCAAAATATTTTGTGTAAGATGTAAAAGCTTCGTACCGTCTTACAATATTTTAATAGATAACGTATAAAACAATACTTCAAATACATGAATAAGTAGGAAGTTCAATTTTTCATTAAATTATTTTTCACTTTTTAAGTTTGAAGGCGATTCCCGTTTTATTTAAAGTCATGGCTCAAACTTGAATTATTTTTCAAAAATAATTTATCTAATATGAAGACTTGTTGTTGTTGTTGTTGTTAAAGACTTAATCAAACCACTAAAAGTAAGATATTTTGTATTGTACTGGTAAGATTGAACCGACTTGTATATCTCATATATTTTCTTTTGAAAATAATAACGAAATTTTAATTTGTGAAGTGTCTTGAGAAAATGACTCTATTATTGGAAGGAAAGCATCCTTCTCCATGGTAAATGGCTTCTGTCCATTTCTTCTTCCTCATTATCCATCATTTTTAGTGATTTCTCCTCTCATTATTGATCCTCCACCGAAGGGCACCCTTTCCTCAAAACACGCTTGACGATAACGTTCATTTGGTCGAATATATGCTCTTCGTCTCCCATCGTGTGCGAATAAACAAAATCTTGACTCATCGGAAAACATAACCCGGGACCAATCTTTATCTGTCCATCGGACGTGTTCTCGAGCAAACCGCAACCTCGCAACTCGATGTTCTCTGAGCAATTTAGGGCCATTTACTGGCCTAAGGCTACTATAGACTATAAGGCTTTATATCAGCTTCCCGAAGTCGCTGCCGGATCGTGTCAGAGCTTACATTGTTGTGGTGAATTTCTTGAAGGCTTTTTCGGACATGAACAGCCGTGAGATGTCGATTTCTTAACGTAGTGCTCAAGATGAATCGGTCTTCTCGTGTAGTTGTACACCTTGGCCTGCCATTCCCTGGTCTCCTGATGTTCATGCCGGTCTCTTGAAATCGCTGGAGTACTCTTTGGACCGTGTATAAAGATACACCTTACTGTTCTAGCAGTACTCCGCTGACTCCTTCCTTCTTGTACCATGGTGATAATTCGTGTACATTCTTCAGTAGATAACGACATGTTGGTGCATGGTTGATGCACAAAATACTGTGACCAGCCAAAAAAAAACTGTTTATGATGACAGCTCGGTTTGAAACAAAAGCGAGATAATTTTCTATTCCAAAAATTTGAATTTTGATATTTTTCAAAAGTCGGAATTTCTTTTTTTGAAGCTGTAACTTGTTCAAATACAACTTCTTTTGATATGTATAATAAGCGTCACAAATCTGCCTATAAAATATTATTTATACGAGGGACCTATGTAAATAACTTTGGGAGATATCGCGGTTTTTCTAAATGACCCGTTGTTTTTGCTGTCCAGTGTATTTTTATGTGCATACGTCTTGCTCGATATGAGCCCCTCTGTTTCTTATACAGGTCGGAAACTTGAACTAAAACTTGATCTCATCTGTTCCACCGCGCTTTTAATTCGTTCTCTTAATTCTTCTACCGAATAGATTTTGGTGGCGTTGTTAGAATACGAAGTCATTTTCATAGAGATTTGAACGAAAGATGAACGATAACAATCAATTACAAAAACTGAGCAGTAACAATAAAAATGTAATAGTAACAACAGCGGCAGAGTACTATTTAGACAACACGAGTGCTTGCGCGGTCTAGAGTTGAAACACTAAACATTTCTTTAATCTGAGCACTAAACATACACGACATTATTGCCTTTGTCCTTTGACGATACATCAGGCTTCAGTTTTTGCCTATTATTAAGTAACAACAACCAACCAAGAACCACATCGAAACGAAAAGCACATGATACGACTTACGACTTATCCAAAACAAAGGCGCGCCCTCGCTGTTGTCTACCTACGATGAGTGAAACGCCGCTTTTACGTAATTAATGAATGGCCCCTAAATATCTGTATATGAATTTTCTTAAAGATATGCAGAGGAAGTTACATATTTACTGCATTTTCTTCTTCATAACAATGCACCTTTCCAAAATGCTGACAGATAAAAAAAATTACGTGCATGATAAATGTATCAGTGATACCTACATGAATAAATGATTGTGAATTTTTATGAAATCTCCAGGTTATATTTTAGAAATCCTATTGTTATCCTAAATATTATAATATAGAGGTTCCCTGGGAAATTTTTCAATAAGCAGCAACGCTGCTTTTTCGTCCCAATTAAATGACATCTCGTTTTCGGTTAGTGGTATTTTCGCATTTTACCAAACATCACTATCGCCTAAATGTCAGGAACAAAGTGATCTTGCATGCCGCAGGACCTACCCCGTTTTGCCGGCAACCTTTGAAATCAAAATTAATTACCATCACGATCATTAATACACCATTACTACACGAAGCTCACCACCATAGCTTCTCTTATATCCATGAATATAACATTAACTTCAATCCAATTTCCCAAAAGTTTTAGTTTTGTATGAAAAACTCAGTTCCTTCAATTTTTGGTTAATACCTAAATGGCAACTTAATTTGCAAATATTATATTTCGTATTCCCTGCACTCGTATCCTTGTATCCTTTCGAATAGTAAAGTTTCAACTTCCTCTGTTTAGAATATTATACGCTACTATACTGCTACTATTATAATATCTACCACAAGTTTATAACAACAATTTATGCGTGCCTAATGATATAATGTTTATTTCAGAAATACATGAACATAAAAGACCAGTAGTTTTACTTGAAAGATTAAGAACAAATTCAGTGAAACCTCGCATAGTGCAAAGTAATGAAATAGAAGAAGAGCGACATAATATAAACGCTAGTGATAATTTGGACTTAGATACTGATAATTCTGTTCAAATACTCAATGATGTAATCGATATTGATAATTCAAATACAAATTCATCTATTAATCCTTTGGATGAGAATGAATTGAATGATAATTTGAATAGAAATGAAATTAACCCAATAGTTACTGCAAATAATAACGCAATGTTTCTTCGGTCACGGTCACGTAGCAGGTGTAATAATAAGAAAATTTCTGAAAATCCTGTAAAAAACAGTGAAACAGGACACCCGTCCTGCTCTGCGTGTGTAGATGAACCTAAAGGAAAAAACTTTATCTGTTATATGTCTGATGTATCGATTGACGAGGATAAACCACTGGCACAGTATGTTCAACAAAAAAAACAATCGTCATCGAGGCCGCAAACACCTTTTCCCATGAGAAATAGAAGTAGGACATTGAAAAGATCAAACATTAAAGGTTTTGGACCGCGGCGAAGATCTCGAAAGAGGAAGATTGATGGTAAGATGTTATTGATGGTAAAATATTGGATAGTTATGAATTATGAAATTTGGCGTTATACCAAAAAAAATTTTTATTTCTGCTTATCCGATTTGAGTCGTTAATAATCAAAAGTAATGAAGTTGACAATGTTATAGAGATACGCTTTATATTATTTGAAAAAATTTACCTTTGCTCTGCACAAATACACCCTTATTTTTGTAACTTTCAGAATTCAGGGCGGCACCTCCTACGACACGTGAAAAAATTTTACTTCGTTCAACAAGTAAAAGCGATGGTGAATCCAAAGAAGGTACATTTTACTATTTAAAGATACATTATACTATCAACTTCTGAAAACATTTAAGGTAACTAAAGTCCAACAATCAAACACAAGCGATTGAACATAAGAAAGCTCTAGCACTCCTTATATATAGGTTACCGGATATCTGTATAATGTGGGTATTGTAAAATGTAACAATAAAATAATTTTCAAAAACATAAAGAACAAGGACAAAAACCAAACATAATAATTATATGAATATTATTAAAAAAATAAGTAATTCAACCACAATCAATTTCAATAACTTTCTACGTCACTTTAAATACTTTAAAATACATATTAAATGAAACTATCTATACGAGTATATAAATATAAAACAAAGTATCTGGGACTTACACACTAAATTACTATCTAGTAACTAAAATTCTAAGTAACTAAATTTATAAGATTCCTCGGTAAGATTCATACAGTGATAATGCAGAATCACACACCACACCACACACAGACACACACAAATACATAAACACATACACACGCACGCACACAAGAATGCATGCCGGACACAAACCGTAACTTAGCTTAGTATTTAAGTTTCTCATTTTAAGTGATGTAATGTAATCTTATGAGAAATAAAGTTCTTTAAACCGATATTAATCTACTCTAGTAACGCCATTATAATACTACGTCACAGATGTCGACGGAACTCCGCTTCGCGGAGTCCCTATTTTTCTCGTGAATAAAATCATATAACCATAACCTAAATTATCCATCTTTCGATTTGCTTTCAAATGTTTTCTCATGGTGGGGGGCTTCGCCATAGATAACGACGGAACCCCGCTTGGTGGGATTCCTATTTTTCTCGTAAATAAAATCAGAACCATAACCTAACCTATCCTGTTTTTTCATGGCGGAAGGCTTCGCCCCCAGGAGCACCCTTTTTTGGCCCTGCGAGCCCCCACCCCCCGCTTTAATGACCTGATATCTTGGAATCAGAATAATTTGACTTTAACAAAGTTGTATATTAACTAAAAATATTCATGCTATTCAATTTGGTGTGATCAATTTTGTCTTAATTAATTCAAAACGCGTCTCTCAACTCACACCAATATCAAAATCGGGTTCCTTAGATCTATAGCCTACTCGACAATTGTCAAAACAAATGACAACTGTCAAACCAAATGACAGACAAATCAAATGTTAATGAATGAATGACTGAGTGAGTGAATGAGTGCATCAACGAATGAATGAAGTTGCACGACGTGACCGCAACTTGTTTTTGTGTAAGATATCTCCTAGGTTTGACTAAAAATACATAATTATGTCAGGCTGGAATAGGTTTCACTAAGGCTTTAGGTAGGACTAAGGTTTGACTAGGCTGTAATGTACATGTAGGGTATCAGCAGCGATAACCTAGCGGTTAGAGCGTTGGTCGTTGGTTCGTTCGGGACGAAGACAATTTATGGATTGTTGTTTTGCTTTCTTTACAATATACCTACCTACTTAAATATAATTCCATGTTAAGAAAGAATGCAGATCAAATACTGCAACGTTATTATAGGTACCCATTATGTCATCTCGTTTTTCGGCTATTTAAAAAAAAATACTAACATAATATAAGTAAAGAGTAGTTTATTAAAGCCTTAACAGAAACACAATAATTTTGTTATCACCAGGTACGTTTCTTATGTATTATTAACATTCACCATTTTTTTCGCTGAGTCTAAAAGAAAAATCCTTTATTTGTTTTGTATTAAAATAGCTTACACCAAAACCAAGAATCGACACGAGCTGGACGTCGTGGACGAACCACGATTAGTACCCTCGCCTGCACGTCTATCCATCACCTTATTTTACGGCCTCGTCTTTAACATTACCTGCTATGCATTTGGTATTGTATAGATTGCCTGGGTAAAGTATGAATTAAATAATATTTCGTTGATTACCTTATTGTTTTTGGTATTATATACGTTGCCTAGGTATTGCATAGAATACCGGATTGCGTAGATTTCCGGTAACACATACAATACATATATACCTACTAGACTTCATACATCCATGAGCAATTGAGGGAACTCCTTAAAATATAGGTATACATAGTGCGATTTTGATATACTACTCGTCCAAAATATCTGTGGACCTGGCTCAATGACGTCATGCAAACTGGAGAGATAGCAAAGAAAATCGAGATTTGATGATTAAAAATATTATTTTGATTTGTGTGTATTACTTTTTTGCACTTTTATACGACTTTTAGATCAGTCTGTACTTTATAGGGTTCTGTACCCAAACGGTGTCAACGGGACCCTATTGCTAAATAGGGCTGTCCGTCTAACCGTCCGTCTGCAAGCTGTGTCTAATGAACCGTAATAGGTAGACAGTTGAAATTTTCACAGAGTGTATATTTTTATTGCCGCTGTAACAACAAACAACGAAAATAAAATAAAAAAGAAAGGAATGAAAGAGCCGTGTTTTTTTCATTTTCAAAGAATTGGATTGCTTTGAGCACTAAATTCCGCTCTGCACTATGTATCGTCCTACCCATCTTACAACACTAAATAATAATAAACAACAAGAAGCAATAAAGAACAAGAAACAATAAACAATAATGCGATTACGAAGCAAGAATAATACACGTGCGTCGGCGCTTGCTTTGGCAATGGTAGGTACTGGATAGACGAAAACAGGGTGAGGAAGCGGGAGCGGCATCGAATTCCAGCGAGGTCCACAGATAGTTTGGACGAGTTATACATGGTTATTGGTTATTGGTCACGCACGATCTCGTGAAGGGGTAGTGGGATGAAAACAAATAAATCTAACACTGATTTTGAGATAGGCCTCAAAACCCGTACAAAGCGTAATAATTTTCGTATTTTACTTAGACAAAAAAGACAGTTCTCTTAAAAAAAGTCCTAGTGGCAATATCTGCAGATTATTAGAAAAATTACGAGCTATCTAAAAATTTTGTGTTGTTTTAGTACTAAATTACCAAATGATTCGAAGATAAATAAGTAAATAGAAGAAGTCCTAGAACACGAATTAGATAATGGTTTTATCTTCAAAAAAATAAAAAATGTAGTGTTTAAGCACTCTGTTATTAATGTTATTAATACAAATGATGCAGGTGATGATGAAAAATAATAAATAAGTGGGTAGATAGTTTCTACTGAGTAACTTCATTTGGTCCATACCCATACTGAAACGTATACGTAACGTAACGTACCTACCTTGTTAGGTAGGTACATTGTCACTTTGTAATTAAATTATTTTATATGCAATATTCTGTTATAGGTACTATGTACCTTTTTTGATAGCCACTCGTAATAATATGGAGTTATTTTTCCATTAATCACTAGGAATTTTGTTTAACAATACCTACTTGCTTTTTTGTCGAAGTACACATGAAAATTGTTGAACTTTGCTGAGGTTTTGAGGCGTAACACAAAATCCCTATTAGATTTATTTGATTTCATAGTTCAGAATTGGTGGTTAGGATGTTATAAAACTCTAGGCAATAATTTTTATTGCCTAGATTAGGTACCGGGCTTGAATTAATTTTTTATATTTATATTAATTTTATTATTTTTTATATTAATTTTTTATAATTAAGGGTTGTTTTTTTGCGCGTATCTTGTATGTATGTACGTTTGTATGTATGCATGTAATATTCTTTATTACCTCGTACCTTCCAAACCGTTGAACGGATTGATATAATTAATATATCGTTAGATTCGTCTTGATAACCCAAGTGTTCTTAGATAAGTGAAATTAAAAAAAATGTGGTCGCTTTGAGGATGCCATTGTTTGAAGCATCTAAAAATAAAAATAAATCGAATAATGCAAGATGGATATCAAATATAAAAGCTCACCATAAGGATTTCAAAAAGGTATATGATGATAAGTTTATCGACAGCAAGCGGGTTTTTAGGGTTCCGTACGAAAAAACGAAAAACAGAATCCTTATAGGATCACTCGTGCGACCGCACGCGCCGTACACAGTCAATTTACTCCCGAAACTACTGGTTCAAACAAGTTGAAATTTGGTACTCAAGTACTTTTTTGTGCCCAAAGAGGAAGGTATAAAGTAAACTGAATTTTAAATTTTTTTTTAACGAAATTGTTTTGCAAACCGTATTGTGTGGTATGTCAAATGAAAGGGCTTCTTGTAAGGATCTTAAATATATTTTTGTTATAGTTCTACAATAGATAGTTTTAAAATCAAGCTATCAGTCTTTGGAACGCTCTACCTCTAAATTTGAGAAGGGTCACTAGTAACTGTAGTAAGTACACTTTTAAAAAACAGCTTCACGCTCATTACCTCATTAGTTTATAATGATAAATAGGAGTCACAGCCATCATCATCATTCACAAATATTTATGTAATTTGTATGAACTATGTCTATATGTGCTACATGTGTTATATTTGAATATGTATGTATAATATTTATATATATGTATATGTTTGTTTATTTAACTTATTTATTTATTTTCATATATATTTATTATTAAATACATATATTAATTCGTTTATAAACGTTTTATACCTTTTTTCCTTTCCTTGATATGACTTATCATTAATTTTACTCTTCTCTTTCTTTGTTGTCACCGCCTTCTTTGTTCTCCCACTGCCCTAAGGTTGACTGGCAGAGAATGCTTTTAGCATTAAGTCCTCCTTTTGTTCCATTATTTGTGTATGGTTCAATAAAGAATAAATAAATAAAATTATTCAGGAAAGAACGAAAATTAAAGCCAAAAATTGACTATCCCCCCCTTATCTCCGAAACTACTGACGCTAGATTTTTGAAATAAAAATACAGAGAATAGTTCTTTACTTAAATATTACAGGAAAATCTATAAGAACTCTATGGTCTTAAAAAACGGCATAAATAAATAAAATAGAGAAATAACGCTAAACACATAACGTACGTAAGCCTCTCCAAGCGAGTTTAACTCGCACTTGTCAAATTTATTTTTTATTTATTTTATACTAGCTGTAAAGTTTGTTTATGAGTGACCACCTTCTAGTACCAAGCTACATTTAAATTATAATTATAATGCAATCATTCATTTTAATGTTAGCTAACACTATCCTTTTTTAGATGTTACCATCCGTCGAGAAACACACCAATTACGACGAAAGAGTGATGCTGCTCCTCTAAAAAGAAGAAGATATACATGCGATGATCGGATTCAGAGATCAGAAAATTTAAATGTTGAAGTAAGTATAAACGGAAATAAAAATCCAGATACCAAAATATCTGCAACCTTAAATGACGATATATTTACCCGGTATTCTGGGGATTCAATAGGACCTTAATAATAATAATAATGAAGAAAATAATTGAAATATAGGTGCTAATTGAAACTGCAAAGGATACTATTCAAAAATGTGATGTCTTACGCAGGTTCGGTATTTAAGTAGAAGATGTGTTGATTGTTCCATGTCTTTATTACTACTCTTTTTAATATAAATTAACCTCATGTATACAGGATGTCCCAGCGCGAAGTGATCGCTCGGCGTCTATAGATTATTTGGAAAAACTATCGACAAAAACCACCATTAAAGTACAGGTCTTATCGGTTTGGTTTTTGATGTGAAACATCTACAGGCGAGGGGTAAACCTGATTTTTGGCGCGGTGAGTGGTGACGCTTCGCCGCACTATATTATTATGGTAGGGCAATATGAAAAAAAAAAACAATACAATACATTCTTTATTGTTCACCAATTTCAACACAATAAAAAGATATAAAAATAAGAAAACAATCGGGTTAAAAAATATAATAACACAATGTGGGTAATCATAAATAAACTTAGATTGATAGGCTGTAGCATACAGTAGGACAAAACTGTCATCATTTTCTGGAGACAATTCGTAATATTGTATTTTTTCATCATGCCATATTTAGTTCCTGTCATAATCTGTACTTTTATTTATTATTTTTATTTTTTATTTATTTATTTCATTGACAATAAAGTAACATAGTAAACATATGAATTGGGTGTAAACATAAACTCTTTTGAGTTTTACCGTTTTTATGCCTATTAGTTGTATAAAATAATTTCGATGTTTCACATCTGCCAGCCGCCCCATGACGGCTCACATTTTGTTATTAGCTTTTCAATTTTTTTGCAGAAAAACCTGATGTTATCATAGTTTATCTATTCGAGGTATAAAATCTACCCAAAATTAAATAGGATATTTTTTTAAAGAAATTAACTGATTTTTTTTTAAATTACCCAGTTTTATTTCATTTCGCTAAAAAGTTGGAAAAATGCCCTATGAATATTATTATTTTAACAATTTTTATTAAATAACATGATATTACCTACAAAATCTCATAAAAATGTTTGCAATTATAGCCCAAAGTAGCCCCAGAAATATCACGTGTGGAGTACCCCAGGGTTCAATTTTGGGTCCTCTTTTATTCCTCATCTACATTAACAGTATCAGTCAACTCGACCTAAAAGGTGAACTTTCGCTGTACGCTGATGACACCGCATTGTTTTATTTTGGTAATTGTTTTGAAACTATTATGCAGAGTGCCCAAAATGATTTAGATGTTTTAAACAAATGGTTTCGAAAAAATCTGCTCACAATTAATGTAAATAAGACTAACTACATTGTATTTGCTGCAAAAAACAAAAAAGTCCCTGACCGTTCGTTCCTAAAAATCAACAACCAAATTATAAATAAAGTAGATCACGAAAAGTATCTGGGTTTAGTAATGGATCGCGGTCTTACCTGGAAGCCACATATTGGATAACTAAAATCTAAACTTACTTCGCTTACAGGTGCATTGCGTGGTATTGTACGTTGTATTCCACTTAAAGTATGATATAATATCTACAATTCACTTGTCAAGCCACATATCGACTATCTCGTAGAAATATGTTGTACTGCAGGTATAACTAATTTAGCAAATTTACAGATAGCACAAAATAAACTTATAAAAGTATTGTTTAACTACGACTTTTTAACCACAACCGAAAAAATTTACAAACAAACAAAAATAATGAACATATCACAAACGTATGTATATTACACGTGCATTTTAGTAAGAAAAATTCTAAATAAAGACATACATACCAATATAACTTTCACAAACAAATTTCAAATCCAAAAAACCAGATTAAGAAGCGCTAATAACATTTTACTACACATACCTCGAACTAATTACGGCAAGCGAAATATCATGCATGACGGAGCTCAGCTTTACAATAAATTACCTTTAGATATAAAACAAGCAAAATCTTTAATAACATTTAAAAAATTACTTAAATTTCACGTCTTAAATAAATGACACAAAACAAGGCATACTACGCTCAAAGCCACATCCAGTTTCGTATACTCTTTACATCTGTGTTACCTCCAAGTTATTATTCGCAATATTTTTGTATTACCCTCAAGTTTTATAATTTTATACTTGTACGCACTTAATGCCCCATATTTGTTTTGTTAAACTTTAAATGTTTCTCATGTAAGTGAATAGTGTATTCTTATGAGAAATAAAGATTCTCTTAAACCTGAATTATCTCAATAATTTACTGAACTACAAACTCTTGAAATATGCTCCTCATTTTCGATAATAATCGTGTGTAGGTATTTGTTATCTATACTAATATTATAAAGAGGAATGATTTGATTGTTTGCATTGAATAGGCTCCGAAACTACCGAACCGAAATGAAAAAATCTTTCACTGTTGGGAAACTACACTATCCCCGGGTGACATAGGCTATATAATATATTTTTATTTTTTTTACTATTTTTCCCGAAGCGAAGCGAGGACGATTTCCTAGTATCCTGTAAATTTATTTTCATTTAACATCATCATCACTTTCAATTTCATTATTCATAACTCTGTATATTTTATTAAACTTCATTTTTATTTACTCGTCACACTATTGTATACACTTATCACGTTAATACCTACTTATTATCATTTCTTCACATCTTTATTATCATTATCATCATTTATTGTTCTTTCTTTCACACATTTCTTTCGCATAGACGACTCGCGTAGAACACGATCAAGAAAGTCACAGTAATACAAGAGTAACATGTTACATCCCACACTAAGGTGCGACCTAATCTCCATGGCACAAGAGTTGCACCGTCGGGTCTCTTACCATCGTCTCTGCACATACCACATGGTTCTAGCGTGGCAGGTACAGACACCGTGACTAGAGCCCTACGGATAAAATTATTAGTTGTGCCATGGCGATACAATCGGCCAGCACTCTTAGCGCAGGATAAACCATGTCGACCCAACCGATCCACACTTTGGCCGCAAATGCAATTGTGAGGTTCACAGACTTTGGCACCGAGCCGGAGACATATGGAGATGCGTAGGGTCGAAGCATCTAAAATAGTGCCAAGATTATGTGAAGGCAGAGCGTGCAACCAGTAACTTGAATTCTCATCAGAAACCGCTAACAGTCTCGCCCTGTCCGTGTTGTCCACTGTCTGATCAAGGAGAGAGGCAAACGTCGACTTGATTCCGGGCATGTCCCAAAATTTTTGTTTTGAACTGTCGACGGGGATACTTTCCAACGGTAACATGGCCCTCCAAGCACTCAAAGCCTGACTCAATCCAGTCACCCGAACATCAACTTGGTTTAAATTTAAAATATCGCTGATGAGGGTGATCGAACTGTGAGTCGAGGCTAAAAAAGCCGGAAGAGTCACACTTGCGGTGGAACGAATACCCAACCCACCTAATTTAATAGATAGGCATGCCTGTCTCCAAGAATTAGATTCGAAATTTAAATTTAAAATTTTAGAAACAGTTTGTTTTAAGAGGCCGTGCCGAAAATTTATTTGACAGAGTTGTCATATTCATTGCGAAGCTATGTCTGTTTGCATCGTTCACGCACACCTGGCTGAAGTTCGAGCTTAAACAATTTTGATCCTTTAGTTGATAATAATTTTAGGATGCATAGTATGAACAGTTTAGAAATAAAAGTCTGGAATGTTTTTGTATATTAGTTTAGTACATTTATTACAATTAAAATGAAAAAGTTTTAGATAAACACACACTAGGTACATATTTAGGTTATTCAGTGTTTTCCTTCAGAGATGTCATTTATGTTTGCGATAAACTTAAGAGTGTACAGATAAATTTAACATGTTTCATAGGTACCTACCCGAAAATCAAACGAATCTTGATTTCATAAAAAAATGTTTTTGAAAATGCAAAACATTAATTTTTTAGGCCATAAAATTTTTTTTGCCGAGCTGTTTGACTAAATATGTTGTCATATTCATAACCTATTAAATTGGCGTATTATATAAACTTAAATTAAAAAAATCCGGACTCAAAAAAAAAACAAAAAAGTCTGAATAGGTAAAAAGTAAAAAAATCATAAAATAAATCTAGACACGCGGCAGCGTGTCAAGCCAAGTTCAAGCAAAGGAACTGGCTAGCCAGCGCCGAGTGTGATATTACACGAACCACTTGGTGCCACTTTTGACCCTTCTATAACTCAAAACCTCTTTAACGTAAACACATAAAACTACGTGTGTTTAATTATATCCACAAGGATATGTCGAAGCCCAAATTTCATGAAGCTAGCTCAAACGGTTATAAAGACGTGAAGGTCAAAATGTCGTAAATTTTAGCACTGACTGACTGACATATAGTAGGTTAAACTTAGGTAGTCCTAAGTTTAACCTACTTCCAGATGAACTAGAAGAATGAAATTTGGAATCCAGCTCGGTAATTGTGTGTAAGCGTAGGAAAAAATTAGCCGGCTAAAGTGACAATGGGCTGGCCACACAGTTCGAAGATAACCGTTGGGAAGAAAGGTAATCGAATGGCGCCCACGTCTCGGAAAAATGTCGTCTATGTCCAGCTGTGGATCTACCAAGGCTGATGGATGGAGTTTAAAGGTCGTAGCTCATTTAAACGACACCGCTCCCACCCAACCGAAGTATGAGAATTCAAATATAAACTTAAAATCGTGCTCTGTAGGTGCACTTTACAGTAACAACAAAAATTAGCAGGCCGCGCGCGGGAAGCAAGCTAACCGCAACCTTGCCCCTCAATAGTTAACGTCTGGCGTACCGCACACTTAAGCGAGCGGCCCGCATGCTTTGAGCACGGCGGCTGCTGGCTTGAAGCCCGCTAACGGATGGCGTACGTGCGCGGGTGGATGGAGGTCGCAACTGGCTCCGTCGCATACGTGTGAAAGGCCTGCTAGCTGTAGGCGCGGGGAAGCGTGTAGCCTGCTAGCAGTAGGCACGGAGACAGCGAGTGGTCTGCTTGCTTTACAGGCGGTGTTGTGCAGTTGCGGTGTGGGATCAGTGTCGTATAAATGAGCTACGACCTTAATATAGAGCCGTCCCCCAACACGACAAAGTTTTATTTAGTTAAATTAAATAATCTATATATAAAAATCAATAGCTGTTCGTTTGTCTCGCTAAAACTCGAGAATGGCTGGACCGATTTGGCTAATTTTGATCTTGAAATAGTTGTGGAACTTCAGGGAAGGTGTAAACGGTGAGAAATATGAATAATAAGTAATGAAAAATACTAAAAAAAAACCAAATTGTTCCTAGCTGTGAAACATTTGATATCTTTTGTCAAATTGTCATTTGGTTGTCAGATATTTATAGGTGCGTTCAGAAATTTGTCTGTTTCATAGCTGTAGTATGAGGTCCGATTTCTTTGAAAACTTAACGACCATATTATCTTTCTAATGTAACATCAGCGACACTTTTTTATTTTATAACTGACAGTCGAGAGAGAGGGAGAGGGGAAAGAGGAGACCTGGAGGACCTCGAGAGGGGTGAATTGTTAGGCAGCACAGAGTTTGCCGGGTCAGCTAGTACATTTGTAATATTCATGTTATTTATGACTTTAAAAAAAAAATTATGACTTTTTACTTTTTACATATTCAGACTTTTTGTTCTTTTTTGAGAGGGGTTTTTTAAATTTTTAATTTAAGTTTTATTTTACGGGTTTTAAACTTAGATATGGGCAGGACGTATTTTTCTGTTTCAAAATGAAATATAAGTACAAATCGTGTTTTACCATTGGGGGCCATCCACTAATTACGTCACACGTTAGGGGGAAGGGGGGGTCGATGTAGTGTGACAAGGGGTGGGAGGGGTGCTACTATTTCGTGACGTCACATTTCAAAATCTAATAATATGTATAATGGTTAGTATTAAAACACGAAATTTGAAGTACCTAATAACGAAATACTTAAAAATATTTTCAACCCTACCTATATGATCATAAGGTTTAATTTGTTGATTTTATTGAAAAAAATAAATTAAAATGTGTGCAATTCACACGTGGTAGAAGTGAAACCTTCAAAAATTTTGTTTTCAAGATAATGAGACGAATGTAAAATTTCGGGAAGATATAATTGTAGGTTTTAGTCATGATCATAATGATGCAAAGTTAGATAATTATTTTACATTTTATTCGTATACTATCACATATATTTATTCAGACTCAGAGCTTAAACCTTTTATACACGGCCCATCTTGCTGTACGTCACGCCAAGGCCATGCACGATGCACGATGCAAAAGTCATGAATAGGCTTGACGTACGTCGATAATTATTATTAATTGTTTGCTGGATTTGCACGACCAATTTTCCTCCTGTTTTCCACGCCTTAGGAAATTTTCCCTGCTCGAGACAGACATTCAGGAGTCCCCTTACTCGCTACTCCAGGGACTCTGCGGCGTCTAGGGCGGAAACCAGCACTCGATCCGGAACACCATCGGGACCCGGGGCGGTATTTTTGGAGCGCAACCTTGCCACAGCGGCGCCAACTCAACTCCCCTCCCGCTCCCCTGTACAATGCTTCCTATCTCACTTTAGAATTTATGTGTCTGTCTCTTTTTACTGGACAGTTTCGTTTCATCGAATTTCAAATCACCCCCGTACTAAAGAAGTTTTCACATTGAAAAACAAAAATGGAACTCAAAAAGTCATGAAATTAGTGTGACGTAATTAATGGATGGCCCCTTGTTGATTAACTAAATTCACCCCCTTCCTCGTAACTATCCCCCCCCCCCCCAAACAGTCAATTTAGTACTACACAAATCAAACCCTTTCGTTTGATACCCCATTCGGATATGTTCGCTGAATTGAATAAATTCATCTCCTTCCTAACTATATGAACTATAATACTACCCCACCCCCCTTCAAACAGCCAATTTTGTAATACATATTAACATGATGATTCGTGGTGTTATTAAAATAAAAAATAATTAATTTAATAATTGGATCAAAATGTGGTAGTCGGCGTACAATTTGTGTTTTTACGTAAAACACGCGAGCTTTCTTACAAGAAATTGTTGGGCGTCTCATCATAATTAACCTACTCACGAAAAATTAGCTTGATAGTAATCAAAGTGCAAAAATGTACTAGAGATCCTGGACTATTTAACTTTACATACCATAACATGTAATTGCCGTGTATTTTGATCGGTAGTTCCGGATATTATTTCTTGGTCAGTTTCTTGAAGAATATGTTTTATAACTAATCATAACGAATCTGCAGAAATAGCTCTTCTTCCGTCTTTTCGTTACTCTAATTTTGTTTCTTCATATTTTTTCTTTTCACATTTTATATAGTAAACGTTTCAATTTTTATACTGAAGAGAATCATTTGAAACTGATGATGAAAAAGTTTATTTATCAAGAAATGGCATCCATATTGTAACCAAAATAGGATTAAACAACTAAAATGATTCTTTTTTCTCTGATTTACAGAATGACAACCTAGCAATTTCTGGTGTAGCTTCATCATCTACTGATTCTACTGATAAACAGATAAGTACTGAACAAGATGTACAAGTAAATGTACCAACTCCCGTACATTTACAACCTTCTGAAGAAAATGACGAAGTATTTATATCTAATAGCCAAATAGTCCAGTGTACCTCCGAATTTTCACGTAATTCTTATGAAGTTGAGGTAAATGTAAAGCGAGAAAATGAAAGCCCAAGCCTTGACATTTGCAGTGGCGTAACAAACTGTGATTCAGTTGCGACAGAAGGAGACTACAGTGAATTACAAATAAGTGACAAACCCATACCAAATACTACACCCAGTAACACAGGCATAACTCAGAACAATCAGTTGGCAGAAAACGCACAAAATACGACGTCATTAAACAATGGAAATGAAATTCAAAATACATTTGAATCAACCGACGATGATATAGACCGAACATCAGATCTTGAACCACTTGTTTATGAAGCTGATAATATAAGCGATAATGAAGAACCGACCCTTACAGATGATAATAATGAGTTTAGGAGTGCCGAAGGATGCACAAATAATTTACAAAGCATTGATTTACTGCCTGGATCCCAGTGCGAGAACCACACAGTCTTTGACATCTTGAATCAAAATCTTCAGATATCCCAAGAAATAATACAAAACTTAAGTGAAAACACAGTTTTGTTGAATGTAAACGAAAACAACTCTCTTTTCGGTTTATTGATGAATACTACTACTACTACTACTACTACTACTAATAAAACTCCGATCATCACGTCTGTCTACTCGACAGCAAATACCCCAGCTTCAAACATGGAATCACAAAATTATGTGAACTGTCCATCAACAAGTAAATCACTTCCATTCACGCAATCTAATGTAAACTCGGCGGATTCAACACATACACGTGTATGTAAACCATCGTCATTAAATAATAGACGTAAATCTGATTTTCGCGATAAGACCAAGACAATTGCACAATCCCAACCAAGTGCAGGAGAATCCTTTGTAAATGCACCTATTTTTTATCCTACACTTGAAGAATTTGAGGTAAGTTTAGAAACCAGTTTTCTTACCAAAAACTATAATAGTTATGCATTCAATTAAATATGTATTATCACTAAGTTTTTTGGAATTTGACGTTAACAGCCGACCGACATACAACAGATATTAATCGGTAACCTTTGATCTTGCTGACTAATGGTGAACGCACATTTATCGGCATCGTCCGCGCCGTACGCATCGCATTTGTATGAAATCATATAAGAGACCGATGTGGATGACATATGCCGACGCATATGTTATCCGCATCTTCCGCGTCGCATTTCTGAAAATGCGGAAGGTATCCAAAATACCGATGACGTCATACGTAGGGCGTGTGTTAGTACTCAGTGTTGCCATGCCACGATGCTTTTGACAACGCATTAGGAGAAACGTTTCATAGTAAACGAATCCTGTGAGGAGATCTCGCCTTCGTGTTTATGTCTATACATCATTGTTTTCGAACATTCGAAATTCCGAATGGCGTTCCTCAAACTGCGATAACTAACTACGTTATTGAAATATGAGACAAAGTCGAAAACTAAAAAGAAATATTAAGCATCATGTGTTTTAATTTCCCTCAAATTCAAGTTACAAATTAAAGTTTTCAATTATTTAGGTTCATTGATCATCATCCACCAAGCCGGGAAATAACGTATAGTATTTGTCGTTCAACTAACTACTTTTCAAATTGATATTATGAACCCAAAATCTTCTTTTTTTTTCGAATTTTGTTTTCTTCGGCCAATATGCAGGCTACTACAACAATTTTTCCATAGCTGAATCGATCTTAACCGTCTTCACCGTTTTACACTAAAGGTTGGGAAAAACTGCAAAAATTGTTGGCATTACTAAAATATTCGTATGGCGAATCCGGACACATGTGGAGGCTATCGGTATACGGCGCGTCCGGTGCTCCGGTCCGGATAAATGTGCGTTCACCATAAGAAAACTTTGAAGCCGTTTATTAAGCGACTTCGAAACTCACAATGCAACAGGTACTGCACTTTGACTAGCGATGGGCCGAAAATATTATACTTTTTACAACTCGAGTTACTCAAGCAAAAGTAACCGTTTACTCGAGTAACCTCGGTGTCAAAAATCCCGAGTAGCGAGTAAGTACATTCGTCGAATTTAGTTACTCGAATTAACCGAGTCCGATTAGGTACAGAGCAAATAGAGAAAAAATATAAAATTTTCGGTGTGATTTAACTCGATATCTATCTTTCTTTTATTATATAGAAATGTAATAAAAATAAATGTAGTATTCGTTTGTAACCAGAACTCGTGAAAAGTTTACAAGCTGTACAGTACAACTTGTCAATACGACACGAAACGAATTTAATAGAACCGAACCGATCAAGCTGAGTAGAACCGACGCGACGGCGAGTAACCGATGCGACAAAGTACGAATGAGCTAATCCGAGCGAGCGAGTAACGAATTGACCGAGTAACCGAACACCGAGTAGGCGAGTAAATTCGTCGCCGCAATGACGTGCGTTGGCGGCAATTCGACTATAATAAAAATGAATGAATGAATATATAAATAAAAATGAATGTTGCTAAGCGCATAACTCGAGAATGGCTCGACCAATTCCGATAATTTTTTTTGTGTATATTTCGTAGGGCCGACGGAAGGTTCTATAAGGACAATACTAAAACCAATACTTTTCTTTTCACATCAAAATTTGCTTATTAAAAAAAAACTATGAAAGATCTGAGAAACAATTAAAACCGATTTGGTGGAGCGATGATTTTATTAGCAGGAGATTTCCGTTAAACATTACCAGTGATTCCTCGGTCAACGCCAGCGGATAAACTCAATGCAACATGCATTGATCCATTTTGTGGAAATACGTCTTAAAATACTAAATTTAGACAAGAATAATGCGTGTACAAATGCAAAATGATCAATCTGGAGAAATATTTTCTAAATAACTCATTGACCTTGGTAATGGCAAAATCCCTGTTGATGATTTGACTGGCTACATTACATTTTCTGTTGATTTTTGTCAGTTTACTGAAACATCAACCGAGTTCATACAAAGGGTGTACCCAAACTTCTCTCAAAATTACAAAGATCATTTTTGGCTGAGCGAACGCGCTATATTAGCTGCCGAAAACACGGATGCAGATGAAATAAACTTCAAAATTCAAAACGAAATTGCCGGTGAACTAAAGACATACAAATCAGTTGATTACTCGAGTTACTCGAGTAAATTTCGTCGAGTTGCCCATCGCTAATTTGGACTGACATACGCACGCTATCGTCGATAGTCGCTTGCTTGCAGCTTACTTGCAGCTTGCTTGCATCTTGCGTAGTAAAAGAGTAAAAATATGAAATTGTCATTTTATTACAAAAGATGCATGTAAGTATAGCGGGAACTAATTATATCGTTTCGGTTATCCAATGTAATACCTATTATGTAATACCTATTATATTAATAAAAACTAACTTTTCGTCTTCGGGAATAATATCTTTACAGTCAAAGAGTCCAGGGCCGCCAGACCTCACGTATTTTCTGACGGACGAAATGTGGACGATTGAGTAGTGTTAGTATGTACGTATACTATGATCGTATGCCTACTTGCCAGCTTGGTCAATCGCCCAATTTCCAGGTATCAGATGATCAAGGTACAAAAAATTATTAGGTACTAAGTGTACGTATTTCCTCATGGCTGATTTTCACGTATGTTCTAGATGATATAGTTAGAAATAAGTCGTCAATACTCCCAGACACTTTCTGTGGGCCATTTTGCTTTACAGACGCTTTGAAGGTCCCAAAATAATGAGTTAAGTTCACGTAAATTCTGACTCTCCATTTTTATATATGTTCTCCAGACAAATATTTTAAAACCTTTGACAAGAAGACAGACCGATCCAGCGGGCCAATCATCCCCTAAATTAATTTTAATATCTCTGTGGGTGGGAGCGCGAGAGCATTATCTACGCGCATGAAACTGAGTTAGACTGACTGCGCTGTTAAGGCTATGAAAGTTAATTGAGCAGATATGTATTTTATAATTTTTAGAACTTTTACTAACTTAGTAATGTTTTTTTGTACCTTGATCACCTGATACCTGGAAATTGGCCGTTTGACCAAGCTAGCAAGTAGGCATACGATCATAGTATACGTACATACTAACACTACTCAATCGTCCACATTTCGTCCGTCAGAAAATACGTGAGGTCTAGTGGCCCTGGGCTCTTGGACTATTAATTAGACTCCGTCAGTAGGAATATCTGAATGTCTTTATGTACAAAAATCAAACCATAAAAACACAAAAATATTAATGTAGAAAACAGCCAGCATATTATACAAGGAGGATGAATATTGTGTTACAAATACGAAGTTATAGAAATTAATAAAAGATGACGTACCGATCGCTACATCAGCCCTCCGAGACCGTTAAGGTCGAAATAAATCGGGAAAATGTACTCAATGTCCAGATCGCGTTGTACGAGGCTGCACGGTCGGGAGAGTACGGTCAGACGGTACAGGTCTAATAACTTCGTTCCGTTCCTTCAGTTCCTTGAGTATATACGCCGGTTTCAGTCTATCAATAGATACGGTGGTTGGTTTAGGTAAACCATCTATCTTAGTATTTGGGAGCCACTTAATAATATTCAATTTACTTCCTGACTATTACGTAAAGTACTGACTGTATCTTTCTTACCACAGTTTTATTAGTACAGCGATGTGACTGATATTTTTTAAGAGTTATTAAGTGCTTATATACTAAATTTTTATTTCAGGATCCCATTGCATTATATGATACCATAATGCCCATTGCCAGCAAATATGGTATTTGTAAAGTAGTAGCACCCCCGGAATTCGTACCTTCGTGTGCGTTAGATGATGTATTGATGTTCAATGTTTCAAATCAATATATTACTCGCCTATATAGCAGGTGGGGACCCGCACCGAGAGAAATGTCAACGATCAAAGCATGTTTAGCTTCACAGGGCGTGTTTTTTAAGCGAGCACCTTTGGTAAGCTGTTTATAATAACCGTTTGGACTTTATGTCATATATACTTGAATATTTTATAATTAAACTGATCTTAAGTATTTAAAAAAATTGGTTTAGTTATATTAAACGCTATACTTTATAAGTTATTAAAACAAACATTACATACATTGAATGTTAGGCGATACAAAGTTCGTCAGGTCAGCAAGTAATATAATAAAAATTTTAATTTAATTTCAGTATGAAGGCATGGAGGTAAATTTGCGCAAATTGCACGAAATAGTGCAGCGACACGGCGGTTTAACGAAAGTCATAGAACGCAAACGGTGGAGCCGTGTAGCTGAAGAAATACGATTCACAAGGGGACCTAATCCAGAAAAGAAATTAGACCAATTCTATGTCAAGTATTTGCTGCCTTACGACACTTTATCACCATGTAAGTAGTTGTTATAAATCTTACTTTTTATACAATACCAGGAAATCGCCCTCGCTTCGAAAAAAATACTAAAAAAAATATATAATATAGCCTATGTCACCCGGGGATAGTGTAGCTTCCCAACAGTGAAAGAATTTTTCAAAGCGGTTCAGTAGTTTCGGAGCCTATTCAATGCAAACAATCAAATCTTTCCTCTTTATAATATTAGTATAGATAAATACTGAGTAATATAAATAATTTTATTAAATAATATATATATATATATATGATATAATATAATAATAATATTCATAATATTATGAATAGGTTGTAATACCAATTGTAATAAAGATATTTAGGTCTTAAGTGTCCCGCACTTGTGTCCGATGGTGATGGCTCTGTGACCAAAAAGGAAGAAGCATAGCAGAACAAACAATGATATTATATGTAAAAAAGAGGTAGATATGTCACTAGCGCGCCGAAGATGAAGATCGTAAGAGCAGTCAATTGACCTCGTCTGCTCGTAGTCGCTCTGTCAATACAAGACGAAAGGCAGTTTTGTTGTTGTCAGAAGTGCTTGACATACAACGTTAAACTTCTTCTTGCCTTCTTGTATTATTGTAGTGTGATTGGTGTAGTGAAACAAAAGATAACAATAGTGTGTGTGTTGTAGCTCTTTTCGGAACAGATTTTTTGGTTGATTTGTAAGGGCATGACGTATCTATAGTTTTTAAATATCATTTAGAACAAAGAATTTTTTTGCTTTCGCTTGAGGGTATCCTCAATTTTGATATTTTGGGGATCTTTATTTTTTTGACAAGATGGCGGACGCGGTGGCGGCCATTTTGAAAAATATACGAAAAATGTCATTTTTTGGGTGAATTTTTCTCCAGGTTAGCAACATTTGAGCGGGTCTCTTTGTTCCGGGCGATTGTGCAACTCGACCCAAAGTATTCAAAAACATGAAAAGTAGAAGGAGCAATATTTTTGATAACAATGTCACACAGGAAACCGTGTCGCGGTCGTCGCTATGACATTTGACCATTTTCGTCGATGTCGACTGGCAACACTGGTTGCTGGATTTTTTTTTTCGTTTTACAAAAAGTCGTTTTGATCTCCCAAATGGAGTGGTGGGGGTAGTTTTGATGTATGGGAGAATTTTTGACTAACCCCCTTGTCTATGGGAAAAATCCGACCTTTCAAAAATCCAAGATGGCGGCCGAGGTGAAATGACCAACTTTTTTTTTTATTATGCAGTTACCCGAGATTGGTGTCGTTTTCGGCTAATGTTGAAAAAAGTGTTACGAAAAATTTAGAAAAATTTTAAAAAACAAGATGGCCGCCGAGATATCTTGAGGTGACTTTGCGGGGTCGGATTGCGTTGGGTTTTAATATTTTTTGCGATTTTTTTTCTTTTTTGCCTTGCATCTATCCCCAATTTTGACGTTTGGGGTATATTTTTTTTTTCGACAAGATGGCGGACCCCGTGGCGGCCATTTTATAAAATGTACGAAAAATTGCATTTTTTGAAGGAAAATTTTTTTAGGTTGGCAACATTTCAGGGGGTCACTTTGTATGGGGCGGTTGTGGTACTTGGTCTGAAGTGTTGCCAGGGTATGTTGATTTTTTTTTCGTTCATACATTTTTGTGAACTTTCTATTCAAAAATATGAAAAGTAGAAGGAGAAATATTTTTAATCAAAAAATTTCACCAAAAAATTTTTAGTGGTCGTCGTAATGACATTTGACCATTTTCATCTAAATTAACTGGCAACACTGGGAGCTAGATTTTTTTTCCCCGTTTTTTCACATTTCGAGTAGCCCAGCCGAAAGTATTGGTAGGGGGTTATAATGAAGTATGGGAAAGTTGCTTGACTATCTATGGTTACTATGGGAAAAATCCGACCGTTCGAAAATTCAAGATGGCGGCCGCTCGGCGACTGTCAACTTTTTATGTATGTGAGCACTTACCCAATATTGGTATCATTTTCGAATAATTTTGGGACTAATACGATGAAATTAGAAAAAATTAAAAAAACAAGATGGCCGCCGAGATATTTTTCTTTAAAGTTTTGAAATTTTAGAGGTGACTTTGTCGGGTCGCATCGGGGTGGTTTTTCAATTTTTTTATAATATTCTTTTTGTTTTCCCTTGAAAGTGTCTTCAATTTTGATATTTTGGGTATAATTTTTTTTTCAACAAGATGGCGGACCCCGTGGCGGCCATTTTGTAAAATGTACGAAAAATTGCATTTTTTGAAGGAAAAAATTAGTAGGTTGGCAACACTTGAGGGAGTTACTTTGTATGGGGCGGTTGTGTAACTTGACCTAAAGTGTTGCCATGTTTGGTTTTTCTTTTCTTCGTTCATACAATTTTTTGGACTTTCTATTCAAAAATATGAAAAGTAGAAGGAAAAACATTTTTGATAAAAAAATCAAACAAGGAGATTTCTTGTCGTAGTCGTAATGACATTTGACCATTTTCATCTTAATTAACTGGCAACACTGGAGTCCTGAATTTTTTTCACTTTTCGAGTAATTGAGCCTAAAATATAAATCAGGAGTATAAGAAATGTATGGGAGATATTTCTTAATTAAATCATTCGTTTTAGAAAAACAATAAAATTTTAGTGTTGCCATACAAAAAATAATAATTTTCATACAAATGTTTTCTTTTTTCAAATATTTGAGGCGGTTGTCTTCATTTGATGGCCTTATAATGTATGGGGCGATTGTAGGTTTCAATATTTCGTAAATGATGGTGAAAAAATATTTTAGGTTTGCCATACAAAAAACAAAAGTTTTCATACAAATGTACTTTTTTATGTAATATTTCAGGTTATTTCATCAATCGTAGGTCATTACAATATATCAGGAGGTTGTAGGTTCTTACAGATCGTACCCATCGGAGGAAAAATGTTGCAGTGTTGCCATATAAAAATATTAATTTTCATACAAATGTATTTTGTGTCGAATATTTCAGATTGTTTGTCCATTGAATGTCAATACAATGTATGAGGCGTTTATTAGTATTTAATGTTACTATTAGTTATCAACTAGCTGACCCGGCAAACTTTGCGAATTGATAGGCTATCAATTTATCCTTCTCCCTCTCCATCACTTTCCTTCCCCTCTACCTCCCCCTTGCCCTCCCTCTCCCGCTACCTCTTCTCCTCCCTTTCCCTCCCCTCTCCCTACCTCTCCCCCTCTTACCCTTTCCCTCGCCCTTTCCCACTCCTTTTCCCTTTACCTCTACATCTCCCTCTCCCGCTACCTCTCCGTCTCCCCCTACCTCTTCCTCTCTCACCCTCTCCATCTCCCTCTTCTTCCCCCTCTCCCTCCCTCTCCCTCTCCTTTTCCATCTTCCTCCCTCTCACTCTCCCTCCCTCTCCCTCTTCCGCCCACTCTCTCTACGTGTACCTCTTACGTCTACCCTTAATCATGCCAAAAAAATAGACAAACCAAAAGTAGTAGTTTGATTTCGCAAACAGACCCCTGAATCGAAAAATAAATTTCAAAGACCAATATTTTTGAAAAAAAAAACTATTTATTTATTTTGTCTTTTGCGAAAAGAAAGGCACGCGCGCTGCTTTAGCAGAGCGCGCCCCACGTGAAAACCTAGTTATATTATACATATATATATGAATATTGAATACGTATATAGGCTGTTGCAATGTTGACATTATAAGACATACAAAGAAAAAATAAAACATAATGTTAAAATATTAAACTTAAATTATACAGACGGGCTGTTCCGAACAAAATCCGTGTCACAGTCGCACCAGCCACAGAGTACTTTATCACTACGTGCCGGCCTATAGTCCGTTCACAGTTATTTTACCTCTGGCTATTAAGTTGGTTAACCTTAGCTGTGTGTTGTCATGTTTAGATTGTACGATTCCCTAACATGAAATATTTCATGTGTCTTCTGATGTATATAAATATTATTTATTTATTGATCCAAAAGTAACGATACTAAAAATGATACACGTTCAAATAAAATAATGTATTATCCTACAGTCTCCTAATTCCTCGGTTCAAATTCTCGGTAGTTATATTAAAATTATAACAAATTTAATCGCTTTAAACGCAGTCGGGTTTTTTGTGTTTTTTAATTTTTGTGTGTAATAGACCCATCATTGATTCAGTTGAAAAAAAATATTAGAACACGATTGCGTGAGCCATCAACCACGTTTTATGCAATAATATGTACCTACGTTTGCCCAAAATTCTTCTGTATTTTCATTGAGCGACTCAATTTCTTTTGTTTTTCTTATTTAGAACACAATTTTCTATTTTAATTTTCAACATTATATTACATTGGTAGAAAATGCAAAAAATCGGGAGAAACGGTCGCTAAATCGGGATATCGGGACACGATAACCAAAATCAGTAGATCTCCCGATAAATCGGGAACTTTTGCAACACTCGTCACTTGACAGCAAGTAATGCCAATTTAATAGGAAGGTAATGACAGCTTGTCAGAGGTAAAATAACTGTGAACGGAATGGAATAGGGAAGGCGACGCGACGCTTACGTTCTGTCAGGTTTGGTTTAAGATGGCGGCTTTAAATAATTTCCACTAAATATTTTTTTTAAATGTAAGTAAAAATATAGTTACCAATTTTAATTAAATAAAGTGAAATAAAGCTTAAACGTAAATAATGAAAACGTTTTAACTCTGCACAATAAACTATAACACGTTATTATTGTGTTCTTGAACAATCGCAGTGTTTCAAAATGACATCTACTTGTCTCGCTTGCTCGCAGCCGAGCAAAATGCGTTAGTCCACGTGGAGCCAATACAGGTATCCAAACTTTTAGTACTGAACAGCCTGTCTGTCTATACATCTATCTACATATAGGTCTTTGAATGTTAAAAACGAATTCTTTATTGTTTCCTGTTGGTTTACAAAACAAAAGATTGACAATAGTCTAGCATAATAAATTATGAGAAACGAAATTCGCACTTTCCTCCCAAACCTCTTGCTCTACAAGAAAAATGTATGGAACATAAAATGTCAGTCTTTTTATGGG
Source organism: Thymelicus lineola (assembly GCA_963932265.1). Lineage (NCBI taxonomy): Eukaryota > Metazoa > Arthropoda > Insecta > Lepidoptera > Hesperiidae > Thymelicus > Thymelicus lineola. Next base: position 2,058,761 of record OZ010680.1, read on the forward strand.
CTACAACTTTTTTTCGACCCTTTTTTTGCAAAATCAATATTTTGGCAAATGAACGTGAAAAATTAAAAATCACGTTTTTTCTAGGTGACCTATAAAATGCAATATGCGTCCATCTTGCCTGCGATATTCGCAGCGCGTTGAAATACATAGGTGTATAATCAACGTGAAAGGAAACGTAAATTCAAATATCTATTTCAAATGGACCAATTTGATTGGCGGGCACTACCACCGCCATGCTTCCCTCCCCGCTCCCCGATTTCCTCCCTCACACTCTCGAACTACCGACGTTACGCGCTCACGCAAGTCCATGGACAAAATTTAAAATAATCGTGAAAGGTGTGATTTTGTGCCAAATTCCTAAGTCTCCAGCATCCCGAACCAGCACGAAGGTAAGTGGTAGATGTTTGTCCATCAATAGGTATACCTAAATTCAAATCAATCTGAGGGTATAGAACCGAAAATCCCGGGATTTCCCGGTACTTTTCAATAGGTAAAGAACCGGGAAACAAAGTAAAAGAATCGGGATACAAAATAAAAGAACCGGGAAAAAAATAAAAGAACCGGGATTTTCTGGACTTTTGGGAAATAAAAATATGTCGCGTCGTAATACAAAAGATAACCTAAAAATAAAGGTAAATACAATCCATGCACAAAAATGATTACAGCTTTAAAAAGAAGATATTCAGAACGTCGGCTACATGAAGCAGCTATACTTTATGATATTATTTACACAACCCAGATCCATATTTTTCTAATATAAATGAAGATGATTTAACTCTTTTTTCTCGTCCAAGCAGTGCTAAATTGTGCAATACAATTGTGTTGCTTTCATGCAATGAATACGAAACTTATGTTTGCATGTAAGGTATAATACTATGATGGTTACTCAATCACGGCAAAACCACTATACGGATCTAATATTGGATCAAAACGTAAAATATTTTTTATCCCTGTTTAATGCTCCTGAGAGATAAAATAGGAAATGCGATACTTACTATTTTTCACGCGGGGAAAGCCGTGGTAAAATAATCCCGAAAGAACTGAAAATCCCGGGAATCCCGGTTCCAGCATAGGTGAGTACCGAAAATCCCGGTTCTTTAAAACAGGACCGGTTTTCGATACCCTAATTAATACGGAACTTTTAATTTGTGTTTCTTATGAGGACATTGTAAAACGTGTCAGTCTATAGACTAAGTGATTACAATCAAAAAGACGTATGCTGTGATGAAATGTCGTAAGTGATATACTTTCTGAGATATTTAAGTTTATTAATAATTATTTTTGTTTTTGAAGTCAAATATTTCTGAAAGTATATCATGACATTTTATCACCAAATACTTTTTGATTGTTATTACTTACTCCATCGATTGACATAATTATGTTTCATCACTGGCCGCCGAAATGAGGATTTTCAAAATGGCGGACTTGTTGGCATGCCAGGTTCTATACAAAAATATTCGAACCCCAAATTGAAAGAAAGAAAGAAAGAAAAAGCATTTATTCGAAGAAGCAAAGCACAAACAATAAAATCTAATAGTCTCACTCCCTTATTCACAAAAACAAGCAAAGATAAAGGAATTTTTAGTCTTTGACTTATGAAAACGACAAAACGTATGAAAATACATCCATCACCCATAAAAAAAAGTTATTAAACTTTTATGAATAAGGCCATAAGACCCCTAATCTTAAAAAAAAAGAAAAAACAGTAACAAATGATGTCTGCGCTTCAGCAAGTCCTTAGAAATGGTCCAGACTCGGCTTAAGTCGTACGAGACGACACCGATTTTCAGTCTGGCCTGTGTGACAATAGCTCGGCCATCTGCCTGCTCCGTATAATCAATTTGAGGTAACAGGTAGGAACAGTGCACAAACACATACATAATAAATTGCAGTAGTTACGGGTAGGACAGCACAACGTCTGTCAGGTCATCTAGTTTATTTATAGTTCACCAAATTCTAGCTTTCTAGGTTTGCATGGTCCCGGTCGCATATTTTTTTCGGAGCTTCTATCATTTCTTTGCGACAACGATCCAACATTTTGGCTGAGCAATAGGGTCCCGTTGACACTGTTTGGGTACGGAACCCTATAAAGTACAGATTGATCTAAAAGTTGTATGAAAGGTGTAAAAAAGTAGATACACACCTCAGATTAAAGAAATAAAAGGCAGATATATACATTCAACGAGGGTTTTCGAGGGTGCTCACAAATCGCATTGCACGCAGGCTTGACGACTTCCAGCCTCCCGAACAAGCAGGATTCCGAAAAGGCTACAGCACCACAGACCACATACACACACTGCGGCAGATTATACAGAAGACCGAGGAGTATAATCTGCCGTTATGTGTCGCCTATGTGGACTATGAGAAAGCCTTTGATTCTATCGAGACCTGGGCAGTACTAAATTCTCTTCAGCGGTGCCGGATCGACTACCGGTATATCGAGGTGTTGAAGTATTTGTACTCATCAGCCACCATGTCCGTCAAAGTACACGACACAGCCACGAACCCCATCCAATTGCAGAGAGGTGTTAGGCAAGGGGACGTTATATCCCCAAAACTGTTCACCGCTGCATTGGAAGATGTGTTCAAGCTGATGGAGTGGAAACGACGTGGCATTAACATCAATGGCGAATACATCACACACCTGCGATATGCCGATGATATAGTCATCCTGGCAGGATCCCTGGAGGAACTAGGTACAATGCTCGGGGACTTGAACAGCGCCTCACAACGGGTTGGTCTTAAGATGAACATTGAAAAGACGAAAATCATGTCGAATGTCCATGTCACTCTCGAAGTTGTAGACGAATACAATTACCTGGGACAAGTGATCCAGATGGGTAAGTCCAACTTCGAGAAAGAAGTCACTCGTAGAATCCAACTCGGATGGGCTGCGTTCGGGAAACTGCGTCATATCTTGTCGTCCAAAACACTACCTCAGTGCCTGAAGTCGAAGGTGTACGAGCAGTGTGTGTTGCCAGTGATGACATACGGATCCGAGACGTGGTGCTTCACTATTGGCCTAATACACAAGCTCAGGGTAGCACAGCGGGCTATGGAGAGGGCTATGCTCGGTATTTCTCTACGTGATCGTATCAGAAACGAGGAGATCCGTAGACGAACAAGGGTTACCGACATAGCTCAAAGAATTAGCCGGCTGAAGTGGCAATGGGCTGGCCACACAGTGCGAAGGACCGATAACCGTTGGGGAAGAAAGGTCCTCGAATGGCGCCCGCGTCTCGGAAAGCGAAGTACGCCCCCCGACAAGATGGACCGACGACCTGAAGAAGACAGCGGGCATCCGCTGGATTCAGAATGCTCAGGACCGGTCAGAGTGGCGCAAGTTAGGGGAGGCCTATGGCCAGCAGTGGACCTCCAAGGGCTGATGGATGGATGGATGGATATACATTCAACTAAAATGTGAAGCTACCAAAGCAAATACAAACTAAAAAAGCAAATACAAACCCGATTCAGTACTAAAGAAAGCGTCAAATAGCTTTCATGTCACAATTGTCAAAATTTATAAAATAATTTTCTCAGATAAAATGCCGTCTTGCAATTTTAAAACCTGCTAAAGTTGTTCCCAAAATCAAGCAAAAGAAGATTACTTAGATATCTTTTCACAGGGAACTGTTCATTATTTTATTATTTATTTATAATAATATTTTTGAGGTGCGCTCGGAACACAAAACCTCGACAATTATTCAATTTTATACCAGCTTTATATGAAAATCGATTACCCTAAATTAGGGGAAATATGCATGGGTTATTTGAACACTGTTATACTTATACATATAGGTATCACTGATACACTTATGCACGTCATTTTTTGTAAAACTTAAAAGTAAATAGTTGTATTTATTTAAATCTAAAAATGAGGAAATGCAGCCAATGCATAAATACCAGTCGCTGGGTTATTACAAACATAAGATTGTACAAAGAATTAGAGGAATAAAATAAGGATTTTAACATAGGTAAACCTGGTTAATTGAAAATATCACGTTTGCCTACGATAAAATGCACGATTGAAAGAAAATATTATATTCTATTTTAGTTCCTGTTTAGCCTACTCAATAAATTAGTTTATTTTGCAGATTGCCGACAAATGCTATTATACGAGATAAATGGGATTTTAATATTCCTCAAAGTAGGCAAGATAATGATTGGCCATCCAAATTTTGCTTTGTTTATTCATTGCATTTTAATGAAGATGACGTATATTATATATATTTCATGTATTTTTATTATAATAAACGTATTAAAAATTTGATATTTTTCAATGAAAAATAACTACCCAAATAAGAAAAAACCATAAATTAAAACAATTCAACATATTAAGTACCGTATATTAAAAGAACATTTGACATATTTAATATCTATACTTATTGATAATTTATAATTTGATAAAAAAATTTGCCAATTTAATTGTGCATAATATTTCAAGTCGAAAATATGGCAAAAAATATTTACTAAATTGCGGGAGATTGCGACTTTTTGTTTTCAATGTGGCAACTTACACACACAAAGAAGTACGTGTCTCTACGATGCCACTGCTAGTTGAGGGGTGTAATTTCAAAACCCCCTAAAATGACTTCAGACGCATTTACATATTTTTGCACCATAATAAAGTTTTAAATTTTACTTTCAATATATCTATACGTTGACTTTCATAACCCACTGAAACACATAGTAAAATCAATGTAAAAAGTAATGTTAGTTGCAAATTCCTCTAAAATGTCCTATTTTACAATCGAAATCCTCTAAAATAAAATTAACCAATGACATCAACGCATTTGAGTCACGTGACTTTTAAAACAGTATGGCGATTTTCGTTGTGTTATTGAGAGTTGCTCGCGGATTTTAATTGAAATTCACAAGAAATAATGGAAGATTTAGCGCAGTTCTTAAAAAAATGTGATCGTAAGTATGCTCGGAAACGTTCACGCAATCCACAATCTTGGAAACGAGAAGAGGAGCGTCGGAAACGGTGAGTAAAATATTACCTAAAACTTCATAAAAAGTTCATTGAAAAGTTTTATGCAACATAATTAAAGTACCTAGTATAATTTCTACGTACTCCAAAAATGATTTTTTTTGAATAATATTTAGAGGTTGCTATCAAGTTTTCTTATTCAACATTGACGATTAAAATCATGATGACCTTTTATTAACTTGTAGATATACATATACTCCGCACTTGGTCCGCGTGATAGATTACGGCCCACTCCATGTTCCAGATAGGAGGCCTATCCCAGTTGTGGGAATATTAAAAGGGATGATGATAATGATGATGGACTTGTATTTATTTACGTATAAAACTATGAAAAATCAATCGTTAACATACAAATATTATAAGTACCTACAAAAACATTTACTTTTTCCAACCGTCATTAAAAAATGAGGAGGTTGTTAACTTGGCAAATTTTATTTTTTGTATAATATTTTATGCAAGAATTTGTTAATACTAATATTTTTAATCGTTCACATCTTTCGCTTTGGTTTCTTTGGGTAAAATATTGGGAGTTGTGGTCAGAGGGGTAAACATCGCAATTTTTTTTATTTTTGTTTGTAATATTTTTTTGCTATTAATTTCATTCTTCTCTTTGTACTTTCTTTTGTAGATATTCTCGGTTTAAGTACGAGTTAGGAAAAATCGTTTACTTCTCATGAATGGAAAGTGCCAGGATGAAGTAGGTTTTATCACGGGCTCATAAGCAGTTTTCTAATCGTAGATTGTTATCTTTGTCAGATTGACGCATGTTCCACTTTCCTATAATATCTCCGTGTATTTTGAGGGAGAAACAATCAATTCCTTGTTTTTTTTATGCTTTGAGCAGACAGGTCACCTGATAGTAAGTGATCACCGCCGCCCATGGACATTAGCAACATCGGGGGCGTCACTAACGTGTTGTCGGTCAAGAAGAAGACGATAGACCCTTACCTTGGTTCCTAATGTCCTCTCAATTTTAACAAATACACGGTTCGGGAGGAATGAAAGAGTGACCTACCACTGGAAAAAATATTTAGATTTTTTGCGAGGTGCTTCAGTATAGTATAGTAATATAGCCATTTTCCAAGCATAGTGATCATTCCCGTATTTTTGTTTTGTCCGGAACATCCGTCACAAACTATCTATAATATCTATTACGATTCCTTGTGTTACATAAGTCTGTGGATCCTTTCCTCTACTATCGTCTCATTTCGCTATATAGGTATTTTTCGATTTTCATTATTTTTAATTTTTACATTATTATTGCTTTTTTTGTTTCAGATATGAATCAAAATCACTCCCGAAGTTTGCTTCTTGCGGTCATAATCAAAAGGCTTTTCGTTGCGACCTTGTCAGTTGTCAAGATATTCGGAAATTTCACATACATTTTTATAAATGTAAAACAAAACTCGATCAAGACAATTTTTTGTTAAGATATTGTCGTGTTAGTGAACCCAAAAAAAACATTCCAAATAGTAAGAGAAAGTTGACCATTAAATACAATATCCCTATCAACGGAGGTGGTCAAAAACCTGTATGTCAAAAAACATTTTTGGACGCATTACAGATAAAAAAAGATCGGGTTCAAGGGGTGATGAACCGTTTTTACTCTAGCAGTTCACCATTAAAAGAAAATAGAGGAGGAGACCGAAAAAGTGCAAATTTTGAAGCGAAAAGATTGTCAGTTGAATGGTTTTTGGAAAAGTTTAAAGGTATTGAGAGTCACTATTGTAGATCGCAAACAAGCAGAATATATCTACCGTCAGGATTAAATATCCGAAAGATGTGGCGAATGTACAACCAAGAGAGAGATGGAGACTTAAAAGTGAAGCAAAGCTTTTTTCGAAAAATTGTAAATACTTCATACAACTTTGGTTTTGGGTCTCCCAGAACAGATGTATGTTCCACCTGCATTTCATTACAAGAACGCCTAAAAATTGAAAAAGACCCAATAAAGAGAAATGAGCTGATAGTAGAGAAGAGGATCCACCGGCTTAAGTACAAAGCATTTTATAATATTTTAAAAGAGGATGATGAAAGCATCAAAACAATAACATTTGATTGCCAAAAAAACCAACCACTTCCAAAACTGCCTGATCAGTCAGCATATTTCAGCAGGCAGTTTAACTTCTACCACTTTGCTATAGTACAAGGAAATTCAAAAGCAAAACTCACTAAGGAAAATGTGCGCTCATATTATTGGACCGAGTTGGATCATAATAAAGGCAGCAACCAAATTATTAGTGCAGTTTATCACTTTCTACAAGGAATCGTAATAGAGCCGCACGTGAAGATACTAAGGATAGTTTGTGACGGATGTTCCGGACAAAACAAAAATACGGGAATGATCAGTATGCTTGGAAAATGGCTATACAGTGAAGCACCTCGCAATGTAAAAAAAATCGAAATAATTTTTCCAGTGGTAGGTCACTCTTTCATTCCTCCCGACCGAGTATTTGCTAAAATTGAGAGGACATTAAGAACCAAAGAAGTGATTGTTTCACCCTCGGAATACGCGGAGGTACTACAGGAAAATGGAACATGTGTCAATCTGACAACGATACCAGTCTACGATTGGAAAGCTGCTTATGAGCCCGTGATAAAACCTACTTCATCCTGGCACTTTCCATTCATGAGAAGTAAACGATTTTTCTTAACTCGTACTAAAACCGAGAATATTTTGGTACAAGGAGAAGAAACCTACCGGAATGAAATTAATAACAAAAAAATTATTACAAAGAAAAATAAAAAAATTACGATGATTTCCCCCCTGATCATAACCCCCAATATTTTACCAAAAGAAAGCAAAGCCAAAGATGTTACCGATTTACTCCAAAAGCATTTCGGTCAAGAATGGAGAAATTTCCCAGAATTAAAATACTATGTTGATATTGAAAATCAGTCTCGCATACCCGATGCTGATCTCATTAATACTGACCTTTGTGAGCATGGCTTCGAAGATATAACTGCACATATTTAATTTTTTTTTAATAAAATTACCTAAGTACTTACCTTTATACTTACTTTATCTTAATACTGACCTTTGTGAGCATGGCTTCGAAGATATAAATGCAAATATTTAATTTCTTTTTAAATAAAATTACCTTATTACCTACGCATTTTATAGTTTCTTTTGTGATTTATACCTTAACTACATAGTTTCAATTACAAAGTTTAGTGATTTGTCTTCGACTTTATTGTATAACGTCATCCACCGAGCAGTGTAAGGTTAGATGCAAAATCCTCTATGGTATGACAGTTGATTTTCAAAATCCGCTAAAACAACAAGTTGCTTGCAAACTCCTCTATAGTAAATTTTTTTCTTTGATTTTATTGAAAATGCACAGAGATATTTTAGATTTTCCACGTTTTTTAGGATTGCCATGACATGACAAACAATTTAATATCAAATATTGTCATTTGCATCTAATTTATCACAACAATTTCAAAATAATCTTCTTGTGAAAGATTTCTTCAGGATGATTTAGAGGGTTTTGAAATTACACCCCTCAGTTGTCAATATGATTGTCATGCACACATAGTGAAAAAGCGGCTTCACGTCATTCGTTACATTTATTTGCGAAAGTTATATCTGCCTTTTATTTCTTTAATCTGAGATACACACAAATCAAAATACACAATATTTTTAATCTTTACATCCCGATTTTTGGAACGAAGTTCCTTATCGCGCGTTGTGAAAGGGGGCTAGACGGAAAATTACGACACTTTTTGATTTTACGAATGACGACACTTTTTTTGAAGTGATTCAGTGAAATTTACAGAGATGGCGCTGTACTGTACAACTTTCTGAATCACGCTAGCGTGATTCAGAGAGTTTTACAGAGATGGCGCTGTACAACAAAACAATACTTAATCAAAAGGAACTTCGTTCCATCCGGGTGTCCCTTGACCTCTCATGTTTTTTTTGCTATCTCTCCAGTTTGCATGACGTCATTGAGCCAGGTCCAGATATCCGACGTGTTATAACTAAATACGAACATGTCGACCTTGTAGCCTAGTTGGTAATGAAACTAATGAACCTGCCTGCGAAGCAAGGGGTCCCGGGTTCGATTCCCTTCTGTGGCAGATATCTAATACCTTTAAACGAGCAATTCTTGTATATATATGTCACCGGAAAATAATAAGAACCGTAAGTTTATAAATTTCCTAAAATTTTCTAGGAAATTTCTTTTTTTTTGTCACTGCTATATCATCTGTGATAAATCGCGCAACCGCAATATTTATTAGCGGCAGTTATGTCGCAGTTATAGTGACATATCGCATGTTGATTCACTTATTCACAGTGCTGGCAACTCGGTATTAGGTTTTTTAATTAATAGAGGTGAGCGCGAAAAAAAAGGTCTTAATGGTCTTAACTCTTAAGACGCTCTACAAGTATCATAGTGGTCATCTTTTCGATATCTTTCACTACCTAAATTGATTTTTTCGATCGATTGCATCAAAAAGTTCGTGGAAAACTACTCTGTGCCATGACGTATACTAGCTACAAGTATAGTAATCTGTGCTATTTACTATGGTAATTTAAATAAGTACTATTTCGCGACGGATGTATCAATATCATTGATTTATTTTGTTTTGTGAATTTATTGTATAATAAAAGACCATTGTAGCGTCGTTTATTGTAAGTAAAGCGTATATGTGAACTCAACATCGTTGACATTTTGTTTTGATCATGGATGTATTACTTTAACTGGATGAGTAACTTTGCAGAGGTACCTGAAGATCAATTTATTTGAATTTCTTCAAAATTACCGAATTTAATTTATTGCTTTAAGAGTAAATTGAAAATAAAGGTACACAATTACGGTACATCTATATTATAATAATATTTGTTATTAATCTTAGATGTTTTTATATCATTAAGTATTAAAAAAATCACAATCGAATGATATATCCTAGGACTATAGATAACATGGACACAATACAAAATTGGTACTTCTGATATGATGTCATCAATCTTCAGGTACCTCTACAAAGTTACTTATCCAGTTAGAGTAATATATCCATGGTTCAGTCCAATATTGACATTTGACAATTGAATTTAATTGATTGACATTTGACACTCTACACTGACAGTTACTAATATCAAACTAGGATCTATGTCGTTTCGTTTCATGACTTTCATGATTTTGGTTTACAATTTTATTAATGTTATTATTTAATAATTTACAACACCGATTTACAACGTTAAATATAATAGTTATTAGAGATGCGCCGAATAGTGGTTTCACCGAATAGCCGAATACCGAATACTATTCGGTTTAACCTTTACCGAACCGGATATTCGGCCGAATTATTCGGTTTACCATTTACCATTACCATTTACCAAAAATATTGTTTTGAGGTTTAAAAATAAATGCTCATTTAAGGTTTAAAATAAATTTTGACTATACTAAGTAACAATAGGTTAAGAAATAAATATGTTGACTTGAGGTTTCAAATACTTATATGTGATATGAAGTTTAATTCCTTTATTTTGTTAGCTTTATTCAACAAATTCCTCATAGGATTTCTTTGACTTATAATATAACATAGATCTTACATAAGAGGTTTTGTCTTTTAGTTCTATACCGTGTACAAGAAAATAAAAATACTCGAACCGAATATATTCGGCACCAAAACCGAATAATTCGGCCGAATACAAATACTGAAAAAGATGCCGAATACGCCGAATACCGAATATCAAACGAATATTCGGCGCATCTCTAATAGTTATGTATTGAAAACATAATAATATAATAGGTGGACCTCAGATATGTTCATAATTCGTAAAAAGGACGTGTGTACCTGTTAGAAAAAATCCTTTGCGTTCCTTTCCACCTTCAAATTATGATGAATATATTTCATCAATTATTCAAAATATGGAGGATCAATAAAATATACGTCTTAAAATTTCAAGTACATTAGAAAATATTATGCTTTCAAATGAAATATAAATTATGGCTGTACAAATTTCTTCGGAATAAAGGACCACTTTTGAACATCTCCTTTACACAATTTCTACCAAAACTGCCTCGTTTTCAATTTGCACATACTCTTGATTTTCAGTTTCATGTTTATTTTTAAAATCGTACATATTTTTTTTAATCTCTTTAAATGGTCATCGGTAGCATGCATACCTATTTGAACTCATAATAATTTTTAATTTCTGAATTTGTTTGTAAAGTGTATTTTGGTCAGAGACATCTTTTGGTGGTAGACGGTTTATTCCTAAGTTTGGTATCTATTACGCAGCGAATAAAATAGATGGCGCTAGTAATATAAAGATTAAGAAAAAACTGTAGATTAATTGGAGGTTTAAATTAAAAAGTAACTAAATTGTCTGTTTACACGTATTAATTTACTTAAAATTTAGTTATTTACTTTACTAATAATACGTGTAAATCGGACTCAAGTAAAAATTACATTACGAGTGAAGTAAAATCTCACCGTATCACGACTATCACGAATCACGACTTGATTTTAGCATTAAAAACAATTTCAAGTATCTACATAGTTCTATAAAAACCTTACCGTGTTTAAAATAAGACTTATTTTCATTTGAAGTTTTTGTAACGTAGCAAGTTAAAAAAATCAGACAAACTAAAGTCTAATGCCGTTGAAAATAAGATGCAATTTCACTTAAACAAATTCTTTCTTCAAGCTGATGGCACTGTGTCGCTCAAATCACAAATATTGCTTTCTCTCTTTCGCACGATGGAATTCTGTGATAGGTATATAATGTAGCTTGGCCGGTGACTCGCGACTACTCGCGAGTCGTTTGATATGGAGCCGTGAAATTATATCGCGCTCGCGATATGTAGCAGGGCGTTCCGTTCCATGTCACTCGCGCGACACGCGAAAACTTTATCGTGAGCGATAAAACCAGCGATACGCGAAATGTGCCATGCCTAATACTGACTGAAGTCGTTGCGTGCGTATTCTAAGTATTGAATGGGTAAAAATGTGAATTAAAAGAGTGGTTTTTAAAAATTTCATATTATGATTCGGTACAATCTTTAGTTACTATACGGCCTATACTGTGTTTTATTCGAAATCAGACCCAACTTTGTGATTTTTTTCGATGCAGTGAAGTAAAAGCTATCGTGTATCAAGTGACGTAAAATTAAAGAACAAAGACTGTTTAATAACATATATTTTTTTCAGAATTTTATAATGTAAGGTTTATGTATAAAACGCATTCAAAAACACCATTTTTAAGGAAAAGCCCGCCTTAAGCCTTAATCTCATCAAAAACGTAAATGTGAAATGAGAGCCATGTTCAAAAAAAGAATTCAGATCTAAATGGGTCCCAAGTTGTGTGTTCTGTGACTAAATGTTCTTGTGACTAAAATTTTAGGCTTTTCTACACAGAACTTGGTACCTAGTTAGATATCAATTCGTTTTTTTTTGAACATGGCTCTCATTTCACATTTATGTTTTTGATGAGATATCACTACATTTTGTCTAGAAATGATTTAAATTTAGTGTTTATCGATAGTGAATATACCTACTGTTATTTGTAAAATTACTCTATACAGTGGAACCGCTAATTCACTAGTTTCATTAATTACCAATATTTTTTTTTGTTTTTTGATTTTTTCCTTTACATACGCCTAATAGTCTAGGTTAGGGAACATACCAAAACCACGTAACCCATTTTTTCGCTCTTTTTACCCCATCCCCCCCCCTTCGTGACCATCCGTAGTATATGAGAAGACCCCCCCCCTCCCCCCTAGTTTTCATGTGGTGATTGATAAATACGGTTTGTAATTACGGTTTTAGATTTGACGATGCGTGAGTTGTTAACCCTAGAGTGGGCGCGTCTTACCGCGAAACGTCTGTGGACGCGTGTAGAGCTTTTTGCCGCCCGTTTTCGTTGTCAATTTTAAGTAGGAATACCGCAATTTAATTTATGTATTTTCTCAGGATTTAACTAAGACACAAATAATGAATGACAAATCAACATATTTATTCAACTCTGATTATGAAACTTTGGTTTGCAAGTACTTTAAAAAATTTAATATTTTAATTCACTTTTTTAAGTTATCCTACATTTACCTATTATAATACTTATTTATAAAAATGAAAAACAATAACAAAATTCAATATTTTCTGAATCTACGCTATATGCTTAGTAGAAAAAGTCTTCACATAGGTACGTGCAATGTTCATTGCACAGTAATTTTAAATATATATAACACCCTTTTTTCGTGTGCTTATTTTGCTTTGATGAACATAACTTGCATATACATTCCTTCGTTGAAGATGATGCTTGTACTATAGGAACAAAGCGAGCAATTTGGTTCCTCAGAAGAATATTTAAGGTGTTTACAGAAAACTTTTCGGTCATATATGGCTTAACCAGGGCCATCCCAATTTCCTTGAAGTGCTGTCGGCGTAGCATCAAAAGTTTTTATTTATAATAAAGTAGTTGTCCATTAGCGTCGTGTAGATGTTACTTCAGAGGGTACATCAATTGAAAAAGAATCGTCGTTGTCTGCCGACTGTTCTGTTTCCGTGTTATGCTCACTGTGTTAACTAGATCACTTTCAGACACATTCTCGTCTACCAACTGTGAGCTAGCTGATGTTTCCTCTAGCCAAGACTATATTTGATCTTCCATGATATTACGGTTTTATAAATCCTGAAAATAAAAGGTTTTTGTTTGTTTTTACAATAATATAATAATAATAACGCTTCACACTCATTTACTCATGTTGTCACTCATGTACAATATTGTATTACTGTAATTTATTGATGAACCAAAAGTGTCGGACTACTTATTAGTTTTATTTACAAGTACCTACCTTATTCATAAGTAATTATTATATTAAGTTTTAAGTATCACTTATGTGTCTCAAAATAAGCGAATTTTATTCTTCTTGAGAAAATAAATGTCTTAAACCGTAAATATTATAGCAGAATTTCTACTTACGTGAGTAGGTGAGCGTCGAGCAAATCGCCGCCGGACGACACCTGATGCTAAGAAACTCCTTCTCAAGCGCCCCCCCTCGCACTGATGGCATCCCGTCTTTCAGCACGGGTTCCGAACAAAATTGGAGGCAGCTACTAAAAAGCGCCAAATTTTTGCGCAATAGTTTTAAGAATTATTTTAGTTTTTTTTGCATAGGGCGGCAAAATGCTCCAATCGCGCCCACTCTAGGGTTAAATAAAGTTACGGGTTAGAGCAAATCCGAAAGAAACCATGAAAAAAAGTTGAAAAATACATGTTTCCTGTATGGGGTCTCCTTATTTTTTAAAACTATTTTATTATTACTACCTAGTCTTGCCATAAATACTGACACAAAGAAAAAAAAATTCTATTGCAAATAACATTTATTACTTTTACAGTGTGTTAGTTTAATACATAAATATAAAACAATTCAAAATAAAAAAAGCTTATTCGAAGCTTATCGATGATAGGAGTTACATTTGTAATCTATACTAATATTATAAAGCTAAAGAGTTTGTTTGCTTGAACACGCTAATCTCAGGAACTACTGCTTGGAATTGAAAAATTTTTTTTTGTGTTTGTTAGTCCATTTATTAAGGCTATATAACGTCATATATTTTAGTAGTTAGTTTTTTCCACAAATTAACGCTGGTGAAACCGCGAGGCGCAGCTAGTATCAAATATATGTGATAATACTTCAGCTATTTTAATATTTTTCGATTTATAACGGCCATGTGATAAATAGTATATAATCGCAGCTACGTGCGAACAACAACCTACAATACGATTATACAACCTACAATACGACGACAGTCACACATAATATATCTCAATTATTATTTACGTTGGGTTCATATTCTATAAAACACTGATAAGTTTTACTATTAATGTGTCGCGAACGGACTTTCATTCTGATAATATTTTCGTTTTCTTTTAAATAATTATATGATGATGATAATGATTAAGAAATTCAGATGAAATCAGAATAATTTCATATAAATAAATTATTTAATGTTAATTTGTTCAACACAATACTCCTAAATATGTATAATGTAGATATCTTAGATATAATTAAGTGATAAAAATATAATATCAATTACATAATCATAATCGTTATTATTTTTAATTATGTTCCACCAAATGCAAACTTTTGTATTTATAATATATTGCAGTAGACTCTGAGATAATTATATAATAATTTTTGGTTGGTTTATCTCCAGTAGTTCATATAAAAAACCACCCTCAAATTATAAATGTTGTTTTATACACTTCTGAAAATTAATCAAAAAATATAAAAAAATACTAAATAAAGAGCTCATTAATATATATTTTTTGCGTTGGATTCATTTAAATATCTGTCATAATTTCTGAGAAAAAAATAAGACCGTTAGGGGCTAGGTAGGGACCGTAACAACCCCCCATATCTCCCTTATGAGTGAAAGCAGAGATCTAAAATCACAACGACACGTACTTTGGGTGAAGAAGTAACATTTAAAAGGTTAAACTACATAATATGTCTAAAGACGTTAGTGCCATTTCCTTATAGTAAGTAACACGTCTGCTAGGCCCTTTAAGGAGAAATTAACAGACTATAATATAATACAAATTATCCTTCAGCTTCCATAATCAATAAGGAATTTTCTGGCAATTCACCACACGAAGATTATTAACACAGAGAAAGAGATGTAAAATAATAATCGAGAGCACCGTGAACACAGACACGCGTTCTAGTCCTGTTAACAGAACTAGTGGGAATTTTTTTCCCACTAGTTCTGTCAACAGGACTACTCAACAGGTAAAGTGGGAATAAACGTTACACACAATGGCTGGGTTACGACTGATACAGTGGCGAGAGCGCAGATAAAAAGCAGGTTGTAGAGCGCGCCCTGGATGAACCGATTATTATACTTTAGGAAACATGCATTGTTTCTGCCAATTAGTTTTTAGAAAAACACTTATGACCGGTTTTTTTTTCCTCAAACAACCCTTAGTGCGACGGCCCAGGGCCTCTGCCGACTGGCGGCACGGCATGCTAGGCAATCTAGGCATTTTTATACCGTTATTGAATGACGATAACATTTGCTGTTACGATGACAATAAGGTGGTTCTGTCTTCCCTTGGGCTGGGTTAATGACCTCGTATGTGCCCGTAACGCTAACCTTAGAACCCGGTGGAGACGAATCAAGAGTTGTGAGAAAAGTATGGAGTTGTGCTTAAGATGACATACCAGCAATATCTACCTACTTAAATATTCGCGCTAAACGTTACGATGTTTTAGAGACGGCTTATAGGTGTAGCTACTGTTGAAATTCAGTATGCCGGCCAGTGAACTCGTAGTAGCCAGTTGTGCATGTTTTCGTGATTTTGTTGAGAAGAAAAGTTTGATCGAGTTTTTATTTGGTGGTGATTTACGAAAGGAAAAAATGTTGTATTAGAATTAATGTTTAATATGATCTAGGACTATTATACTGTATAAATATTGATAAAAGCATTATTATAAATTGAAAGTTTTTAGCACGGCCTTTAAATTACAATTTCATTCTCCATTGGGTAAGATGACACACTAGCCGTCGGTATAAGTTGGCATACTGTGTCATATTAACCTTACACAATCGATCATAATTTTATTGCTTTTTTTTAATTATACAAGATGCCTGGCAATTACAAACGTACGGCTGGTGGATCATAGAAGTGGTGGTGCACAAATCTGGTAGTTCGGCGCCCCTGTTTAAAGCTCGGAATTCACTAGACAGACATGTCCGCGGGCAAGTCTGCAGACATGCCCGCCGGACCTCGCTACTACAGGTCTGTGCAATGTAGTTTAGGACCGTTGCAGTCAGTCTGGCAGACTTGCCCGTTGCACGTCCGCGCGATCTCATTTTGTATGTTAAGATGACATACCACGAAAGTGTTAAGTGACACTCTATGTCATCTTACACACGACGACCTTAGTGAGATTTATGCCTGTTTTTATTATATTATGTTACATTTAAGTCCTAAAACGGAATAATTTAATTGCCTATTAAACGTTTATGAATATACGCACAATTCTGATCTCACATTGCTTCATTTATTTTAAATATTCACCTTTAAATAAAAAGTATGTCGTCTTAAGCACAATTCCCCTACCTATAATTATAGGAAATACTTTTCTTTTCAAAATTTTGAAGCGATCTCTCAATACCGAATTTCATTACATAGATGTGTGCCTCATTCTAATTCTAATTAACTCCAATAAAGTCCACTTGACGGTCTTTGTGGATGGTATCGTTCAAAGTTTTCTCGAAGAGTCATTAATTACATGCCCAGTCCATCGTAATATACAATAAAATAAACAGAAAATTAAAATTTTTTAATACGTCATATCAAGAATGTAAAAGAAAGGTTACTTCCTGGCTAAAAACATTATCTTACGAAGAAACAGAATTGTTATTCAAATAGTCTATTCACTCATTCTATCGCGTTCTAACACTTACCTGCAGTATGCTACTAAGTTATTTTGCTGGAACTATTGATTAGCCGAGTATTAATTAAACTGATGGTAACCACTATATTAACTTATAACTATAAATTATATATATAATATAATACAAAATAAAAAGGAATCAAACATAATTAAATAAACAAACTAAATATTTTACATTCAATATGTCTAAGTGCTATAACATTATCTTCTATATTAACACAGGTGCATTCTAAATGACCTATTGCTGGTTTCAAATATGTGTATTCATTTATATCTATTATTGTGTGCTCAATATTTATTGTAAGCTTCATGTAGGTTTATTATTATGTATGTTAATATACTTTTATGTATTTTATTTATTTAAAACTATTTATTTATTTTATAGTGTATATTTATAACTAATTAATACATTTAATTACATAAACTATAATTATTATTAATTATAAGCATAATATAGCAATATAGCTTATCCCAGAATCACTACACTACACAGGGAAGAGGGGACTTTCCAAATACAAGTTTTTTATACTTAAATGGAAAGATCCCACATCATTACAATAAATGTAAAATTTCTGGAATAATAAAGGATTTTTTGTTTTTTATTTGATTACTTTTCTGATAATTAAGTTCAGTAAAAAAATTAATGTAGAATGTAGTTTTTACATTCTTATCAACATGGGTTTCTCCTCTTGAGGAGGCATAGAGCATACTCCACCACGCTGCGCCAGTGCGGATTGGTGGAGGGTGGTAGTGGCCGACCCGAGTGTCGGAAGTTTTCAAACCACCCAAGGGCCTCCGACATGGCTTAACGACGGTTATCTTATGATAACAACTGGGATCGAGCGCTTTACGTGCCCTCCGAAGCACGGAAACGCTCAAGTTTTTTTTGCCACTAGCGGTCACCCATCCAACTACCGACCGCGCCCGTTATTGCTTAACTTTGTCAATCGATTAGGATCGACGCAAGGCGCCGGCCTGTGAGCGCTTCAACATGAATACAATTTAATAAAAAAATTGTTTCGTAAAAAAATTTAATAATGTATGAACATTTTCAGTTGAAAGGGACCAAATTATGTCTCGTGTGGAACGGGCTTGGTGTGCAAAATTCCGAAAAATGACGAAGAGAGCATTTGAACCACTGCAAAGACAACATAAGATCCTTAGTGGATCTGTATCGTCCGACGAAGAGAGCGATTTTTCGGAAGATGATCAATCCATTATTCAGGCCCTGTATGAGGCTGACGAATGCGTGATTCCAGGACGAAGAATGAATCTAACTTCATTCAAGAAGGTTAGGAGCTTTTTTATGGAACTAGCCGGGGAACGAGCTAACCGTCCACCCGATGGTAAGGGGCTATCGTCCCCTATGGACATCAGTGACATGAAAGGCATAACTGATCCATTTCCGGTCAAAAAAGAGACGAAGTAGAAATAAACTGGACAATATTTTGTTATTTCTTGGAAATGCTGTCAATATTGACCATTGAAAACATTGGAGTTGCTTAATTGTTCCGTTACGATTAACATTGAAATGTACGTGCCCTAAACATCGAAAGTTAGCAGCACTCAACTTCGTATCGCCTAACAATCAATGAAAGTAGTAATACTTTTTACTAAACTTTTATAGTTTTGGTTGGTTAAAAAAATCAAGAGATAGTAAAAAAAAACCGTTCTTAGAGGTAAAAATTTGTGTGTACGTATCTTCTCTCCCTTTACTCCATCTCCCGCTCTCTCCCCCTCTCTCTCACTCTCACTCTCCCTTTCCCTTCCCACTGTCACATGACATTTTGAGCTTATGACGTCAATGCTCATATTTTATATGCAATTCAACACTTCAGTCGACCGATAGTATTGAATATCGTTTAGCGATGTCACGTGACGGTTTTGGTGGGAAAGATAATGGTTTTTATTTATGAATTATTATTTATGTTTTTAAATTGATAGTTATTATTATTACCTACTATTATATTTTTTCGCGAATCTTCAGGTTAATCTATAAAATGAAATTGAATCCTAAAATTAGTCAACATCTCTATTAATTGTAGGAACCCAGAATTACTACTGCTTACCTTAGATACAGTAGGCGGCCACATGACTGGCTTCGCGGTTTTATATTGTAAGGGCCTGAAGAGTTTAATATTTTTTTAATATTATCATAATTGAAACAGATCGCATCAAATGCACGGGAAACATTCTTTCCAAACACGACTCCATCTATTTCTGACGTGGAAGAGGAATATTGGAAACTAGTTTTACTTGGAAGCGAACACGTATGTATGTTTTCTGCCAGCATAGATACAGGCACCGCCGGATACGGTTTTCCCAGCAATGAAGACGATACATTCGGACCTCACCCATGGAATCTCAAGGTAAACTTTGTGTCAGTGGAGCGGTCTTGATTGACTAGATGCCGCGTTTTGCATTAACACAATATTATTTCTTTTCAGAACCTGGTAACAAACAAAGGCAATATCTTACGATATTTGGGCCGAGTATTGGGCGTCACGGTTCCGACCTTGCACTTGGGAATGATATTCTCAACAAGTTGTTGGCATAATGACCCTCATGGGTTGCCGTGGATGGAATATATGCATAGTGGTCCTCCAAAAATATGGTACGTATCTACATGTTATATAATTAAACAAAATTGTAACACACATGAGTGAGTCTTAACTATCTTAAAAAAAATATCGTAAAATCGGTGAATCGGGCACGGCGCGTATAGTACTCGTATAAGCAATAAGTTTAAAATGGTGACAAATAGCTGCTCTTAAAAATACGTGCGATAGGTCATTGTGTTCGGAATGATGTCTAGAAAAATGTTTCTGAAGCGTTTACCAGCACGTAAAAAATTGCAAAAGTACTTTGTTATATACTGTTGTTTTTGTTATTTTTAGGAGTTTCAGAAAAAAAAATATAAAAAAGTTGAGAATGTTAATAAAAAAAATTTAAGTTAAAAACAATGAAATTGTTGATAAAAAAATTATTTTTTTACACTTATATTGAGGATGGTCAATTATCATTTTTAAGAAAAAAAAAATTCTTAACTAATAATTTAAACAATAGAAATATTAAAAAAACTATTATAAACAATTAAATATTATTATTAAGAATTTTTTTTTATTAAAAATCTTAATATTTAAAGTAAATGTATAAAGAGATAAAAATATGTAAAGAAAAAAGGTTTAATAAAAATTTTTCTTAAAATAATTGAAGTAGTCGATTTGTTTATAAAAAAATTATAAACGAATGAGGAAAAAAAATTTTTTTTCAAGTCAATAAATGTCTTTTATTGATTCAAGAACGATTATGTAATATTAAATTAAAAATAAATATTATTCAATAACATTAAATATTTGAATTTTTAATTTTTTGTTCAACTTATAAAATTATTATAAACAAAGTATCAAAAATTTTTAAAATTTTATGACATGATCTCGTTCAGTATGTATATAAGAAGAGCTCCAAGAAGTGAAAAATTTATACGACAGTTAGTTAAACATTTTTTTTCATGTGCAATGAAAATGGAAGTTCGAGAAAATTTAGTTTAACTAACAATCGTCTAACTTGTTGAAAAATTAACTTTACGAAAAATTACCTACGGGAGCAAATTCTTTGAAGTGTTACAAATACACCATATTTTTTTATTTTTTTTATTAATAATTAATACCTTAAAAAAATTTTTAGCGTGACGTACTCGGTTTTGACGCCACGCGTGCAAACTAAAAATGCCACGTGGAGGCCCATTTTCAGCGTTAAATTAAAGTTATAAATAACGAAGATAGAGTTACGAAAGCTGAAAGTTATTTTTTGGAAATTTCCTCTTCTTTAAGAATCTTATTTTAAAATTTCTTCAATATTAATTAACTAACAAAAATTAATTTTTAACATTAATTAATTTACAAAAAACAAAATACCCTTTTTTATCAACTTTATTTTGTTAATAACTTTTGCAATTTTTTACGTTCTGGTAAACGCTTCCGAAACATTTTTTTAGACATCATTCCGAACACAATGAGCTATTGCACGTATTTTTAAGAGCAGTATGTCTATTTGTCACCATTTTGAACTTATTGCTTAGACTAGTAGATGCTAGCTTGAGGCTTGTATTGTATTCTCGCTGAGTTTGTACCGCTGGTATTATATGTTTAACAAATGTATGTTCGAATTTTTTAGGTATGGGATCCCTAACGAACAAAGCGATGTGTTCCGTAAAGCGGTGGAGACGCTTTGTCCGACGGTGTGCCAAAATAAAACTGTTTGGTTGCCGTCGGACATTGTTATGATTCCACCGAACCTGCTTCGAGAGCAGAATGTGACTCTCTCGCGCGTTGAGCAAAAGCCTGGGGAGTACGTTCTTGTTTTCCCTAAAGCATACTCATGCTCAATATCTACGGGGTACTCTGTTACTGAAAGTGTATACTTTGCCCCTAGATCTTGGCTTCTAAATAGTGTGAAATTTTTCATGGTGAGTAATTTATTTAAAACTTATGAAACCATTCCCTCCTATGAGCCTAGTACTTCCTGTAGAAGTACAGAAATGTTACACAATTGTGATATGGATAATGTTTGTATGACTTTGGATAAAATAGAGGAGTTTTTTATGCCTTGAGTAGACAAACGAGCAGACGGGTCACCTGATGGTAAGTGATCACCGCCGCCCATGAACATTAGTAACACCGGAGGCGTCACCAATGCGTTGCAGTCCTCGAGGAAATCAATAGATCCGCTTCTTGATAGTTGCGTTGAAATGTTATAGTTTGGAGAGAAGAACACCGATATAGGAAGTTCGTTCCACAGTTTACACGTGCGGGGTAGAAACTTACGCGAGAACGGAACTGTGGACGAACGCCAGGTATCCAGGTGGTGTTGATGGAACCTGGTCACCGTGATGTGCGGTGACGAAAATTAACCGTAGGGATTAAACCAAACAGTTCTTCAGAACATTCTCCATTATACAGACGGTACAGAGAGCTTACATCTCTCCTCAACTCAAGCGACTCTAGTCCGTTTATAAGCTTGGGATCGTCGACAAGACGAATGGCTCGCCGTTGAATTCAGTTGAACGGATCCACTTGGCCAGTTTCAATAAAAAGGCTAGGGGGGATAGCTATGTAATTCCTGCGAACCCACCAATATGTATACTAAAGACCGATTGTCCAATACTAACAGGAAGCCCAGACGAGCTGCGAGCCGACTATGATCTCGATCGAATCTCTGCTTATGTCGATAGTGACGGATCCCCAGACACCACTAGCGGTGTTACAACCCTCTTTGGTCGTGTTCAGATCCTTAATAAGCTTTGAGATGACCCAACGACAGGATCTAGAAGACGAGCTACATACGTGCGCCAGTAAACATAAAATAATTGTAAGTTATTGTTATTGTATCACTGTTATAACCAAGTATCTATAAGGGGCGTAAAAGTTTCACTTTATTTGATGCATAGTTAATAGAATAATCAATAATTTTTAAAATTATATGCTAGTCGGTCTTAAACTTCATTGTTTTGAAATTATGAATGAATATATTATGAATTACAAATATTATTATTTTTCAGCATAAGAAACATGAGTCTGGAGAGTGGAACGTGCGGGAAAAACACGACTGTGATGTTTGCCACAAATCACTATTTCTGTCACGAGTAAGTATTCGTTTTCTTTATTGGTCCTTATACACTTTTTATTTTTTTCTCAAATGACTGCTATGCACAGACATCGAACGGCTAAAACTCTTTTTAAGTAGGTATATATTATGAATACACAACACGTCTTCGTTGTTACAGGTTAAGGGCTTGACAGGAAATTCTTCAGTGTGCGTAGAACATGGTGGCGGTATACTTATCAACAGAGCAAAAAAAAATATTCCCTCGCCTCCATTTGAAATCTACTATTACTTCAGTAATGATGAATTAAATGCTGTTATGAAAAATGCATCCGACCGGCTGTTTAAGATACGTTAAGGTGATTTGTACACTTTATTATTTGTACGCTAAATTTGCCTCTCGTATAAAATTTCAACTACCAGGTCTGCTGGAAGAAATTTCATTTTGAAATAAGCAGTGCCTATGTACTATAGATTTATATGATGTTTTAATTTAAGTTTATTCGTGTACATAAAATTTTTAAATAAATAAATAAATAAAACATAGGTACTAGGCCCATAGGAGAGAACGGTTTCACAAGTTTTAAATAAATTACTCACCATGAAAAAGCCCAGGCCAAAAATATCAGTGTGTTTTAACTCTTAACTCTTCCACTGCAAGAACAAAATGTTAACAGGACTATTGGTTATTGGTTACGATCCTGTGAATCCCTTCACGAATGAATGATGAATCCCTTCATAGTAAGAAACGTCATGTATGCATGTACATAAAATCCAATCATAAAAATGTAAATTGTTAATATCTTTAAACGAGCAATTCTTATATATATATATATATATATATATAATTGGAATCTCGGAATCGGCTCCAACGATTTTCATGAAATTTAGTATATAGGCGATTTCGGGGGCGATAAATCTAGCTAGGATTCATTTTTAGAAAATGTCGTTTTATCGGTGTTTTCAGGCAATGATAAACTTCTACAATATACTCTTCCTGACATCTATTGGCAAGTAGCAATACTAAAGCTACTTCAGAAAATGGCGTTGTTAAGCAACACTAAACCGAGCAAAGCTCGGTCATCCGGGTACTAGTTATCTAAAAGTCTACCGTTTCAGAGATGTGTTAATTTTTTGTGATTTCTTGAAAAGTATGGTATAGGCTGCTTCGAAATAAAAAATTTTTGAAGTTATATTTCTTATGGGGCGTTTAAAAAAAATATAAAAGTAAATTTTTTATGATGCAACAGCCAAAAAGCGACATGATGAAGGTGCATGATACTAGGCACACTTCACTCGGTAAGAGTGGATTATTAGCTCGCGCCAGGTCATGGGTACAAGTGAGAGGTATGTGGTTGGATTGCTATCGCGTGGCGGGTAGTGTGTGCGAGCGAGAGGTACTTATTAGTAACAGGTAAGTATAACTTTTTACGTGCGTACATACACAGACACGATGTTTTATTACCTAGAATTTTATGACACACTGACAAATAATTGTTATAATGAAATCAAATTAATCTATTACAGTTGAATCGGGATAAGTGAAAGCTCAAGGGGATATATTTTTCTCTTATAGATGCTGATCACTAACCCGAATTTCCAGATTAGAGGCATAGCAGAGGTCTGTCCAATTTATAGTGGTCTATAAAAATACCGCAAAATAATGTATGCAATTATAAATATTATACGAGTAAATATATCGGAACGCACATCTGGTTATTTGAATAGAAGAGTTCCTCGAAATTTAAGAATGAGTATTAAATAGCAACTGTACAGGCAAGTAGCAATCTCAGTTATAGAGTTTCGCGAGTGTAATAACGACTGTCACTTATGCAGGTTTATATGGTTTTGGGGGATGAGCTGCTTGCGTCCGTAGGAAGATACTTGAAGACATGATTACCCTACACGTGTACCCTGGGTAGTGCTAAACGAGCAGCAACTCTGGTGGTAGGCCACAACATCGGCTGCCGGCTTTCAGTTACCACCCACCAGACAAAGCCATGCCGCCAAACGATTCGTCATGTTCCGGCATGATGTCTGGCGAAGCCGAATGGGAGATGGGTCTGAACAGTTGCGCTGCGTTAGCAGACCGGTGGTGACGGATTGGTTTTTGTTGTGCCGGGAACTTAGTCGTGGAGGGCAGCGGGATCCGAAGCACGGTGCACCGCTGGCCGACCGTAGTCAGTAGGGGGCCCAAGTAGTGGGAAAGCCACCCATGAAAGGCTGCCCCGCCAACTGCGAAAAATCCCGGAGTGGCTTCATCATGCCGGTTGGCGACCGGATGAGGGGACCTGATGGCGATCTCCGGGGGGGTTCGGGCGTCCCCGCGGTCTCCAGACTAAGTCCCCAATGACACAGCGATCCCGATGCCGTCACTTGGTCAGTAACGTGACGCCTCGTTCAACTGCCATCTCCTACCCTATTCACTCCAAAATTACCATGGCGAAAAAGAGCAAGGGAAAAAGTTTTGTACAGCGGTTGCACGTCCCCTCACTCCAAGTGCAGTTTACAAACATCCGTGGACTGCACTCAAATCTCACCGCAGTCCACCACCACCTTGAGACTGCTAAGCCGCACCTGCTCTTTTTGACGGAGACGCAGATTCGAAGTCCATTGAGCGCGGCATACCTAGACTACCCAGGATACACCTTAGAGCATAATTTTCACCCTCACGCCGGAGTCTGTGTGTATGCCCGCAACGACATTTGTTGCCAGCGTCTCCGTCATCTTGAAGACCCCACTCTTTCCACAATTTGGGTTTTGGTAGACACAGGTGTTGATCAGATCCTATACTCTTGTGTTTACCGATCGCACAGTGGTGACCAGGAGACAACTCGTTCATTCATCTCAGCGAGGCAGCTGATATGGCTTTACATCGGCACCCCATAGCACAGCTGGTTTTTCTGGGGGACTTCAACGCCTGTCATCAAGACAGGCTGTTCCCGTACCAGAAAACCGACCATGCTGGGAGAGAAGCCCGGAATTTTGCTCTGACGCTTGGACTCTCCCAGCTGGTAAGGCAAGCGACACGGGTGCCCGATATCGATAGCCACACGGCCAACTGCCTAGACCTTCTCCCCGTTGGGAACTTCTGATCACTGTCTGGTGAAATCTGTATCGACATATTCCCCTCCGGACTGCGAGCCCCGTGGTAACCGACGAATGTGGCGATACAAGTCAGCAGATTGGGATGAGATGCGACACTTCTTCGCATCTTATCCTTGGCGGCAGGTTTGCTTCTCTTCTGACGATTCGTCGAGCTGCGCGGATGCTATAACCGATGTGGTACGTCAAGCGATGGAGTATTCCATCCCTTTTTCTGATGTACCCATCGGTGGCAAAGCCCGCCCATGGTTCACCGCCGAATGTGAGCGAGCCGAGCAGCGTAAGCATTCGGCTTACTTAACCTGGGTGGATGCTCGAAGCCGCAAAGCTCCGGACGTCAGCGCTAAGAAGAAAGCTTTTAATCAAGCCGCCAAGTCTTACAAAAAGGCATTAAAGAAGGCGAATTCCGACCGCATCAGTTACATCGGCGCAAAACTCTCTACCCAACCGTCCGGTAGTAGAGCTTTTTGGTCTCTCGCCAAAGCGGTCGAGAATAATTTCTGTCGACCTATGCTGCCTCCGCTGCTAAGACCGGATGATTCCCTGGCTCATACGGCTAAGGAGAAAGTGGACTTATTCGCAACTCTTTTTGCCGAGAATTAACATCTAGATATCAGCAATAAGGTACCACCCCAGCTGACTTATTGCGGTATCTCTATGCCGGAGATCAGCATTACAAACAAAGAAGTCCTTAAAACCTTGCGGTGTCTAGATGTGAATAAAGCCAGTGGACCGGACGGTATTCCAGCGATAGTGCTCAAGACATGTGCACCCGAGTTGTCTCCTGTATTAACACGTCTGTTCCGTCTCTCATTTGAGACTGGATCAGTGCCTAAATCCTGGAAGCTTGCCAACGTGCAGCCCGTGCCCAAGAAAGGTAGCCGTGCTGACCCCGCCAACTATCGGCCTATCTCAGTTACCTCCATACTCTGCAAGATTATGGAGCGTACATTGAATAGGCGCCTCATGGCATATCTAGGACAGAATGATCTCCTTAGCGACCGGCAGTAAGGGTTCCGCCGAAACCGGTCAACAGGAGATCTAGCGTATGCCACACACATATGGGGCGAGGCCCTCGATAATAATGGGGAAGCACTTGCTGTCTCCCTTGACGTTTCGAAGGCCTTCGATAAGGTCTGGCACGCTAGCCTTCTAAGCAAGCTTCCAGCTTACGGCATATCCCCTGGCCTTATCCACTGGGTGAAGGACTTCCTGAGTGACCGGTCTTTCCGCGTTGTAGTCGATGGTTGTTCATCGAGAACGATGGCTACAAATGCTGGAGTTCCTCAGGGGTCCGTTCTCTCTGCCACTCTATTTCTGCTGCATATAAACGACCTGCTTATGCCTGGTA
The DNA here is from genome assembly GCA_963932265.1 of Thymelicus lineola. Lineage (NCBI taxonomy): Eukaryota > Metazoa > Arthropoda > Insecta > Lepidoptera > Hesperiidae > Thymelicus > Thymelicus lineola. The sequence goes on from OZ010680.1 coordinate 2,086,233, forward strand.
TTTATGGGTACGCAGACGATAGCACAGTGGTGGAGAGATACCTACCAAGTTCCAGGGCCAGTCAGGACGAAATTCAGTCTCAAAGAGAGGCCATGGTGGCTCGTGTGAATCTCACACTTCGGGCTGTGTCCGAGTGGGGCGAAGCCAATCTTGTGAGATTCAACGCCGCTAAAACACAGACGTGTCTATTCACCGACAAGAGGAGCCCGCTTACCTTGGCTCCTGCTTTTCGGAATGTGTCCTTGGATTATACCGACTGCCTTCAGTTGTTAGGAGTAGAGATATCCTCGAAACTCAACTTTGGGCGCTTCATTGAGACCAAGGCTAAGGCTGCTGCAAGGAAACTTGGTGTCCTTGCAAAAGTGCGGCGGTACTTCACACCGAGGCAACTCTTAACCTTGTATAAAGCTCAGGTTCGGCCGTGTGTGGAGTACTGTTCGCACATTTGGGCAGGTGCAGCCAAATGTCACCTTTCTGCCTTGGACTCGATGGAGAGGCGTGCGAAGAGGCTCATTGGTGACCCAGATTTGGTTGAGACCAATCTGCAAAGCCTCGAGCACAGGCGTAGAGTAGCCAGCCTCTCGGTTTTCTACAGGGCACATTTTGGAGAGTGTGCACAGGAATTGTTTGATTTAATTCCCCCATCTCCATTTCACCATCGAACGACACGACGCACGGCGGGTATCCATCCTTTTGTTGTGAATATCCCGCCGGTAAGGACGAGGCGGTTTGGCTCGTCATTCGTTATACGCACCGCCAAGGACTGGAATAACTTGCCTGCGTCGGCGTTCCCGCCTGCCTATGATGTGGATGTCTTCAAGAAAAGAGTGAATAGGCTTTTACTAAGTTAATGTGCTCACCACCTTGGACCACATCTCTACTTACCATCAGGTGGGATTATGATCAAGCATTAACTTATTTGTGTAAAAAAAAGGCGCGAAATGTCCCATTCGTAGAATGTCCAATTCTTAAAATGTTTCTCACTTATTGAGGTTTTAGGGAAGTAAAATGACGGGACCTGATAATTTATTCTCACTAATAGAGTTTTCTCGCTTACCCAGTTTTCACTTGTCCAGGTTTGACTTTATTGATTTTAAGATAGGCCTTAAAACCCTAACAAAGTGTAATCATTTTCGTAATTTATTTACCAAAAAGCAAGTTCTCTAAAAAAATCATAATTACTATACCTGAAGATTATTTTAAAAAGGGTGGTAATTAAACTGACTTCTTTTTAATAACATTATTATCCTCTAAACTATTACTAAGTCAAAGCCACCACCAATGGGCATCTAAAAAATACTCTTTTAGCCAATATAAATTTTCAATGTAAGCCACAGCCAAATACAACTTAGCATGGTAGTTATTTTTTAGCATCTACATTTGTAACATATATTCAAGTAGTAAACTTCTAAAATATTTAAATATGACACCAATAAAGTAACTTTATCTACATCTAGTTTTATAAACTCAGCATCTTTAATTTTTTTTAAACATTAATAATTTATAACTCGTCCTATATTTTTGATCATCAAAATACCTAAAATGATCATCAAATATATTGAAATGTCATCAAAATATCTAAAATTATCATCAAATATATTGAATTGTCATCAAAACGTGCCTAAAATTAAGGTGTGTAATAGTTAGTATAATAACATAATATAGTATAATATGACTTGAAATGACGTTCACATGTTATAATTTTCATATGCTATAAAAACAAATAACCTAATTTCATGATTAATTCATATAATTTTTATAGTATACCTAATGCTCTTTTGGAAGCACTTTAGAACAGGGAATTACGCTGATTTCGATGAAATTTTTTTTGTGTACAACACGTTTTTGAATACCGCAATCTGCGGAAACTTAATTTTCGACGAAAAATATTTTGAAAAAAAAATCAAATTAATTTATCAAGCTATTTCATTGCTTATCTATACTAATATTATACACAGGAAAGTTTTGATTGTTTGTTTGAATTGAAAAGGCTCCGAAACAACTGAACCGATTTGAAAATTTCTTTCACTGGGAAGCTACGCTATCGCCGGGAGACATAGGCTTATTATATTATCAAAAAAATCAGGGATCCTTAATAAAACTTCAATAATGTAACCCAAGGTCTAAAAAATAAAGAAAACCGAAGCAAAGCGAGGACGGTTACTCGTTAATCATAATTTTATAAAGGATTTGCTCCTGATTACAACGATACCACTCTCAGCGACGCACCATTTCCGAGAAAATAGAAAATAACTTATAACCTCGGTACTAAAATATTCGAGAAATTATATTGTCGGTCAAATATGTGACTTAATCTACTCTAGTAATGCCGTAATAAGACTACGTCACAGATGTCGACGAACCCCGCTTCGCGGGGTTCCTATTTTTCTCGTGAATAAAATCAGACAACCATAACCTAACCTATCCTTCTTTTGATTTGATTTCAGTTGTTTTTACATGGCGAGGGCTTCGCCATAGTTGACTGTCGTCAAACAGATCATGCAATCCCTATTTTTATGATAAAATAATACGATGTATGATATGGTTATGGTTATGGTGATGGGCTCCAGTTTCCGTACTTAGCCTCCAAGTTGGGCCATTGTACGTAAATATGAGAGGGAGGGGGAAAGGGTGAAGGAAAGGGTAATAGGGGGAGAGGTAGGGAGAGGGGAGGGAAAGGGAGGAGGAGAGGTAGCGGGAGAGGGAGGGCAAGGGGGAGGTAGAGGGGAAGGAAACCGATGGAGAGGGAGGAGAAATTTATCGGCGGTAAAATGTTTGCCGGGTCAGCTAGTTGATAACTAATAGTAACCCTTAATACTAATAAACGCCTCATACATTGTATTGACATTCAATGGACAAACATTCTAAAATATTCGACACAAAATACATTTGTATGAAAATTAATATTTTTATATGGCAACACTGCAACATTTTTCCTCCGATGTGTACGATCTATAAGTACCAACAACCTCCTGATATATTGTAATGACATAAGATTTATGAAATGATTACATTAAAAAAGTACATTTGTATGAAAACTTTTATTTTTTGTATGGCAATCCTAAAATATTTTTTCACCATCATTTACGGACTATTGGAGCCTACAATCGCCCCATACATTATAAGGCCATCAAATGAAGAAAACCGCCTCAAATATTCGAAAAAAGAAAACATTTGTATGAAAATTATCATTTTTTGTATGGCAACACTGACATTTTTTTCACCAAAATTCACAAAATATCAGTACCTACAAATGCCCCATACATTATAGTAGCGAAATATTCAATTCAAAAATAAATTTGTATGAAAAGTATTATTTTTTGTATGGCAACACTAAAATTTTATTGTTTTTCCAAAACGAATGATTTAATTAAGAAATATCTTCCATACATTTCTTATACTCCTGATCTATATTTTAGGCTCAATTACTCAAAAAGTGAAAAAAATTCTGGACTCCAATGTTGCCAGTTTATTAAGATGAAAATGGTCAAATGTCATTGCGACTACCACAAGAAATCACCTTGTTTTGTTTTTTTATCAAAAATATTTTTCCTTCTACTTTTTATATTTTTGAATGGAAAGTCCAAAAATTGTATGAACGAAGAAAAGAAAAACCAAACATGGCAACACTTTCGGTCAAGTTACACAACCTAACAAAGTAAATACAAAGTAACCCCCTCAAGTGTTGCCAACCTACTAATTTTTTCCCTCAAAAAATGCAATTTTTCGTACATTTTACAAAATGGCCGCCACGGGGTCCGCCATTTTGTTGAAAAAAAAATTATCCCCCAAATATCAAAATTGAGGACAATTTTAAGGGAAAACAAAAATAATATTATAAAAAAGTTGAAAAACTACCCCGATGCGAGCCCACAAAGTCACCTCTAATATTTCAAAACTTAAAAGTAAAACATCTCGGCGGCCATCTTGTTTTTTAATTTTTTTCTAATTTCATCGTATTAGTCGTCCTAAAATTATTCGAAAATGACACCAATATTGGGTAGGTGCTCACATAAATAAAAAAGTTGACAATCGCCGAGCGGCCGCCATCTTGAATTTTCGAATGGTCGGATTTTTTCCATAGTAACCATAAATAGTCAAGAAACTTTCCCATACATCATTATAACCCCCCACCAATACTTTCGGCTGGGCTACTCGAAATGTGAAAAAACGGGAAAAAAATTCTAGCTCCCAGTGTTGCCAGTTAATTTAGATGAAAATGGTCAAATGTCATTACGACAACCACTAAAAATTTTTTGGTGAAATTTTTTGATTAAAAATGTTTCTGCTTCTACTTTTTATATTTTGGAATAGAAAGTTCACAAAAATGTATGAAGGAAAAAAAATCAACGTTACCTGGCAACACTTCAGACTAAGACCCACAACCGCCCCATACAAAGTGACCCCCTCAAATGTTGCCAACCTAAAAATTTTTTCCTTCAAAAAATGCAATTTTTCGTACATTTTATAAAATGGCCGCCACGGGCACCGCCATCTTGTCGAAAAAAAAATATACCGCAAAAGTCAAAATTGGGGACAGATGAAAGGCAAAAATGAAAAAAAATCGCAAAAAAGTCAAAAACCCAACGCAATCCGACCCCGCAAAATTGAAAAATTTTAAACTTAAATATCTCGGCGGCCATCTTGTTTTTTTAAATTTTTCCAAATTCATCGTAACACTTTTCCCAACATTAGTCGAAAACGACACCAATCTCGGGTAGCTGCATAATAAAAAAAAAGTTGGTCTTTACACCTCGGCCGCCATCTTGGATTTTTGAAAAGTTGGAGTTTTCCCATAGATCCGGGGGTGAACCAAAAATTCCCCCATACATAGTATCTACCCCCCCCCACTCCTTCTGGGAGATCAATTCGGGTTTTCGTAAAACGAAAAAAAAATTCCAGCAGTCAGTGTTGCCAGTCGACATCGACGAAAATAGTCAAATGTCATTATGACAACCACGACACGATTGCATGTGTGAATTTTTGATTAAAAATATTGCTCCTTCTACTTTTCATGTTTTTGAATAGAAAGTCCAAAAAAATGTGTGAATGAAGATAAAAAAAATTAAACCTGGCAACACTTTGGGTCAAGTTACACAACCGCCCGGAACAAAGGGACCCGCTCAAATGTTGCCAACCAGAAGAAAAATGCACCCAAAAAATGTAATTTTTCGTACATTTTTCAAAATGGCCGCCGCCGCGTCCGCCATCTTGTCGAAAAAATAAATATTCCCAAAATATCAAAATCGAGGATACCTTCAAGCGAATGCAAAAAAAATATTGCAAAAAAGTTGAAAAACCTCCCCGATGCGACCCCTCAAAGTCACCTCTAAAATCGAAAAAATTCAAACCAAAATAGCTCGGCGGCCATCTTGTTTATTCATTTTTTTCTCACTTTTTCATAATTCCCTTCTTAAATTTTACGAATACCCTCAAAAACGTTTTGCAAAAGGCCATAAACAAAAAAGTTGACAATCGCCGCGCAGTCGCCATCTTGAAAATGGGAAATGTCAGATTTTTCCCGAGGTGTCGGGAGAGGATGGAGAATATTCGCCATAGACAACATTACCGTATCTCTGCTCCTTCTAGGAGAACAATTCTATAGTTCACTACGTGGTAAGTCTAGGATAAAGGGCTCCCACACAAAACCGCGAATTCGCATCGCATCGCAAATATCTGCGAATTCGCACGAACGCACCGCAAGAATTTCCGATCTGCTTCGCATCGCACATTCCTGCGATATTACGTCATCCTTGGTGACGCCATTTTAGTCCGCTCTGAGACAGCTTTAGAGAAAGACGCGCGGCGCCTTTCAAAAGCTCTTCAAATGAAGATATGCTCATTCTAAAATAATCAAAAAATTTATCTTCTTCAGTTCTCAACTGTGCATAGTACTTTTGAGTAAAATAGTTCCCATCAGAGTTCATAATCGTAATAAATGGATGAACCCAGAATCTTCTTTTTCTTTTATATCTATTTAACAATAACAGCAGTGCAATAATCTTTTTGCGATCCATCTTACGCTTCCTAAAAACACGTCCAGTACGGCTGACTACACTTGAAAGAATGGTCGCCCTACCAAACGGTATGCCGCACTAAATCGTATCGCAGAAATTCGCATCGCAAGTTCCTGCGATGCGAATTCGCATCGCATCGCATCGCAGTTTTGTGTGGGAGCCCAAAATAAAATATAATCTATTTATATAAAATTGAAAAGAGATACACTGATTAAACAAAAAATCTCAGAAACTACCGAACCGATTATGATGAAATTTGGCAGGGAGATAGTTTATGCTAAGGAGACGTCAGCTAAGAACTGATTTTTGAAAATTCATCCCCTAAGGGTTAGAAGTCATTTTCATACAAGCCGACTTCGTCAGTTTTAGAGTTATAAATATGAAAGGAGGATGCCCAAAAAAAACCCAGAGTCGATTAAAATAATTTATGAACAGCAAAGTAGACCTTAAATAAGAGGTCGCAAATACGCAATTAATTTCGCATAAAACTATAACCAAGCAGGCCAGCAGCATACAACAAGTATTAGGTAAAGCAGAGCGCATTGAATAAGTGGTTCATTGTTTTGTTATTGTATTTGTTGCTCACTTGTGAAAGAGATGGAGAATATAGATAAGGAATTACAATTTATGAGAAAGAAAGAGATAACAGATGTGAATCTATTCGCACCATTGTTATCCAGGTAGCGAAACCGTGACCAACCCTGTCCCGCGCGCAGTCCTTCGTCATATTATATCATATAATTCAGTTGTTTTCATTTATTAGATTAATAGCCTTATATAATAATGCCAGTGAATTATAATAGGTATACTCGTATATAATATATAATAGGTATATATTTAAAAAATGATCATAGCTCACCTGATATGACGCTGCTACATTAGAGTAGTTTTACAGAATTCAGTACGTAGTTGAAACACAGCATGTATGTGTATAAATAATGTTATATATATATATATATATGTTCAGTAGACATGTATAATGTACTTAACTCTCAAAAGTCGCAATAATACGCACAATTCGTCACAATATCGTTTGTAAAACCGCTCTAAATATCAAGGATTTATAAATGATTTATAGTCAATTAGTTACGATTTTTTCAGTACTTGGCGATTGTTTGACTGAAAACAATTATTGGATTTGGGATATACTATGTTTACTCTACCTTGCAAAACCTAAATCGATTTAATCGACTCCGGGTTTTTGGTCCATACATTTTTGGGCATTATCCTTTATCATGTAAGTTTATAGTAATAAATAAAAATTAACCTTAACACATTTTTTTGGAAAATCATCCCTTAAAGGGTTAGTTTAGCGGATTGAACCCAGTAGGCAACTTCGTCATTTTTGAAGTTAAAAACATGAAAATTTACGTATTAGCTCAAAATTAGAAACTAAATTTTTAAGTATTACGTTTTTTTGGAAAATCATCCCCTAAAGGGTTAATAAAGATGGCGTAAGTTAGTATGGGAACTTCGTCAGTTTTGAAGTAAGAAAAGTGAAAATTTGTATGTAAGCTTATAATTAGACACAAAAAATAACTGTATCACAGTTTTCCCGAAATTCATCCCCTAAAAATAGGGTTTGGTAGTCAACTACATACAAATCAACCTCGCCAGTTTTTGAGGTATAAATATGAATTTTTTTGTTAGTTATATAGTAATAAACAAAAGTTAACTTTAACACATTTTTTTGGAAAAACATCCCTTAAAGGGTTAATTTAGAGGATGGAACTCATACGCCACTTCGTCATTTTTGAAGTTAACAACATGAAAATTTACATATTAGCTCAACATTAGAAACAAAATTTTAAAGTTGTGTTTTTTTGGAAAACCAACCCTTAAAGGATTAACTAAGAGTGTGTAAGTTAGTATGTCAACTTCGTCAGTTTTAAAGTAAGAACGGTGAAATTTTGTATAAAAGCTTACTATAGTTAGACACAAAAAATAACTGTATCACGGTTTTCTCGAAGAGGAGAGGAACAGGAAGCGGGAGATGGACCAGGGGCGGGAGAAGGAGAGGGAGAGGGACATGAAACGGGAGAGGAAGAGGGAGATGGACAGGAAACGGGAGAGGGAGCGGGAGATGGACCGGGAACGGAACAGGCAGCGGGAGAGGGAACGGGAGAGGGAGAGGGACAGGAAATGGGAGAGGAAGAGGGAAAGGGAGCGGGAGAGTGACCGGGAATGGGACAGGCAGAGGGGGGGGGAGTGGCAGAGGGTGAGGGACAGGAAGCTGGAGAGGGACTAGGAGTGGAAGAGGGAGAGAGAGAGGGATTAATATTGAAATTTTTAACCAATAAATAACACATCAATAACATGTTAGGGCACCAAAAAAATTTTTTTATTATTGTTTGTCTGTCTGTCTGTTTGACTGTCCGGGCATCACATCAAAACCCTGGAACTGATTTCGACGGAAATTAGTTAAGTTGTTTCTTATACTTTTGGTCATATTTAAAAAAAACTTTTCATCCAGAAAAATTAAAAGGTTTCCCTGGAAACAAGATGATACTTTGTATGGGTTATTTTTAAAATATCAGCAATTTGCTTTAAATTTGCTACAAACGTTTCTCCTTTAATTGATGGAATACGTTTTCGAATTTTTCAAAATTTTTCATGAAAAAGAAAAAAACAAATTAATATGAATATTGTTTATTTTTCAAAACCCGCTGCCGGAGGAATGATTTGTGATTGTATCGTAGGTTTTACTTTATAAATTCCTAAATTCAATATAAATAAACCTGTTATTACATTTTCTTCTGTGAGGGGTACAAATATAATTTCATAATAAGCATAATTTCCGCGTGCGAAGCTGCGGGCAACTGCTAGTATATATATATATATGATGTTTTATGCAGTCCCTATTTTCATGATAAAAGAATACGATGAATTTTTTATTAATACGTCTAGCTTTTACCCGCAGCTTCGCATGCGAAAATTATGTCATTGTTTTACCTTATTTGTACCTCTTTTATTCATAGAATTAAAGTACTCGTATGAAGCAATTTATATACTGAAACCCAAGATACAAAAACAAAGGATTTCTTCAGGAGCATTTGAAGCATATCAGTTGATGTTCAAAAAACAAATTCCATACAAACTTACATCCTGTATCCTATGGAAACCTATAAATTTTTAGGGATGAAAAGTTTTCTAAAGTACGGTACAAAGTATAAGTAACAACTTTCATCCTATTTTCCAATGGAAATCTTCAATATTTCGGGATGAAACGTTTTCTAAACTATAACCCAGAGTATATGTAGCAACATTACCAATTTTCATCAAAATCCGTCCAAGGGTTTTGATGTGATGCCCGGACAGATAAAAAGACAGACAGACAGATGTACAATAATTCTAAAAAAATATTTTTGTGCTCTAACATTTTTAAGACACCTGAAATCAAAATTTTGAAAAAATACTCAATGTACAGAAAATTTGCCCCTTGAGTTTTATTATAGTTATTAAGTTTTATTATTTTAGAAAACTACTGGAACGTTTTTCAGTGTATCCATCACAAAGTAACAAACAAATAAACCAAAAATCAAAACTTTCATATCAATTCACTTCATATTTCGTTACTTATGGATTATAAATTTTAATATTAATTCCTCTCTCTCTTTCGCTTCCTCTCCCTCTTCCTCTACCTCTCCCGTTCCTGGTTCCTGTCCCGCTTTCTATCCGTCTCCCTCTCCCTTTCCCTCACCCGGTCCCTCTCCCGCTTTCTGTCCTGCTTCCACTCGCGCTCCCGGTCCCTCTACCGCATCCTGTCCTGCTCCTGGTCCCTCTCCCGCTCCCTGCCCCTCCCCCTCTCACGCTCCCGATTCTTCTCCCTGTCCCGCTCCCTCTCCCGGTCCTTCTCCCGCTCCCGGTCCCTCTCCTTCTTCCTGCCCCACTCCCTTCTTCTTTCCATTCGTAAAGCCCCCTACATTAAATTTTTGTTTCTCACTATAAGCTTACATATCAATTTTCACATTTCTGAGTTCAAAAAATGGCGTAGTTTCTTAAATATTTACAACACCTTAGTTTTACCCCATATGCTGATGAATTTCGATGAAACCGTGATACAGTTATTTTTTGTGTCTTCCTATAACCTTATATGTATATAAAATAAATTTTCACCCTTTTAACTTTAAAACTGACGAAGTTTCCATACTAACTTGCGCCGCCTTAATTAACCCTTTAGGGGATGATTTCACAAAAAAAAACGTAATATTTCCAAATTTTGTTTGTAATCTGGAACTAATATAATATAAATTTTCATGTTTTTAACTTCGAAAATGACGAAGTTGCGTACTAAGATCCATCCCCTAAGTTAACCCTTTAAGGGATAATTTTCCAAAGCACGTGTCAAAATTAACTTTTGTTTCTAACCATACCTAACCTTACGTAAAAATTTTCATATTTATAACTCTAAAACTGGCGAAGTTCATTTGTATGTAGTTGACTTTCAACCCCTATTTTTAGGGGATGACTTTCGAGAAAACCGTGACACAGTTATTTTTTGAGTCTAACTATAAGCTTATATACAAATTTTCACCCTTCTTACTTCAAAACTCACGAAGTTGCCATACTAACTTCCACACTCTTATTCAACCCTTTAGGGGTTGATTTTCCAAAAAAAACACAACTTTTAAAATATGTTTCTAATCTTGAACTAATATATGTTTTTAACTTTGATGAAGTTGCGTACTCAGTTCCATTAGCTAAATTAAGCCTTTAAGGGATGATTTTCAAAAAAATATGTATTAAAGTTAACTTTTATTCATAACTACAAACCTACATAAAAATTGTCATATTTATAACTCGAAAACTGGCGAAGGTAATTTGTATGTAGTTGACTACCAACCCCTATTTTTAGGCTATGAATTTCGAGAAACCAGTGATACATTTATTTTTGTGTCTAATTAATAAGCTCATACATAAATTTTCACCCTTCTTACTTCAAAACTGACGAAGTTCCCATACTAACTTGCGCCACCTTAATTAACCCTTCAGGGGATGATTTTCCAAAAAAACGTAATATTTCAATATTTAGTTTCTAATATTGAGCTAATATGAAAATTTTCATGTTTTTAACTTCTGAGTTCAATCCGCTAAATTAACCCTTTAAGGGATGATTTTCCAAAAAATGTGTTAAAGTTAACTTTTGTTTAAGACTATGAACTTACATAAAAAATTTCATGTTTATAACTCTAACACTGACGAAGTTGGTTTGTATGAAAGTGACTTCCAACCGCTATTTTCACCCCTTAGGGGACGAATTTCCAAAAATCCAATAGCCTATGTTACTCAGGAATAATGTAGCATTCTAATGGTGAAGGATTCTTAAAATCGGTTCAGTAATTTTTGAGTTTATTCGTTGCAAACATACAAAAATTCAAAGGTTTCCTCTTTATAATATTATTAGTAATTAGTAATATTAGTAATTAGTATTAGTATAGATGTAGATGCTAAATTGTAAGATATGATGTTTTTTAGCTAAAGCTTGAACTATCTTTTTTGAGGAACACATGTTGAAGCTGTAAAACTTAAAATGTTGGTTAGTTGTTAAATCCGTGGCTGACTTAGTAAATTAGGTGGTGATGAATAAATCAGGGGGACAAGTAAAAATGTTCATTATTTGACGCTTTCTTTGGAATATTCAGGTGGCATTAAAAAGAAGGCGAATAAGTTTATTAGAAGCCTTCTCATTTTACTATGGCTTAGTTATAAAATCAGAGGTTGGTCTCCGTGGCCAAAAAAAAAACTCTGCGGCTCGACTTATTATTCCCCTTATAAAAATAACTATATGTACACATTATGAGCTATCTTTGCCCTGCAGTGTACTAGTACTTTTTTAAAGAAAACTTGCTTTCTTGTTCTTCATATTACGAAGATTATTAATCTTCAGTGATTTTGAGGCTTACCTCAAAATCAGTATTAGATTTATTTGATTTAATACAATACATAGTTCAGAATTATTAGTATTTCCTACTTTTCGAAAACTAATTAGTAATGACCATGTCGTAAGAGGCGACTAAATCCGGCCCGCTGGTGGTAGGGCCCCTCGAGAGATTATATTGGTAATATTGATTTTAATTTTAAATTAATACCATTATTATTATTACTATTATTATTTCTCCATGGGGTTCGCCTGGATAGCTACCACCCTTGAGTATGAGTCAGCCGCCAAACGACTCGTCTTGTTCCGGCTGGGGGCTTGAGAGCCAGTTCTTTCTTTCTTTTTCTTCTCTCTTTCTTGGCCGGCAACGCACCTTTGGTGTTGCTGATGTCCATGCACGACGATAGCCACTTACCATCGGGTGGATCGTCAGCTCGTTTGTCGGCTATTTCCATAAAAAAAGGACCATTCTTGGTTATTGAACATGATGTTGTTAAGGGGCTTCACAACCTTCTCAAGAATGGTATCTTGATACACTTGTGCCGATGTTTTGATACCTTTTTCACAAAAGTATGGCTCAGTCACTCCTTCATAGTTAATACCCCACCAAACCATCACTGAAGTCGGACAGTGCCCACGTTGCACTCTGTCGACTAATTGGGAAGCTATCTTAGAGCTTTGAGCATAAATACGGTCATTTCTTTTGTTAAAATGTTGCTCAACTGTAAAAAAATTCTCATCCTTAAACAATTTTGCTGTGACCTTCCTTTGCGTACCGCTTCAGTAGTTGTTTCGATTTTGCCACCCTATTCTTTTTCACCCTATTATTTTTATCAGTTAAGAAATGACCAGTACGTCTCTTATAGGCTGCAAGTCCTAAGTCATCTTTTAAAATACGCGACATGGTTCTAGGTGCTATCTTCATATCCCGAGATAAAATCTTTTGCTTTCGGACAGGATTTCTTCGAATTCTTTCCCTTACTGCTTTGACCACCCTTTTCATACGAACACTACATGGATGGCCAGATCTTTTTCTGTCACAAACAGAGGAGGTGTCATTGTACTTATAAAAGCCTGGTACACAAACATTTTACTAATACCAAGCGTATGGAGAGTTTTAAATTGCATTTGGCTCCATACCTACTTTGTGTAGTGCAATAACAGCGATTCGGTTCTCTTTATCGCCCCACTCCATTTTAATATCGCAAAATATTGTACAATGTAATGGCGCCAAAATGAGAAAACTATAAACAACCATATAAAAATGATAGAATCCAAATTCAAATGTAATATTTTGTTTATTTTTTTTAATTTTAACAGTATTTATGGCCAGACTAAGTACATTATGTATCCTACTACCCCTTCACGGGATGGTGACCTATAACCAATAACCCTGTATGTATTCATTATGTGTCATGTGTTTAAAATCTTAGCAATGTATTATAGTTATTACCTGTTTTAAAATAAATTCGTTACTAGACACTACGCGAAATTGATTAATAAATAATGTAGATATTAGGGAATTCAAGAGGTACTCATTCTTTATTCTCTTCAACATCATGAAACATTTTATTTATAATACAAATAATTCTTGAACCGTTGTTCATAAACAAGTATAATTCTTTCTTTTTTAGCAACAATCTTCTTGTCTTGTTGTATCACCTGTCGTACTAAACGATTCTATCATCCCATACTCAACTACTGTCTAAATATCTTGGATTGCACATTGATTCCACACTCATGTCAGTGAGACTTGCAGCTCGGTATACTACCGTTACGCAGTCTGAATCGCCTTCGGAACTTTCTTCCTATTCGGGTTAAAGTCCCTCTGCACTGCACGTCTCATTTTCCCAATTATAGATTATGCTAATGTGTGTTGATGTGTGGAGATTTTATCAATAGATTGGATAGTCTTATTACGCTATTCGCTTCATCTACTTACTGCGCAAATAGACCACATCTCTTCTCATCGTCGCCAGCTTAAATGGCTTCCCATTCGTGAGCGCTGACAGAGACCACTTAACACTCTTTATACTGTGTTATTTGACACCACGTCCCCAAGATATCTGAAACAAAAGTTTCAGTATCTTTGTAATGATCATAAACGTCAACTTCGATCTTCTGATTCTCTTGCATTGTCAATTCTACTTCACCGATCCGGTTTTCTTTCCAACTCTTTTACTATATATACATCTCGGCTTTGGAATGCCCTCCCGGACGACATAAGAAAAATTACTACCAAGCAGGTTTTGTAAGGTTTATTCTAATATTCACTTTATACAGGGTGTCCAGCGACCAATATACCTAATTTTATCGACAAAAATACCCTTATAATATAATGGGGTCTAGCCCTCTTCCTGTTTTAATGGCCGCCATTTTAATTTGTATTTATTGTTTAGACGGCTCTGACTAAAGACTTCGATTTCTCTGCACTTAAAGGTCCCATAGATGTGAAAAATCTATTAATTGAAAGGTAATAATAGCATCTATTTATTACAAAAAAGATTGGATGAAGTTTCAAGTTACAATAAGTTTTTGTAACATACTTCAAAAACTAGCACATGAACACACCTTTTTTAGTACACGCATTGATATAAACCAGGATATTATGTGCAAAACGACAGCAAAATCATTGCTCTCTACTGATATCTTAATAGGGTCTTGGACTGTAGTGTTGAAACTATGTGATATTTTGTCTAAAGCTAGTTTATGGACCTAAAATACATAAATAATACGAACGAGTAAAAAAAAATAAGGATTTTATTTTATTTTAAACTTTTAAAATATTTATTTTGTATGTCAAAATCACGTGACCACAAACGGCACACAAACGTCAATAGCGACACGTGACGTCATATTCCATTGTCACTTTGTAATTGAACATTGTCAGTGGTTAGGAAACTTACGAACCCGCGCACATTTTTAAAAGTTTAGACTTTTTAATAGATTTTCTGACGAGAATTGAAGTAATATTCAAAATCTATAAGAACATATTCAATGGAGTGCATTTTCCAAGGCACAACTACTTTCTAAACATAACCTCTACTAATCAAAACAAACAGGACCCTTGTATGCCTACAGCAATGCAATGTCGTATTTGACAAGATAAATGAGTATTATGTACTATATTGTAATGTATACTTACATAAAAATAAAATCTTCATAAAAGTAAGTTATTGATTTATCGATTGGTTTTTCAAATCTCGCCTGGCAACTTGCATCCACTTTTTTCTCTTATTTTTGTCATGAGGCACAGGTATATTTATTATATATTAATATGCCAATGTACAATGACGTCACGCACATCAATGACAGGACAGTAGCGTTTTGGCGCCAAATTAAAATGTGTAAAGTATTTTAACTTTTATTTCCATAAAAATCGATTAATTTCTGCGGGAAAACAAATTTCCCAGTAATGTTATTATCTAATCAACACGCTGAGACACTTTCGAAAAAACAGTCCAAGACCCTATTATATAAATCCGTTCAGAGGGTTGGAAGATACGAGGTAATAAACAATATTAAACACATACATACAAGATACGCGCGAAAAAGACTTAAATTGTAAGTTATTATAAGTTTAAAATCTTGTCATACCAAATATAATCAATAAGCATAATTTATAAGTATTGTAAGATTAGTGTTTAGTGGTATATTGCCCTATTATTTAAGACAAGTATCTTCTAGATGTAAAACTTATTTATACATTGTAGTGGTAAAACTTAGATAAACGTAATTCCATGTCTGAAGTCAAGTAGATTTTAACTCTTAAGTTCTGTCATATGGAATAATCGTGCCATAAGCAACAACATAATACTCTTAATTATACATCCGGAGATCGGACATATTATGTATACTAAAGGCGAGGATCGCCATTTATTTTAGAACGTACATCTTTATTGTTTTAAGGTGTATTTAATGTTTATTTATAGGATAGCTATACTTAGGTTAGGTTATAGTGTCTTATGGCCTGCCATGCAACTGCAACTATGTAACTTGATCAGCAGATATTTTATGCAGAAGAGTTTACATCACAACAAAGTGATCTCTATTAAGAAAAATCACCTGAAGGACTTTTGCTTTTTCCGCTTTAGCTGGCAGAAGCCGCCGCCTAAGCGAATGGTTGTGAATTAGCATCGCGCATTCCATTATAATAAGATATTTCAGCGCTTGTTTATTTTTTCAAATATGTGCCAATGACATCTTTATCGTCTTCATACGACGTCAAGGGAAAGATTTAGTAGGCAATCATGGTTTATACCGGGTATGGGTAGGTAAGTATTTGTAAACTCTTTGGCGTCCATTTAACAATTTGTAGACCTTAGTTTGGAAGTGATACGTCGATTTATTGAAAATCAATAAAGTTTGAAAAAACGAGCTTAATAATGTGAAAAAAGCTTCTGAAGCTTTAAAAATTTACTTATTTAAACAAGACGAATGGCTCGCCGCTGAATTCGATTGAACGGATCCACTTGGCCAGCTGGGGCTCCGGCCCAAAGGTGGGAGCAGTACTCCATGTGTGGTCGAATTTGCGCCTTATAGAGCATCAACCTGTGCTTAGGCGTGAAGTACTGCTTAGCTCTATTGAGCACTCCCAATTTCTTTGCGGCTAGTTTGGCCTTACTAACCAAGTGGTCCCGAAACTGAACTTCATTCGAAATGTCGACACCAAGGATCCCAATACTTTTAGAGATGTTAAGAGGAATGTTCTGGAACTATGGTGCTATGACAAACGGGTTTTTTTAGCGGTTAACGCGCAAACTTGTGTCTTCTCGGGGTTGAAATGGACTAAATTTAGTCTGCCCCATTCCGAGACCCGCTCCAGAGATGTCTCGACTTCAGACACAAGTTTTATCCTCTTCTCCTCAATCTGCACCCGAGAAAGATTTGCTCGGCCTGTGTAACGGGCGTCACCGGTACTGTCATCAGCATAGCAATGAATATCGCCGATGTCCAGCATATCATTGATATGCATGATGAACAGTGTGGGTGAAAGTACAGAGCCTTGTGTGGGACGCCAGCATTTATGGGCTTCGTATCCGAGCATGTTCCGTCAATGACGACCTTGATGCTCAGCTCCGATAAAAAACTGGCAATCCATTTGCACAATTTCTCGGGTACTCCGTAGGAAGGCAGTTTAGACAGTAATGCATTATGCCACACCCTATCGAAGGCCTTTGCAACATCCAAACTTACAGCCAATGCTTCTCCCTTGCTCTCGATTGCTTCTGCCCAGCAATGAGTAAGGTATACTAAAAGATCGCCAGCTGATCTGCCGTGGCGGAAACCGTATTGACGGTCGCTAATCAGCTGGCGATCTTCTAGATACCGGAGCAGTTGGGTGTTTATTATATGCTCCATTAGTTTGGAGAGCAGAGATGTTATGGCGATTGGTCTGTAATTGGATGGATTTGACCTGTCTCCTTTTTTGGGAATAGGGTGGACCAAAGCTACCTTCCATGAAGACGGCACGATGCCGGCAGAGTAGGAGAGTTGGAATAGGTGCGTTAAAACCGGGGTCAACTCCGGAGCGCACGTTTTTAGCACAACAGCAGGTATACCATCTGGCCCATTCGACTTGTTGATGTCAAGGGAAAAAAGAGCTTGACGCACGGCATTCTGAGTAAAATGCACGTCAGGCATCAGCTCACCACACTGCGGGATGGTAGGCGGTATGTTACCCCCGTAATCAACAGTCGAATTCGACGCAAAGAGTGTGCCCAGTATTTCGGCTTTCTCTTTTGCGGTATGGGCCAGGGTATTATCTGCTCTGCGCAAAGGAGGAAGGGACGATGCATAGTTGCCTTGAATGGCTTTGGCTAGAGACCAAAACGCTCGGCTACCACACGGATAGCGCAGCAGTCTCTTGCCGGTTCTATGTATGTGCTTGAACTTTGCCTTGGCGATTTGCTTTTTTGAGGACCACGAGGCAGCGTTAAATTTCTTTTTCAGCTGAATCACTGTGGAACGTCCGAGCTCACGCGCCTCTACCCAATCCTGATAAGCAGATTGCTTCAGGCTGATTGCCTTAAAGCAGTTTCTGTCAAACCAGGCTTGGGTTTTTGCACCAACGGGTACCACAGAGTTTGGAATGTAACATTCCATGCCCTGAAGTACCACATCAGCTATGGAAAGCGCACAAGCGTCGGGGTCAGCTGAAGAAAAACAAATGGGCCTCCACGGGAAAGATGAATAAAATTCCCGCAAACCGTCCCAGTCCGCCGATTCAAAATGCCAGACCCGGCGAGACGCGCTAGGTCGCCGATCTGCGGGTCGTGCCAATCGTACCGAGGATCGTACAAGGCAGTGATCAGACGAACCAAGCGGCGCCTCGACGGATACAACATAATCGTTAGGGTGGGAGGTAAGCAGTCCGTTGCACGTGATCCTAGCCATTCAACATGATGGGCGTTGAAGTCTCCCAGGATCACCACTTCGGCACAAGGGATCTGCTCTTGCACATAGTCGATCGCCCCTTGAACGTGCTCGTAGAGTCGATCTACTTCGGTATTACCGCTATGAGACCTGTACAAACCGATGTAAACACGTGTTTGGCCACCATGGTCCACGCATACGCAGATGGTGGACAGGTCTCTTCCTTCAAGGAAGTCGAGACGTTGACAACAAATATCATCTCGAGCAAACAAACAGACACCGGCGTGTGGTATAAATTTGTGTTCAAATTTATACCCCGGGTAATGAAGATAAGAGGTATCATCTCGAGCTGATATTTGTGTCTCCGTCAGAAAGAATAAGGCCGGCTTCGACGTTTCAAGATGGTAATGAACGGCGTTGAGGTTTGAATGTAAGCCCCTGATGTTACAAAAGTCCACAAGAAATGTGGAAGGGGGTGCCGCTGGTTTTAACCTTTTTTCTTTATTCGACTTTTTCATTTTGCTTGCGGGGAAGAGTTGAAAGAGTAGGAGTGGTGCATCGTCGGTACTACCCGAGTCAAAGAGTAGTCATAAAAACTATCTCGGAATGGTGGGTAGTCTGAGTTACTGACTCGGCAGACGGAAGGACCCCCGATCCGACCCGCGATTAAAGTCCCAGTCCACATCCGGCTCCCCAACCGGCAAGAAAATTAATCGACGGGCTTCTAACATTGGCGGCGGGACAGCCTCCCAGGGCGAGATCACCTGGGTTCGGGTCCCCTACAACCAACGGGCGCCAGCGGTAACGTTTCATCGGCTCTCCCTGGCCGCCGAGTCAGTCCATCACGCCCAACCACACGAGAACAGCTGGTAATGACACTACCGGCCTGGAGAGACACCAACAAAAGAACACCACTCCAGGACGGGTGACAGACGAAGAATGGGAGGGAAAACGTATAAAAGATGGGGGAAGGAAGAGAAGAAGAAGACGCTCTCCGACACTACAACCGAAACACGTTGGAGAACATTTCCCGGCTGACTCTAGAAGGAGGGTGGTTGCTATCCAGGCGAACCCCATGGAGAAATAATAATAGTAATAATGGTATTAATTTACAATTAAAATCAATAATACCAATATAATCCCTTGAGGGGCCCTACCACCAGCAATATTTGGATTGGGATCATAATAGGTAAAAAATATCAAAAATATACATTTTATCACAATGTACTTATTATAAAGCATTATGATATATTTTTGTAATAAATAAATTTTAACTATAGTAGTCACAGTATCTCACTAAGTAGGCACTAAGCAGAGAATCGTCAGTTGACGATTATCGCTGTGCGACCTGAATTACACTTTATTGTGACGGAGCAAGAGTCGCTATTTATTTAAATGATTTTGCTGTACCAAGTAACTCTTCTGTACCAAACTATTATGTATTTTGTGGTAGCACTAAGGTCTTAGTTCTAAGTGCGAGTGAGCGCGCAATATTCAACGAGTTCAGCTCGATACTGCGACTACTATAGTAATATAATAGGAGTAATAAGTGTAATAAATGAATTTTAAATAGTATATAGCGACCTGCATATTGCGATTTGCATATTATTGTAAATACACAACCCTATATTTGTTACCATGGCATATCGTACCTCCGCTCAAACAGTATTTTAAGCTCAGAAATTGTCATATTTTTGTGTTCAAATATTTAAATCTAGATGGCGCTAGTGCCGTTATAATGTTAAGTAAAAATTGTGCTGTGTAAAAATCGAACAGTGTCGTGTAACGACTTGTGTGACGTGTTAATTTAAGTATTGTTTTATGTATTTATGTGATCAGTTTTTAGAGATAATTTTATCACTTCTATACAAGAAAAGTGAACTATTGTATATCGTGTGCATCTGGACTGAGGGCCCACTTTTTCTTTTTTGGCGCAGGGAATTGAAATTTATAGAGGATTTAGTTAAAATTAGTTAAAACTTAACACACACACACTCATAAATTTCTTAAACGTAAATTAAAGATGTTATGGGCAAATGTTTTGGGCCCTCAGTTTAGATGCCTACAGAAAAAGGCATGGTATAAATCTCAGAAAGTACTACCTATGTTTCAATAATTTTTATCCTGGAATTTAGTTAAGAATTTCTTACAATGATTTATGTCATTCTCAACTGTCTAGAGAGTGTCATTACAGATTTATCGCAGTTTTACTTGGGCCCTCAATCCAGACGTTTATGAACTGAGGGCCCAGGTGAAACATAGGTTTAAAAGAAGAAATACACAAATCTGCCTTGAATACCCCCTAGATAATATCCCTATGAATTAGTTAAAAAAGAAAATAGTGAAAAAAAGTAACGGTTGAAAGGTAAAACGGGTTCGAGTTTTCGGATAACGTCTGATCTGAGGGCCCAATATTTTCGGCTTTATCGACTAGGTGCCACCTCTTAGTTTGAAATAAATTAGCTGAAAAGTTTTTACTAATTTTTATCTAAAATCTTACATACGATTGTTTGTTCAGAATGCCATAATTTATGAGAAAATTAACTTTACATTTTTAATAGGAAAATTTTTTTTAGGGTAACCATGATTCCAGATTTTTTTACTTAAAAATAAGTTACTACTTGACCACAATCCCACCTAATGGTAAGTGAAGATGTGGTCCAGGATAGTGAGCGCACTAACTTAATAAAAGCCTATTCACTCTTTTCTTCAAAACATCCACATCATAGGTGGGCGGGAATGCAGATGCAGGCAAGCTATTCCTATCCTTCGCGGTGCGCGTCATTATATGACGATGAAAACCACAATTGAAGAAACAAAGAAAGAAAGAAAACATTTTTATTCAGACTAAATACAACGAAGCTAACCAAGTGACAGTCACTATGTCATTGGGGCCTTAGCTTGGAGACCGCGGAGACGCCCGAACCACCACGGCGATTGCCATAAGGTCCCCTCATCCGGTCGCCAACCGGCATGATGGAGGATTTTACGCAGATGGCGGTACCACTACTTTGACCCCCAACTGTCTACGGTCAGCCAGCGGTACATCGCACCTGTACACGACCGTTGGCGGTCCCTTTCCCTCACCGGAATTCTCAAAGAATTCGGGAGGGAACAGGGGGTAGCGTAGAAATATCTTCTCGTATGTATGTAGGTAGGTGTAGACCGTGGTCGGCAAGCTACAGCGATCCAAAATGGAATCATGGTTACCCTACAAAATTTTTCCCTACTAAAAATTGTAAAGTTCATTTTCTTAACAAGTGTGGCATTTTGAATCAAAAACTGTATGTAAAATTTTAGTTAAAAATTAGTAAAAACTTTTCAGCTAATTTATTTCAAACTAAGAGGTCGCACCTAGTCGATAAAGCCAAAAATATTGGGCCCTCAGATCAGACGTTATCCGAAAACTCGAATCCGTTTTACCTTTCAGCCGTTACTTTTTTTTTCTACTTCATACTTCATTTAACTAATTCATGAGGATGCTATCTAGGGGGTATTCAAGGTAGATTTGTGTATTTCTTCTTTTAAACCTATGTTTCACCTGGGCCCTCAGTTCATAAACGTCTGGATTGAGGGCCCAAGTAAAACTGCGATAAATCTGTAATGTTACTCTCTAGCCAGTTGAGAATGACATAAATTATTTTAAGAAATTCTTAACTAAATTCTAGAATAAAAATTATTGAAACAGAGGTAGTACTTTCTGAGATTTAGACCATGCCTTTTTCTGTAAGCATCTGAACTGAGGGCCCAAAACATTTGCCCATAACATCTTTAATTTACGTTTAAGAAATTTATGAGTGTATGCTTTAAGTTTTAACTAATTTTAACTAAATCCTCTATATATTTAAATTCGCTACGCCAAAAATAAAAAAGTGGGCCTGAGGGCCCACTTTTTTATATCCAGATGCATACTTGTATATCGATTCAGTACAGTTTTCGTTATCAAGGTAAACTGTTTTCCTGTTTATACGTTTTTGAGGTGATCGAATCAAGAAGTTTTTAAGCGGATGATTGTTTTTAAGTATTTAATTATTTTATTTTGAGACTGATTAGTGTAGTAGGTACATTAAAATTTAATTGTAAGTATTTCGTAACAAGTCAACTTTTTGTGTCACTAAAATAAACATTATTTTGGAAATAATTAGTTTTTTTTATTTTTATAGTGTCACAACTAGGGCATGTAATTATCCACTCAATTTTATATCCGGATATTCCGGACAGTTCCTAATCACTATCCGGATAGGGGAGACCGGGGGCAAAAGTAACAGTTTTTAGTTCGTGGCCGATTGTGCCAAAACTGTTGATATCTAACAAAATCCTATTATTCTCCAAGAAACTTAGTTTAAGTGTCTACCAACTTGTGTAGTCAACGTTTGAGTACTAATCGTAATTATGTTGCAATCCCACTTTTAAAAACGAGTGTCGAGTGTTACAATTGACCCATAGTGCGGGGTTGTTTGTAACATTGTTTTGATGAACTATAAAATGACAATTTTAATGAATTTAGCCATATTTTAATTTTAAAAATAATCGTAATCTTAAATACAATCAGTCTTTTAATTGGTAACTAAAATAAATGCTTTTACTTCTTCAAGCCACTTCGAAACAAAAAAGTATACACTTCTCTTTATAACTGATCAAAAGCGAATATATTACTGTCTAAAATTACAATTTTAGACAAATTATAAGCACTACGTCATTAAATAACATTTAAATCGTATATTTCTTTGATGAATTCAACAATAATCAACAACAACAAATTTGTATGAAAACGTGAGTGTTACTAACAACGCCCTGTTACATTTAACCCCTGTCATATTTCTGCGAACAAAAAGATTACAAGCACCACACGAACCAACAATACGAACAGCCCATCTCTAAATCCGGTTAAGGTGATCCACTTGAGTAGTCAGTGCTCCAGCCCAAAGAAGAAATGGATGAATTTCCATGTGCGGGCAATAGTTAGTGTAAAAATAAAAGAAAAATAGGCAAATAAATGTAGATATTTAAAATTTCCAAAATGCGCTTCCAGACGAATGTTTTCGTCCTAGATTTGCGATTGATGACACTTTAATTATAATAAAGATCACTTATTAAGATTTAATAAAATATGATGTTTAATATGTGATCTCCAATACAAATTAAGCGTTTCTGTATTTTCAACCTAAAACGCGTTGAAGAGGTGACGGCACAATGATATTAGAAAAACAAAAAAAGGATAAAGTTCCGACTAGATAGAAATGACGTAATGATTGCCCAGCCATCACGTGAAGATTTATTGATATATTATTTTATTCGGGTTAAGGTTAGGTGTCACTGGGTAGAGGTTTTCCCACGAAGAGGATAGCAACTAAGATATATTATGTGTAAACGAAACTTTTCGAAAACCGCATTTTCTAATTCACGCGAGTGAAGCTGCAGGTGTCCACTAAGTAGTATGAAAATACTAAAGATTTCTTAATGGCTCAAAACATATAAATTAGGTAAAACAATTATTTTCACCTCGGGGTCATTTGTAGCAAGGGGTCAATAGTAACGTTACTATTGACCCCGAAAAAAATGGTACAATTGTTCCTGAAGACTGTTTTATTCAAAAACAAAAATAAATCAGAAACTCTGAACACTATTTTACTTTTGCGATAAGGTTTGTATTGTGTATTATATATAGATTCTAATATTTGTAGTTAATTTACTTATACTTTGTAAATTAAAGAGTAATAACTGATTTTTCAAAGTACGAAAAATTACTTCGGGGCTGTCCAAACGGCAGTAGTCAATTACACACGTCCACGCTGCTCGGAGCACATTGCTCAGAGGTTAGCCTACCCGAGCACGTTACGGCATATGCCCCCGCGGCCGCACACTCTTCAGCGTTGCTTGCCAACCAAAATATCACCAACGTTACTATTGCCCCGTGGTACTTTTGCCCCCGGTCTCCCCTATATCCGGATAATACGGATAAGTCGAATAATGGTCGTAGCGCACATATCAACTCGGAAAGGGATCGGCACCGGATCGCCTCGCCGTCAACCTAACGTAAGCTCGGCTACGGCTAGGCGACGCCGCGCTTACGGCTCGCCGGCCGCTGGTTGACGGAATGAATGACAGCAGTTCGCCGACGCAGCGGTAGCCGCGGCGCAGGGCGTGCACGAGGAAACGGAAAGTCGACGGATAGCGTACGGTGAGACGTAAGCGCGGGTACGGCAAGTCGTCCACGCACCGTACCGCGGTTCGTGAGCTTGTCTCGAGGCGAGGCGATTACGTTACGAATCCGATAAGTGTGCTTTACAGTACTGAGTTTCATACAAAGAATACTGACATGCAAGAGTTGATACGTTTACGTTCCGTTTACGAGTTGATATGTGTGCTATGACCATAATACTTTAAGGAGGTAAAATACAATAAAATACAAATAATTTATAAGGTTAATCAATATTTTTATTACAAAAACTCGTTCAAAATTAAATTTCAGATCCCAATACTCTTTGGGAGATGTATCAGCGCGCTGCTTAGCCTAATGAGCTTCATCCCAGAGTCACATTTGGTCATGAACTAATGAGCAATGTTCTTAGGGTAATCTCTATATTTTTCCATCACAACACATCGAACTATTACGGTCTTCTCCTGAAAACTAACACACCTCAAGGTTTTTGACTTGGGTGCCAGCATCACGGTGCACCCTCAAGGTAGAATTCTTGTTGCGGAAACCTTATCACTCCTCTGGCGATGACAACTGCATTGATATGTGTCCTTAAAAAGTCCAGTCGGTAATGTTAGCTATCAAGACAGACTTTATTACTTAGTATTCTGTCACCCATTCTTTGCAATATCTATGGGGAATATATACCATGCGAAAAGCTTTTGTCAATGGCATAAAGATCAAACTTAAAGATTAACCTCAGATACGCAGATGATAGCACTGATTTTAAATCAACGAAGGCAGAGCTTGCTCACCTTTTCCGCAGAGTAGAGCAATAAGGTGAACTTGTCGTGAGTATCGACGAAAAAAAATTATGCTTATTATCAGAAATAGTCAGCTCCTGACTAGATAAATAGACTGAAGAACTTGCGGACGTCCAATTTATCAACGAGTTTGTGTATTTTGAAGCGGCATTGTCAATTCAAGGAGATTGTGAGAAGGAAATCCAGATAAGGCTTCCCGCCCACGTCAGACTTTTTGTAGGACCGATAATCCGATCCGATCGGGCCGATTTTTCCTCCGATTTTGTGGCCGACTCGCTATTCGACCACGACCGATAATGTCGGCCCGATTATCGGTCCTACAAAAAGTCTGACGTGGTCGGGGCGTGGCCTATTTTATTTCTGACCGACTTTTTGTAGGACGTGTGCGTTGCACCATTGCTATGAGTACGTTCTATTTTTCTCCTACAAAAAATCGGTCACCGGTTATCGGACATGGACGGGAAGCCTTAATTTTCGTTATCATGCTTGTTATGCCATAGAATCATGGAGTTACAGAGGCGGCGGTGATTCGTGCAGAAATTGGTATAAAAATATTGTGTGTAGTGTGAATTTTTCGATCAAAAAATGGTTGTCTGTAAAGTCGGTTTACGGACGGTAGTTTAACGTGACAACGTCATGACAAACATTGATGAAGTAGTGCTCGAATATAATATTATCTCTGAAAATTAACTTATAATTAGAAACTTTTATCTTTATACTACAAATACTACAACGCCATCTAGAACTCCTGGACTAAACTATTTTTTCAGCAAGTTCCTTTCTGACTTAATTGTGTATAATTATAGTTTTGTTCATCGACGGAGTAAGTGATTACGATCAAACAGTATTCAGTGATGAAATGTCGTAAGTGATATACTTTCTAAGATATTTGAGTTTAAAACCGTAGAAAAATAAAGACATTGACAAAAAATTTGTCAATTGACGGAGTAAGTAATTACAATCAAAAAGTATTTTGTGATGAAATGTCGTAAGTGATATACTTTCTGAGATATTTGAGTTCAAATCCGTAGAAAAAAAAGCAAAAAAACTTCGTTTCGGCGGACATAGACAAAAAATGTAACAATCGATAGACTAAATGATAACGATCAAAAAGTATCCAGTGATGAAATGTCGTAAGTGATATACTTTCAGATATATTTGAGCTCGGAACAGTAGAATTTTTATTTTTGAACTCAAATGTCTCAAAAATATATCAATTACGACATATTTTCATGTCTGAATACTTTTTGATTGTAATCACTTACTCCCTTGATTGATACATGTTTCATCAAAGGCCGACGAAATGAGGTTTTTTCAAAATGGCGGACTTGTAGGTGTAGGCGACCCGCGCGTTTCACACAAACATATTCCCAATTTTGTCCTTTTTTAATACGTTCAATGTTTAGCTCTTATGTATAGAAATTATTTTGGTTATTTTAAATTTAATATTTCGATAAAGTGTCGGTACCTTCATTTTTGTTAACAATTTTGTAATTTTATTAATAAACAAAGGGTAGGTGGCCGACCATTAGTCGACCATTTCGATATCTTCGGTGACGACGCGTTTAATTTCTCTCTGCATTCCCTACAATTGTCTGGTCTTCGAGCCAAATCTAAATCGGCTAAAAATGTTTGATATACCTCCTAATCGTGTATTAACGCGTCGGCAACACAAAGAAGTCGTAAATCGGTTTGATTCCGCCTCACTGCAAACGACCTCTACTCACCTTGGCGTAACGGTCGCGCCGCGCAGCGCCTATAGTAATATCACGCCGCGGCAGCAGGCCACTGAAGAAGTCAAGATGGAGAACATCGTCAAAAAATCTCCTGCAGCACCAGGACGAAGTGGTGATTCCGTACGAAGCGCGGCGACATCGGGCAGAACGAAAATATCTACCGCGTCGTCACTGGCTCGACGGAAACAATTGGAACTGGAAGCCGCTGTAGCCCGGGCCAAGATTCAACTGGAACTAATTGATAAACGGTTGGAACGTGATTTGGCACTAGCAGAAGTTGAAGACGGTGACAAAAGGAACAGTGAGTGCAGTAAACGGCAACAGAAAAACGAGTTGCATAAAAGTGTAGAACAATGGATAGACAACAGTCAGGTGAGACTGAACGCCGTCGCGCGCGAGGAACCAGTCGAGCCGGCCGCAGCCGCTACGCCGCGTGCCAGCGTGGCCGCAGCGCACCAGGAGCAGCTGCCCAGCAATAGCATAGAACAGCTCGCCTACACCTTGCGTGACATGATGGACTACTCATCTTCACAGAGAGAAGATCGTCTGCTCAGTCGACTCGCCATACCCCGTGAACTACCATCGTTTAGTGGTGACTGTATAGAATGGTTACACTTCAAGAGCGCGTACATGGAATCGACTAGAATCTGCAGGTACAGTGACACGGAGAACCTGTGGAGATTGCGTCGAGCGCTGCGAGGCGACGCCAGAGAGGCGGTGACCGACCTACTGATAGGCAACACCTCGCCCGCAGCAGTCATGGAAGCCTTGGAGACACGATTCGGAAGATCGGATATTATTATAACTAATATCACATTACAGCTGAAGAAGTTACCTGCTCTGCCTACTAATTATCAACAAGATTTAATAAATTTCTCGGTCAAAATAAATAATTGTGTGGCGACAATTCGTGCATTAAATCAAGATGATTATCTACGAAGCCCGGAACTCGCGACCGCTATTATTTCAAAATTACCGAGTACATTAATTGGAAAATGGACAGATTATGCATATGAAAAAATATTGGATGGCCGTTCTAAATTGGAATTAATGGCTAGTTTCTTAAAGCATGAAGCTAAGATGTTGTCAGTCGTCGGATTAACAATGCCGCACGAACAAAAGAAAATAGCTGAAGCTACTGATAAGCGACGTACAGAAAAAACATTTATTAAACGTCCCGTATTTGCAACAACGCAAGTGACAGAACCGGTGTGTGCATTTTGTAATAAGACACAACACAAGTTACCGGACTGCAGAATGTTTAGACGTGCGATGCGCAAGGATAAGTGGCGTTACGTAAAAAAAAGTGGCTTGTGTTATTGTTGTCTTCAAGCGCGACACGACAAGGAGACGTGTCCAGCCCCAGCATGTGACATCGAGGATTGTGGGCTACGACACCATAGACTGTTACACTGGACAGCCAAGCCCACGCCACTGTCGACCGACTGCCAGAATGCAGCTACATCAACGACACAGTCAACAGTGGCGCACGTCGCATCTAACAGTAACCGGACCGCTGAAGTCATACTGAAAGTGGTGAAAGTGCATCTACGTGGACCCAATGGTGTAGTGAGTACATATGCCCTGCTGGACGACGCCGCTACCGTGTCGATGATCGACTCCGAACTGGCGGACAGCCTGGGTCTGGTCGGCCAGCAGTCCAGCGCGATAAAGTTCATCGACGCGTTCGGTATAGAGGTATTTCAATCGGACGCTCCAAAGGTCAGTGCGTTTATTTCTAATAACATTTCAAGTGATTCCTATGACATTAAATTGCGTAAAGTGTCTCAGTTAAATTTACCCGTTCAGGACTTGTCTATAATTAATAATATCAATTGTAAACATTTATTAAATGTAAAGGAATGTGTTTGTAAGGAACGCGTGCGGCCGCGTCTACTTATTGGGGAGGATAATTACCATCTGATTGCACCTCTTGAAATAATACCGGGGAGTAAACACGAGCCTTACGCTACGCGGTGTCGGTTAGGCTGGACCATTCATGGCTGTTGTGGTCGCACTCACACTCGTAACGTCGGACGCATACTTACTCTGTCACATTCTGATAACGAAAACATCTCGTCTAGTATTGAACAATTAAATGATATTATTAAGGACTCGTTTACTTTGAAGTCGATAGGAATTTTGACCTTACGCCGCGATAATACGGATCACTTAAAAGTTATACAAACCTTAGATGAAACGTCAAGGCATCTAGGGGATAGGTGGGAGGTTGGTTTGCCATTCAAGCGCGATAACTTCACCGTGCCGGATTCCTATTGTACTGCTAATTCTAGGTTACAAAATTTACTTAGAAAATTTAACACGGACAACTCGTACGCAGAACGGTATAGGGCTGAAATTAACAAGTTATTTGCTAACGGTTACGCTCGCGTGTTAAACGAAAATGAACCTTATGCCGACCACGTATGGTACATGCCTCATTTCGGTGTAAAAAATATAAATAAACCAGATAAACTTCGATTAGTTTTTGATGCAGCGTCAAAGGTTGAGAGGGTTTGTTTAAACTTAAACGATTATTTGTACACGGGACTATTAGTCAGGGACATAACTTGCATACATAAACATGGGGGATTCGACATTAGAGGTTGGTCGAGCAATAGCAAGAAGGTGCTGGCGAGCGTGCCGCCGGACACGCTGGCGCGCTCCGCAGTGCAGTTTGCACACGGAGCTATGAACACGTCCGAGCGCACCTTAGGTTTGATGTGGTATCCGGCGCAGGAATGTTTTGGCTTTAATATTAATTACGATCGTATACCTCCTGACATTCTAAACGGCGTCGATCCTCCTATTAAGACAAAGATGTTAAGCGTCTTTAGTGTTGTAATAAAATCCGAGTTGCACGCATTTTGCGATGCATCTATTAGAGCGTATGCAGCTGTAATATTTTTACGTTTTAATAGATCGGACGATCACGTTAACGTTTGTTTTGTGTGCGGTAAAAGCCGCTTGACCCCGTTACGGCCCGTGTCTGTACCTCGGCTGGAACTGCAGGGTGCGTTACTTGCGGCGCGGCTCGCCAGCACGGTCCAGAAGGAACATAAGGATCTCAGTATTGATCAGCACTTCTTCTGGACTGACTCGAGCACGGTCGGTGACTATGTGGTGACGGTTGTTGTAGGCGAACCTAACTTGGTGAGGGGATCGTGGTGTCACGTGATCGTGAGTGCAACACATGCCTGTCACGATGGACGCGTGCGCGTGGTAGACGTCCGAACCCGCACGGGAACCTTGCGTCGTCCGGTGACGCGCGTCGCCTTGTTGTCTTCAACGGAATGTAGTGCTGACTAGTCAGCACTATACTACATTCACATTCAAATCGGACCCGATGTAAACAAACCATTAAAATTCCTCTATAGGGTTTTCACAAACTGATTTGTGTTTCGTACACCAGATAAGTATTATAGAACTAAATAATAATTATGATATTTGTGACATCTTAATTAACTCACTATTGAACTATAACAATAACACACTAAGAGAAAACGAGGTAAAAACCAACATCATATTACACTTTCATCAATAAACAATTCTTGCTCCCACATCCTTAATTACGAGGAGCAATTTGGAACCTTTTAACAAAATATAATGTTTTGGTCTATGTGTATAAATAGAAATGACTACCCAAACCGTATAGCGATAATTGTGCGAACGTGCTCTGCAAATTGGTCGTATTATTTTCCGGCATAAATAAGTTTCATTCCACGCAGTATGCTTAAGAATAAATCTTATTACAATAAATTAACTAAAGCCAATTTTCATTTTGTTATATCTAAGACTATATCGATTTTATACATAATTATTCCTTCTATTATTAAGGTATTAAAATATAAATTTATCTAATTTGAAAAGATAAAACACAAACAAAATAAAGCAAAGAAAAATAATAAGTTACTGACATTACAACAAAAAGTTTCATACGCCTGTTTGTTTGTGGTTGCTATGCAACACTATCAGACACAATGTTTACATCAAGTCCGAACCGAGTTTGACTTGAGTATAGGGGGCGGTATGTAGGCGACCCGCGCGTTTCACACAAACATATTCCCAATTTTGTCCTTTTTTAATACGTTCAATGTTTAGCTCTTATGTATAGAAATTATTTTGGTTATTTTAAATTTAATATTTCGATAAAGTGTCGGTACCTTCATTTTTGTTAACAATTTTGTAATTTTATTAATAAACAAAGGGTAGGTGGCCGACCATTAGTCGACCATTTCGATATCTTCGGTGACGACGCGTTTAATTTCTCTCTGCATTCCCTACAGTAGGTATGCCAGGTTCAAGGTGGCAAGTCAAATAACTGCACTGATTTTGAAGAAATTATTGTGTGATGTACAAATAAAAGAACAGAGATAATTAAAGTAGCTACAGAATATTATACAAATCTTTACCGACGCAAAAACCAAACTAGAATAACAAGTAAAATAAATACTATAGAATCTGAGCCAATCCCTAAAACATTAAAAGAAGAAACAATTAGATCAATCAACACGCAAAAAAAGGACAAGACACCAGGTGCGGATCAAGTAACAAATGAGTTGTTGAAATCTACTACAAAAGTTATTGCTCCTATATTAAGAGACATATTTAATAAGATTATAGATACCGAAATTATTCCCGAAGACTGGACTAAATCAACAATAATATTATTGCATAAAAAAGGCGATAAAGGAGATATAGGGAACTATAGACCTATTAGTTTGATGTCAAATGTGTATAAAGTATTTTCAAAAATAATTCTATCTCGAATCACTTCTACCCTCGATGAAAACCAACCAAAAGAACAGGCTGGTTTCCGCAGTAAATATTGAACAATCCAACAACAAAAAAATAATAAAAAAAAATAATAATAAATTGCTGAATGAAATATTGCGCACAGACCCAGATGACTACCGTAACTTTTTTGGAATGAACAATAAAACATTCAACGACTTGCTAATGTTAGTTGGCCCTCTAATCTTCGATCAATAATAGGTAGTGTATTATACATCGATGCCTCTAATAGAAAAAAAAAACAATCATGCGAAAATCTATTCTAGCGTCTCAAAGGCTATCGATAACGCTAAGATTTCTAGCAAGTGGAGCCGATTTTGAAGATAGAAGGGATATAAATTGTAATAAAATACTCCTTGTCACTCAAATCACACATTTTTTCGCGCGAAATTGGCGAGTTTGTTTAAAACGTACGCCGTCAATCAAAATTTTCAAACATACAGCCAAACACGTAGTTTGCTTGACAAACATGTCAAACATGACCACAGACTGTCAAATAATTTGCCAAACACGTAAAAGGAGATCCCCAATTTTCGGCCTCGAACCATATGTAATCTGTGCTAGAACATCGGACTAGACAAGAGTAAACTATATACCAAAAAATTCGTCTTATTTATAAGATAAACATATTTAAATCTTAGCTTCAGCTGCTCTTGCCAAATGAACAAAATAATGCAAAAAAGTTTTCACAGTATTTACCTCATTACATACGATTTTATAATCGATTGAATCGATTGATAATTATCGATTGATGGAACATAATAATATATTTTATGTATTATTTAGTGATTATAATTATAATATTAATTTATTTTTTACATATTTTCGTATTCCATATAAATCAAAACTATGTAATATATTATAATTACCATTCAATCGTTACGTAATTTTATTAAATTACATTTCGAATATTTTGACATCGATTAATCGATTGACAACAATGATGATGTAATCCCTAATAAATGTCATTTTGGTAACCATAGTATTTTTAAATAACACCACTGTATTGTCATATTTGTCATCGATCTTTCATCTTTCTACGCGTGTTCTTGTATATTTTTACTACCAAATATTTTCAGCGTATTTGGAGTCCTATTTACTATTGAAACTCATCGACACGTACACAGTGATTTTAATTTTCTATTGTATTCGCTTTCGTACTTGTGTTTTGGTGAATGTGTTTCGCAGTTTCGCTACAATTTCTTGCAAACCAATACTATATGAATATGGACTCCTTAATCGCCTGTTTTGTGACTGACAAAAGTTCAGAATAAGTCCTGAACACTGGATAACGTACCCTATACATCTTTAGAAGATCAGGAAGTTGCTGTGGCCATACTTACAATGAGTATATTATGGTATCTTGATTGGGCAAGGTACTAACGAAATATAACGCCTCCTGCACAACTACACGAAATATTAATATATTATAATGATAACTAATAAAATCTCTTGAAATATGCAATAGCTTTTATTATACAACCTTTTTATGACATTCGTTTTGGGTGAAAACCATTGAAGTAGTAGATATTATAATAGACAACCGCCAACGTAAGTGTAACATACATATTAAATAGCACTGTGACACGAGTATGACATAATCATAACCTATATTTAAGGTGATTCATTCTAGGATTTCCTTAGTTGGCCATTGCTGGCAGCCGTGAAAATTGGAGAAATTGAACTTTTTGCAATAATCTAATTAACAGCCAATATCCAGTCTTGTCTACTTAGGCCTGAGTTTCTATGGAAACTGGGGTTCTCCTTTGACAAATTATTTGAGCGTTTACAGGGCGCTTTATAATATTATATTGTGTGAGTGTGATGTTATGTGATTGCCCGTTTCTGGAAAAACACTGCATAGTAACTAGGAAAGAGATAATCGCCTACAAAGTACAATGTAACACGAAGTACCCACATACTGCATACTTATTTTATGATCAAAATTTACTTTAATGCACCAGAAATATGTATGTCTCTATAGAGCGAACAGTTTTGTGTGTAAGGCCATGTCTGTGAATTCAAAGGTCTACATCAGGAGACACAGTAGTTCGACGCTACACTCTCTTTTCCCGAAACCTAGTAACGTATACGTCAACAAACACCAATTTTTAACTTCGTACACATTAACTTATCATTTTGTTTATTAATCGTTTCCATAAAACACTAAAAAATATTTCGATCTTTCAATTATTTAATGCTTTTCAGAAACCAAAATGTTTGCTTCCTCCGTTTTGCGATTCCTGCGAAAGATTTTTACTAATTTTGGATGAATTTTTTCTACAAGGTTGGTATTAAATATTTTGATATTAGTATAGCTGTGACCAAAGATATGCTTAGTACTTACTAAGCGCTATCTACTTAGATATCGTAATAAAGATCATAGATATATGAATTACATAGAATTGGTCAATGATGTTTAATAATAGATACGTTATGCCCTTACAAATCAACCAAAAAATCTGTTCCGAAAAGAGCTAACAACACACACACACGTATATGCATAATCGTATTACTTACAACTAAGAAACTTACATTTTAATTGGTTGTTACTTGTCGACTACAAATAGTTTTGAAGTTCTGCTATTCACCGTTAGATGGCAAAATTCTAGGTCCTAACGTCCAGAAATAAGGTTGACATTGAATACAGTTTGAGCAATACAATGTCAACCATATGGAAAATAATTAAATAATTCCACCTACTGAACGCTAGATGGCGCAACTAGAATCTTGAATGTGAAGGAACCTTAAAGTTATTGAGATAAGTTACATTTTTGGTTAACAACTTCATCCATTCATGGTTTTGGTTTAGAGTTGTGCGTTGCGTGGTGCTTTTGCCGCGTTATCGACAATTATCGATATTTATATCGAAACTGTTATTGTCAGGCTGCGGGCACGAGATCTGCGACGGGCAGTCGGGTCGATCAGTCGCGCTAAAGTAGTGTTGTGAAGAATGACAATATTATGATCTGTTTATTTATATTTTTGAAATTTTTATTGTTAAAGCGATGGCGTAAAGTGACTTTCGGAAAGCGTTTGTAACAGACCTAGTTCAAATAAAAACTTATTTTTTTTATTAATAATGGGTCAAAATGTGACGCTTGGTTTTCATACAGATGGAGGTACATGCGTCATCTATTCCGTTATGTGAAACATGAGTTTACGTCGAACAGAATCATTGAAGCCTAGTTTTCTGATGAGAGCTGAATTATTATTACCAAGAAATGGTGTTCATCCAATAAATCAAGGAAGAAGTAGTTTGGGAAAATTTTCTACTCTTTATAACTAAGGTGTCATTCAAAAAAATATATAACTACGAGAATAAGTATCAAAATATTGGAACGAAATTCGTTATCGCGCGTTGTGAAAGGGGGCTAGACGGAAAATTACGACACTTTTTGATTTTACGAATGACGACACTTTTTTTGAAGTGATTCAGTGTAAAACTCTCTGAATCACGCTAGCGTGATACACGTTGTACAGTACAGCGCCATCTCTGTAAAACTCATGGCGCTGTACTGTACAACTTTCTGAATCACGCTAGCGTGATTAATTAAGTTTTACAGAGATGGCGCTGTGCAACAAAACAATACTTAATCGAAAGGAACTTCGTTCCATCCGGGTGTCCCTTGACACCTCTCATGTTTTTTTGTTTATATTTTGGAGAATATTTTTATGGTGTAAATTTTTACTGTTTCGTGCTCGGTCCCATAGAATGCCATACTGTTGATTCCACCGCTCCATATCGCCGCCGCCCCGCAACCGCCATAGCTCCGCCCGTCGCAAATCTCGTGCCCACGGCAGCCTCAGAGTGTCTGACATTACAAGGCGTAGACCCGTCAAGTTGGTACTTAAAGTTCTTGTGTTTGTACTGCCTATGTGAACACTTGTTAAATTTTTTTTAAAGCTGTAGACGTGACCGTAGTATTTTTTATCAACATTAACTAAGTAAAGAGTCACGGAATACCACGCTTAGGCTTTTTAAGCTACGAAAATAAATATATGTGGGATTGGATAAGCAAATAAGGTGAATTTATTTTCGTGGAACTTTATTTCCTAGGCACGCTGTGCCTGTCGCGCACATGCGGTTATATTCCTCATAAGGATCCTAGATTATTCACCAATGATTTCAAATAAAAAAATCAATTTATATCAATTTAATACATTTTTACTTATTTAGATACAATACAACACAATAATTTATTGCACATCAAATAGCAGAACTGTACATAAATATACTTAAAATAAAAATGTTAAAACAGACGGACCGATGGACGGACAGATGGACAGGCGGACAGACGTACAGACGGACAGATGAACGGACGAACATGACGAAACTATAAGGGTTCCGATTTTACTTCGGAACCCTAAAAACATTATTATTATTATTATTATAGTAATATTTAATTAATATGAAATACCTTTAACTAAATATAACATTACAAAACTACCGATATCGATAAACTTGTATTCTCATCTCCCCCCGAGTAGCAGATGATGTTCTGGAAAACGATAGCCGAGTAGCAAAAACATAAAACGAACCTTATTGCCAAGTGACTGAGTAGCTTTTTGATCATAAATTATATTATTTCTTTTAATTTTACGTTTTGAATTATTACAAAATAAATTTAAAACTAGGCTTATTTGTGGTATGAAACAATGCCATTAAATAAATTATTTGCTCTGCTATCATTCTTGCACTATAAAATCGCACAGTAAGGCATATTGACGTGATTTAAGACAAATTTTATTTTACATAATGCACAACCGACGCAGCTCAGTGACAGATAGGTTATGAGAAGCAGAGTGGTCAACAGTGGTCAATTGACTACGCTTTCGATTTTCATCCTCGGCGCGCCAGTAACACATCTACCTCTTTTACTTATAATATCATTGGAATTGGTGTAATGTCATATAGATTAGCGATGCGCGACTCTGAATGATTCCAGTCGAATTATTCGACTTAGTAAATCATTCGACTCATTCGAATGATTTATAAAAGTTAGTAACTAATTTGACTTGATTCGACACAGAGTACTAATCGTGGATTAGTAATATGAATAGTAACCTTTCATTCTCGCGTCGCGAGTCGAAACTCTTTGACTTGATTCGACACAGAGTACTAATCGTGGATTAGTAATATGATTAGTAACCTTTCATTCTCGCGTCGCGAGTCGAAACTCTAATAAGTCCCGATTATACATGTTAAGTGGTTAGGTGGACAACTGAATTTTAAGTAAATAATTTTTAAATTAATAGTAATAATTTTTAAAGTAGTACCTAGTAATAATTTAGTAAAGCTCTTTAATTCATACAATTCTTCACAATATACTTAATTAATTAAGCATTTTGCTACATTTTAAATAAATTTTAACTAAAAAGTGCCTGTCCAAACGTATTAAGTGATACGATAAAAAAATGGAAAACAATAAAAATATGGTATTTTTATTGTTTTCCATTTTTTTTTCTTCTAAATTACTTGTTTAATAAATTTTAATTTCTAAATTGTCCGCTTACACGTATTAATTTACTTAAAATTCAGTTAACTGCTTAGTCAAGTATTTAATTCGCGGAACTATTGGGTAAGTTATTTTAAAGAAATATTTGGTATATTTACTTATATATTGACTTACTTTACTTGTGATTTTAATAAATAAATAATAATAATAATATATATACATTTGCATTTGTTAGTTGTAGTTATATTTATATTTACATGTATGTTGATATTTATTTATTTATTTATTTATATATTTTTGTACACGAAGGAAATCTTACACAAAACAACAATGATAAATAAAATTTGCACAAAGGAACTGCTTATTTCTTTAAGAAATCTCTTCCAGCAGCCCTGAGAGAGGAGATAGTCATTGAATGGTAGACAGAACGTGTACCTATAAATAATCACTAAAAGCTAAACTAGAAATACATATCTTTATTACATTTACATATATGAATAATAAAATTAAATATATTTAAAAATAAATTTATATTTATACTTATCTATATTTATATTTATATTACATTTATGTTATAGAGTTAATTTGTAAGTTAATTAAGTGTGCTTTGTACTTAGTTCTGAACGTTTCTCGGCGGCCATCTTGTTTTTTCATTTTTTTCTCATTTTTTCATAATTAGCTCCCTAAACTTTACGAATACCCTCAAAAATACCAGGCCAAAAGCCATAAACAGTAAAGTTGACAATCGCCGCGCAGCCGCTATCTTGAAAATGGGAAATGTCAGATTTTTCCCGAGGTGTCGGGAGGAGATGGAGAACTTTCGCCATAGACAACAAAACCTGCTCCTTCTGGTAGAACAATTGTATAGGTGAGTCAGTGGTAAGTCTAGGATTATATATAATAAAAAATAACTAGGTTTTCGCGCGCGTGCCTTTCTCTTCCGCAAAAGAAAAAATAAATAAATAGTTTTTTATTCAAAAATATAATTGGTCTTTGAAATTTATTTTTCGATTCAGGGGTATGTTTGCGAAATGTTTGGCTTCAAACTACTACTTTTGGTTTGTCTATTTTTTTTGGCATGATTAACAGAATATGAGAGGGAGAGGGCTAGGGAGAGGGTGAGGGAGGGGGTGAGGGGGAGGGAGAGGGAAAGGGAGAGGTAGACGTAGAGAAAGTGGTCGGGAGAGGGAGGAAAATGGAGAGGGAGAGGGAGAGGAAGGGAGAGGGGGAGGAAGAAGGAGAAGGAGAGGGAGAGGTAGGAAGAGGAAGTGGGAGAGGTAGAGAGAGGGGAGGGAAAGGGAGGTGGAAAGGTAGCGGGAGAGGGAGGGCAAGGGGGAGGCAGAGGGGAAGGAAAGCGATGGAGAGGGAGAAGGAGAAATTGGTAACAGGTACAAAGTTTGCCGGGTCAGCTAGTTGATAACAATAACTAATAATAATCCTTAATACTAATAAACGCCTCATACGAGTACATCGTATTGACATTCAATGGACAAACAATCTGAAATATTCGACACAAAATACATTTGTATGAAAATTTATATTTTTATGTGGCAACACTGCAACGTTTTTCCTCCAATGTGTACGATCTATAAGTACCAACAACCTCCTGATATATTGTAATGACATAAGATTGTTGAAATGATTACATAAAAAAGTACATTTGTATGAAAACTTTAATTTTTTGTATGGCAACCCTAAAATATTTTTTCACCATCATTTACAAACTATTGATACCTACAATCGCCCTATACATTATAAGGCCATCAAATGAAGACAACCGCCTCAAATATTTGAAAAAAGAAAACATTTGTATGAAAATTATTATTTTTTGTATGGCAACACTGAAATTTTTTTCGCCAAAATTTACAAAATACCAGTACCTACAAATGCCCCATACATTATAGTAGCGAAATATTCAATCCGAAAACAAATTTGTATGAAAATTATTATTTTTTGTATGGCAACACTGAAATTTTATAGTTTTCCCAAAACGAATGATTTAATTCAGAAATATCTCATATACATTTTTTATAGACAATAAATCAATATAGACAATAAATTAGTAACTTTAGATCACGATGTTGCATCTACTTTTGAAACCTTTTTCACAAATATTCCTATTTCAACTACGAAGCACTTGAAGTCTTCACCAGAAGCTGCTCTATCGTTACTGGAGATTAGCGTGCAAGAATGTAACAATAATTTAAGTTTTCGCCACATTAGCTACTGTGACATTATCAAAGCATTTAAATTAATTAATAATAAGAAAACTAATGATATGTGGGGAATTTCCGTTAACGTTGTTAAGTCTCTAATTGATGTTGTTGCTCCTGAATTAGCAATAATATTTAACAGATGTATTGACTGTGGCGTATTTCCTGACTTAATGAAATATAGTAAAATAATTCCGCTATTTAAATCAGGCAGTACTAGTAACCCCACAAACTTTAGACCGATATCGGTATTACCGACATTTAGTAAAATTTTCGAAAAAATAATACTAATGCAATTACTTACACATTTTCAAAAAAACGATTTATTGCATAATAAACAGTTCGGGTTTACTCAGGGTCGCTCAACAATCGATGCTGGTGTTGAGTTAATTCAAAACATTTTCGATGCCTGGGAGGAGTCACGTGATGCTCTTGGCATCTTCTGTGACTTGTCCAAAGCTTTTGATTGTGTTGTACATGACATTTTAATTAGGAAACTACGCCACTATGGAATTAGGGGTCCAGCACTGGAATTGATGAGTTCCTACTTAAGTGGCAGAATTCAAAAGGTAGAAGTGAATGGGAAGCATTCTCCTGGATCTGTTGTAAAAATGGGAGTTCCACAGGGTTCCATTCTGGGGCCTTTTCTGTTTCTCATTTATATTAATGATCTCCTTTACCTAGTCAAGAATAATAATCATGAGATAG
Organism: Thymelicus lineola; assembly: GCA_963932265.1. Classification (NCBI taxonomy): domain Eukaryota; kingdom Metazoa; phylum Arthropoda; class Insecta; order Lepidoptera; family Hesperiidae; genus Thymelicus; species Thymelicus lineola. The sequence goes on from OZ010680.1 coordinate 2,126,376, forward strand.
TTCTATTTGCTGATGACACGTCTCTTGTTTTTAAAGTTAATCGTTACCAATCAAGTTATAACGAAGTAAATAATTGTCTCAATAAGGTAGTGAATTGGTTCGAAGCTAATAATCTGCTTCTTAATGGAAAAAAAACAAAATGTATAAAATTTACCTTACCTAACGTAAAACAGATGAAAACCACTATTCGGCTTAATAATGAGGATTTGGGTTTTGTGGATACAGCAGTTTTTCTGGGGATAACGTTAGACGCTAAACTTCAATGGAGCCCTCATATACATACTTTGTCGAACAGACTTAGTTCTGCAGCATACGCGATTAAGAAGATTCGACAGTTGACGGACGTAAAAACTGCGAGACTGGTATATTTCAGTTATTTTCATAGCATTATGTCGTACGGTATACTTTTGTGGGGTAGAGCTTCTGAAATTAATTCTATTTTCACACTGCAAAAAAGAGCTGTTCGTGCTATTTATGACATGGGACTGAGAGAGTCCCTAAAAAATAAATTTAAAGAATTTAAAATTATGACTGTTGCTAATCAATATATATTTGACAATTTAATTTATGTTCATAAAAATATTTGTAAATTCACCAAAAAATCAGATGTCTACAATCGAAATACTAGAAATAAAAATAAACTAATATTATCTACATCTAGGTTAAGTAAAATTAGAAATTCATTTATTGGTCACTCTATACAATTTTATAACAAACTTCCGATAGAAATAATGGATATGTCCATCATTAAGTTCAAAGTTTTTATAAAGCGCAAACTGTTAGAAAAATCCTACTATAGTATTAAGGATTACTTAAACGACAAGAAAGCGTGGGAATGAGTTGCATTTATATTCCAAAGTGAAATCTAGGTAATTGTGCCTATATCATTTATAATTGTATATTAATATTTTATTGTAATTATTTTAATGTATTTTATGTATCAAATTGTATTTATGACGTGTCAAAAGTGCCACAAAGTGGCCTATCTATACTAATATTATAAATGCGAAAGTAACTCTGTCTGCTACTCAATAACGCCTAAAACACTGAACCGATTTTGATGAAATTTGGTACAGATATAGAATTGAGCTCGGGAATGAACATAGAATACTTTTTATCCCGGAAAATAGACGTGTTCCTGAGGGATAACTATTCCACGCCAAAACCACTGAACCGATTTTGATGAAATATGGTACAGACATAGAATTGAGCTCGGGAAAGGACATAGGATACTTTTTATCCCGGAAAATAGACCTGTTCCTGAGGGATAACTCTTTCAAGCCACTAAACCGATTTTGATGAAATTGGTACAGATATAGAATTGAGCTCGGGAATGGACATAGGATACTTTTTATCCCGGAAAATAGACCTATTCCTGAGGGATAACTCTTTCAAGCCACTAAACCGATTTTGATGAAATTTGGTACAGATATAGAATTGAGCTCGAGAAAGGACATAGGATACTTTTTATCCCGGAAAATAGACCTGTTCCTGAGGGATAACTCTTTCAAGCCACTAAACCGATTTTGATAAAATTTAGCACAGATATAGAATTGAGCTCGGAAAAGGACATAGGATACTTTTTATTCCGGAAAATAGACCTGTTCCTGAGGGATAACTCTTTCAAGCCACTAAACCGATTTTGATGAAATTTGGTACAGATATAGAATTGAGCTCGGAGAAGGACATAGGATACTTTTTATCCCGGAAAACAGACCTGTTCCTGAGGGATAAGGTCAAATTTTGTTATATGTAGTTGATAGATTCGTTATATTTTATGAAGCGATTTTTATGACCCTTTTTAGGGTTCCGAAGTCAAAACAGCATTCTCATAGTTTCATCATGCCCGTCCGTCCGTCCGTCCATCCGTCCGTCCGTAGCATAGCGCAGAGGCCCTTAGTGCTAGAAAGCTGTAATTTAGCAAGGATATACATGTTTATTTAAACTTCTGGTAGAATAACATTTTTAAAAATATGTTTTTAGTTTTTATTGCGAAATATTCGTAAGTGTTAGACACGTAAAAAAATTCATGGCAATAGCATCAAAAGGAAAACTATCATGGCTATATTATTATTAGCATACGTAGGTATTGAGTTCTATAAACTTAGAACTTCGAAACCCTATATTACCAGTGACCTGACACGCTATTAGCCGGTTTTTTAACCAACTTCAAAAAAGTAGCAGGTTCTCAGTTCGACTGTTATAAACAAAAATTAACTTCAACATAATTTGAAAAATCAATCTTTAAAGGGTTAATTCAGGGAATGTTTATATGGAACTTGGTAGGGCTGCTTATGCTGTTAGGAGAATAAGGCAGTATACCGACGTCGAAACTGCTAGGATAGTTTATTTTGCTTATTTCCACAGTGTTATGTCATATGCCATCTTGCTGTGGGGCAAAGCAGCCAATATAGAACAAATTTTCATTCTCCAAAAAAGGGCTGTTAGGGCTATCTATAAACTTAAGTCTCGGGAGTCTTTGCGTGAAAAGTTCAAGGTAATAGGTATACTTACAGTAGCTTCCCAGTATATCTTCAATAATGTAGTTTTTATAAGGAAGAATATAAACGCGTATAAACAAAATTTTGATATTAATAATCGCCAAACAAAAAGAATGTATCAATTAATTACGCCTTCGTTCCGCCTAAGTAAAGTGCAACGATCTTTCATAGGGCTTGGTGTACATTTCTATAATAAAATCCCAAAAATAATACGTGACTTGCCAATAGAATCTTTCAAAAAACGTGTAAAAACACAATTGTTAGGCAAGGGATATTATAGTGTAAACGAGTATTTAAATGACAAAGACGCATGGAAATGATTAGCTCTGCAACCAGTTCCACTCAGAATAGTAAACTTTTGTATGATAATATCTTTTTTGTAATATTTTTTTTAAAAGATGTGCTGAGGAGTTTCTTTAGGCTTTTCTTCTCCTCCATGACAAAGCACCTTCCGAAAAGCCAAAAAATGACGTGCATAAGTGTATCAATGATACCTATATGAATAAAATATTTTGACTTTGACTTTGACTTTGACTTTGAACTCCGTCATTTTTAGGGTTCTGAAGTAAAATCGGAACCCTAATAGCTTCGTCATGTCCGTCCGTCAGTCTGTCCGTCGGTCCAAAGCAAAGCGCCGAGAACCTTAGTGCTAGAAAGCTATAATTTGGCATGGATATACATATTTATTAAAACTCCAAAACCGTAGAATAAACTACTGAAAAACCTTTTTTTTTCGTGGTACCTCCACTACAGGTAACGTGAGCATTATTTTTTTATTCATCCCTATAGTGTGGGGTATCGTTGAAAAGTTTTTTCAAAAATATTATTCTTTTGAGACCATTTTTGGATGTAGAGTTCGGTTTGCGAAATATTTGGCTTGAAAGTGCTAATTTTGGGTAAGTACCCAAGTCAAGTCAAGTATCCCCCCTAACGGCTAAACGGTTGGAGTTGGACAAGTGAAAACATTCTCAAAAACAGGTTATACGATGGATTTATAAGGAAAACTATCAAGGTTATGTTAACATACGTATCGTAGTTAATGAGTAATAGTCAATAAACTTACTACTTTGGAACCCAATATTGCACGTGGCCTGACACGCATTTGCCCGGTTTTTTAAGGTAAAACTGTGAAAGTTGGTAGTTAGTATGTAATCTTACATAAAACAAAAATAACTGTAACATGATTGTTTGGTAATACATTCCCTAAGGGCTAAAACTAGAGGTTGTAAGCTTAGAGTATGTTTGGAGTAAGAAGTTGTAAAACGAACAGATGAGTCACCTCATGGTAAGTGGTCACTTTCGCCAATGAACATTAGCAACGCTAAAGGAATCACTGATTTGCTGCTGCCCAAAAAGAAAAGAAAGATATTTTTTTTGTGTATTCTGTAAAATTACAATGTAAATTTAAAATTCAAAAACTCTCAGGCCCTGACTTAAACCTCTAAATTCTAAAAAGTTCAATTATTTTGGGACCTTTTCTATGGGTGGGTCATTAATGGCTCACTACTGAACACTCACTCTTGAGGACGCCTAGAGCATACTCCACCACTTTGCTCCAGTGTGGATTGATGGAGGGATTAGAAATCAACCCAAGTGTCGGAAGTCATTACGCCGGGCGAGGACCTTCAATATGTCATAACGACTGTTACCTTACGACAACAACCGGGACCGACAGCCTTACGTGCCCTCCGAAGCTCGGAGAGCTCAAGAATTTTTTGCCACTAGCGGTCACCTATCCAAGTACCGACCGCACTCGCTATTGTTTAACTTCATCGATTACTATTAGAACCGACACAAGCCGCTGCGCCCGGGCTATGAATTCTTCTCCCGATGGGTAATTAATGGGTTCTAAGAACATGTCACTTTTGCTGTAATTTTGGTGAAGAGTTTAGTATCTTGCTGACTACCAATCACGCTACAATATCAGATCGTAGTTATCATTTCATTATCAACACTAAAGATTTGTTTAATATTTTACTCATTTACATAATACTATATATGTACTAAGTATAGGTGTTTTAGCTTCAACCCATAATGGACTATTACAAGGCACGGGTCTCCTCTCTTCATAGTATGGACAAGTTTGCTGTCAATTTATGAAAAACATGTTTTATACTGAAGGGATCTTTATTTTCGGCGTACGAAGTCGCGGGTAACAGCTAGTTTGAAATAAATTATTTTTGAATTTGAATTTGAATTTGAATTTGAATATACTCCTGATGTATAATTTAGGCTCACCTACTCGAAAAGTGAAAAAAATTCTGGACTCCAGTGTTGCCAGTTAATTAAGATTAAAATGGTCAAATGTCATTACGACGACCACTTAAAATGTTTTGGTAAAATATTTTGATTAAAAATATTTTTCCTTCTACTTTTCATATTTTTGAATGGAAAGTCCAAAAAATTGTATGAACGAAGAAAAGAAAAACCAAACATGGCAACACTTTCGGTCAAGTTACACAACCGCCTCATACAAAGTAACCTCCTCCGCCCGGAACAAAGGGACCCGCTCAAATGTTGCCAACCAGAAGAAAAATGCACCCAAAAAATGTCGTTTTTCGTACATTTTTCAAAATGGCCACCACCGCGTCCGCCATCTTTTCGAAAAAATAAATATTCCGAAAATATTAAAATTGAGGATACCCTTGACATTTTTTGGGTGCATTTTTCTTCTGGTTGGCAACATTTGAGCGGGTCCCTTTGTTCCGGGCGGTTGTGTAACTTGACCCAAAGTGTTGCCAGGTTTTATTTTTTTTATCTTCGTTCACACATTTTTTTGGACTTTCTATTCAAAAACATGAAAAGTAGAAGGAGCAATATTTTTGATACAAATGTCACACAGGAAACCGTGTCGCGGTCGTCGCTATGACATTTGACCATTTTCGTCGATGTCGACTGGCAACACTGACTGCTGGAATTTTTTTTTCGTTTTACGAAAACCCGAATTGATCTCCCAGAAGGAGTGGTGGGGGGTAGATACTATGTATGGGGGAATTTTTGGTTCACCCCAAGATCTATGGGAAAAATCAGACTTTTCGAAAATCCAAGATGGCGGCCGAGGTGAAATGACCAACTTTTTTTTTATTATGCAGCTACTCGAGACTGGTGTCGTTTTCGGCTAATGTTGGGAAAAGTGTTACGAAGAATTTGGTAAAATTTGAAAAAGCAAGATGGCCGCCGAGATATTTTGATTTAAAATTTTTCAATTTTCGAGGTGACTTTGCGGGGTCGGATTGCGTTGGGTTTTAAACTTTTTTGCGATTTTTTTGGTTTGTTGCCTTGCATTTATCCCCAATTTTGACGTTTGGGGTATATATTTTTTTTCGACAAGATGGCGGACCCTGTGGCGGCCATATTGTAAAACGTATGAAAAATCGCGTTTTTTGAAGGAAAAAATTTTTAGGTTGACAACATTTGATGGGGTCACTTTGTATGGGGCGGTTGTGGGTCTTAGTCTGAAGTGTTGCCAGGTTACGTTGAATTTTTTTTCTTTCATACATTCATGAAAAGTAGAAGGAGAAACATTTTTAATCAAAAAATTTCACCAAAAAATTTATAGTGGTTGTCGTAATGACATTTGACCATTTTCATCTAAATTAACTGGCAACACTGGGAGCTAGAATTTTTTTTCCCGTTTTTTCACATTTCGAGTAGCCCAGCCGAAAGTATTGGTGGGGGGTTATAATGATGTATGGAAAAGTTGCTTGACTACTTATGGTCACTCTGGGAAAAATCCGACCGTTCGAAAATTCAAGATGGCGGCCGCTCGGCGATTGTCAACTTTTTTATTTATGTGAGCACCTACCCAATATTGGTGTCATTTTCGAATAATTTTGGGACGACTAATACGATGAAATTAGAAAAAATTGAAAAAACAAGATGGCCGCCGAGATATTTTTCTTTAAAGTTTTGAAATTTTAGAGGTGAGTTTACGGGGACGCATCGGGGTGGTTTTTCAATTTTATTTGCCAACCTAAAAAATTTTTCCTTCAAAAAATGCATTTTTTCGTACATTTTATAAAATGGCCGCCACGGGGTCCGCCATCTTGGCGAAAAAAAAAATATACCCCAAACGTCAAAATTGGGGATAGATGCAAGGCAACAAAGCAAAAAAATCGCAAAATAGTTTAAAACCCAACGCAATCCGACCCCGCAAAGTCACCTCGAAAATTGAAAAATTTTAAATCAAAATATCTCGGCGGCCATCTTGTTTTTTCAAATTTTTCCAAGTTTTTCGTAACACTTTTCCCAACATTAGCCGAAAACAACACCAATCTCGGGTAGCTGTAACCTGGCAACACTTCAGACTAAGACCCACAACAGCTTCATACAAAGTGACCCCCTCAAATATTGCCAACCTAAAAAATTTTTCCTTCAAAAAATGCAATTTTTCGTACATTTTATAAAATGGCCGCCACGGGGTCCGCCATCTTGGCGAAAAAAAAATATACCCCAAACGTCAAAATTGGGGATAGATGCAAGGCAACAAAGCAAAATATCATCTTCCTCCCTCTCCCTCTCCCGCCTACTCTCTCTACGTCTACCTCTCCCTCTCCGTTTCCTTTTCCCACTCCCTCTCCCTCACCCTCTCCCTCTCATATTCTGCTTATCATGCTAAAAAAATAGACAAACCAAAAGTAGTAGTTTAAAACTAAACATTTCGCAAACAAACCCCTGAATCGAAAAATAAATTTCCAAGACCGATGACATTTTTGAAAAAAACTATTTATTTATTTTGTCTTTTGCGAAAGAGAAAGGCACGCGCGCTGCTTTAGCAGCGCGCGCCCCACGCGAACACCTAGTTATTATTATTATAATATATGTAGCAGAAGGAGGTATTCTATGGTATTGGATATAAAATTATATTCCTTTTACTTTGCACCATGATATATTTCCAGTTCTCCTAACATTCACATCAATATTCCAAAGTACTTCAACACTACGTGATCAATAATAATCTGTTCTACATTATTGACAATGCGCTAATCTAAATATGACATGACATTTCTTATATGCCAGCCTCTGCATCAGGCAAGCGCTGTAGAATAAAGAGGTCCGTCCCTGGACCTTCACTGGAGATTCATGGCCTCACCGATACGGCTATCCTGACGTGCGCTCGTCCTCGTGCGCGGATTAATTTATCTTGGTACGTCATCACTGGATCAAAGCATGTGGTCTGCTCTAACTGCTGGGTCCGAAACACGTTGTTTTTGTGTTCACTCACGCGGCCATCGCTGACGACCCGCACGGCCTCGGGTGGATAATAAAAATTCTGTAAAAATAGTCTCAACAGTATCTTGCTCGGCTATTCTGACTACATTAACTTCACTCATATTCATTTTTATCATTCATCATTATTAATTTATAGTCAAGAATAATTCGCTCATTATGTCTGATATTTTTTAAATGTGGACACTTAAAACATAGTGGAGAGAACTATGGTCTAGCCATTTGGTTACCAATCTGGTTCATAAAACTCTACGAAACGTCGCAATTATGTCATTGTCGTCTGGTCCGGTTCAAACCCTGCAGACTCCTGGCCCAGTCTCTCCAAGACTCTTCAGGTACATCGCCCCTTCAGTTCTATGCTGGCCCGGACTCTATTCACACTTCTTTCCTTTTTTTTCATTTTTTTTGACACTTTTTTTACATCCTTTTTTACTCAATTTTTTTTTGTAATTCCATTTTGTTACTAGGTACTCTTTTTTTTTACCTTTCATTTTAACTTTTCTCTTTTTTTCACTCTTTTTTACACTTTTTTTAGTAGGTACTATTTTTTTTTACCTCTGTTTTTACTTTCCTCTTTATTTTTTCTCACTTTTTTTTACAATAGCCATTGTTGCGACACATTAAATCGATATCATCATATCATCATCATTAAACCTTCTTTTACTATACTACCAGACCGACCATAGTTTCTCTACGTGACTTACACCTGCAGCAGACATGTCTCCAAGCAAACCATCGGTTTCAGTGTTAGCTCCTGGGTCTCTTGGTTTCACGTGGTAGATCATTATTTCATGTCTTATCGATTTTCCGCAACTGAAAAATAAATAACATTAATTTGACTCGTATGATATCAGGTTACTCGTATGATAACACATTTGATGCTAGACTAAGACTACTTATCTGCGATCCATACTCCTTCGGTCATCATGACACATTGGATGGCTTGGTTTATATGAACTCTAGCTCCACTGAGTCGCATCACTACGTTTTGCATTGTCCACGTCGATTATATTATGAACTTTCACATTCTCATTTCATCGCGTTTTGTATTGTTTCATTTCTCATTGCAAAATTTTCTTCAAATGTCATCCAAACTAGTGTCATTCCTCATTTATTTTCCGATTTGTGGGCATGTTTCGTCAATCACTTCTGATGTAGCAGAAGGAGGTATTCTATGGTATTGGTTATGAAATTATATTCCTTTTACTTTGCACCATGATATATTTCCAGTTCTCCTAACATTCACATCAATATTCCAAAGTACTTCAACACTACGTGATCAATAATAATCTGTTCTACATTATTGACAATTCGCTAATCTAAATATGACATGACATTTCTTATATGCCAGCCTCTGCATCAGGCAAGCGCTGTAAAATAAAGAGGTCCGTCCCTGGACCTTCACTGGAGATTCATGGCCTCACCGATATATATATATTATTATAATATATAATCCTAGTTATTATATTATTTTATTATTTTATAATATATAATCCTAGACTTACCACCGTGATAACTATATAATTGTTCTCCCAGAAAGAGTCGAGATACAACTTTGTTGTCTATGGCGAAAGTTCTCCATCTCCTCCCGACACCTCGGGAAAAATCTGAAATTTCCCATTTTCAAGATGGCGGCTGCGCGGCGATTGTCAACTTTTTTGTTTATGGCCTTTTGCAAAATTTTTTGGGGTTATTCGTAAAGTTTAGGAAGGGAATTATGAAAAAATGAGAAAAAATTGAAAAAACAAGATGGCCGCCGAGTTATTTTGGTTTGAATTTTTTCCATTTTAGAGGTGACTTTGAGGGGTCGCATCGGGAAGGTTTTTCAACTTTTTGGCAATATTTTTTTTGCGTTGTCTTGAAAGTATCCTCGATTTCGATATTTTGGGGATATTTATTTTTTTGACAAGCTGGCGGACGCGGTGGCGGCCATTTTGAAAAATGTACGAAAAATGACATTTTTTGGGTGCATTTTTCTCCTGGTTGGCAACATTTGAGCGGGTATCTTTGTTCCGGGCGGTTGTGTAACTTGACCCAAAGTGTTGCCAGGTTTCATTTTTTTTATCTTCGTTCACACATTTTTTTGGACTTTCTATTCAAAAACATGAAAAGTAGAAGGAGCAATATTTTTGTCACACAGGAAACCGTGTCGCGGTCGTCGCTATGACATTTGACCATTTTCGTCGATGTCGACTGGCAACACTGACTGCTGGAATTTTTTTTTCGTTTTACGAAAACCCGAATTGATCTCCCAGAAGGAGTGGTGGGGGGTAGATACTATGTATGGGGGAATTTTTGGTTCACTCCCGGATCTATGGGAAAACTCCAACTTTTCGAAAATCCAAGATGGCGGCCGAGGTGAAATGACCAACTTTTTTCTTTATTATGCAGCTACCCGAGATTGGTGTCGTTTTCGGCTAATGTTGGGAAAAGTGTTACGAAGAATTTGGAAAAATTTGAAAAAACAAGATGGCCGCCGAGATATTTTGGTTTAAAATTTTTCAATTTTCGAGGTGACTTTGCGGGGTCGGATTGCGTTGGGTTTTTGACTTTTTTGCGATTTTTTTTCTTTGTTGCCTTGCATCTATCCCCAATTTTGACGTTTGGGGTATATTTTTTTTTTCGCCAAGATGGTGGACCCCGTGGCGGCCATTTTATAAAATGTACGAAAAATTGCATTTTTTGAAGGAAAAAATTTTTAGGTTGGCAACATTTGAGGGGGTCACTTTGTATGGGGCGGTTGTGGGACTTGGTCTGAAGTGTTGCCAGGGTATGTTGATTTTTTTTTCGTTCATACATTTTTGTGAACTTTCTATTCAAAAATATGAAAAGTAGAAGGAGAAACATTTTTAATCAACAAATTTCACCAAAAAATTTTGAGTGGTTGTCGTAATGACATTTGACCATTTTCATCTAAATTAACTGGCAACACTGGGAGCTAGAATTTTTTTTCCCGTTTTTTCACATTTCGAGTAGCCCAGCCGAAAGTATTGGTGGAGGGTTATAATGATGTATCGGAAAGTTGCTTGACTATTGATGGTTACTATGGGAAAAATCCGACCGTTCGAAAATTCAAGATGGCGGCCGCTCGGCGATTGTCAACTTTTTTATTTATGTGAGCACCTACCCAATATTGGTGTCATTTTCGAATAATTTTGGGACGACTAATACGATGAAATTAGAAAAAATTTAAAAAACAAAATGGCCGCCGAGATATTTTTCTTTAAAGTTTTGAAATTTTAGAGGTGACTTTGTGGGGTCGCATCGGGGTAGTTTTTCAACTTTTTTATAATATTCTTTTTGTTTTCCCTTGAAAGTGTCCTCAATTTTGATATTTTGGGGATAATTTTTTTTTCAACAAGATGGCGGGCCCCGTGGTGGCCATTTTGTAAAATGTACGAAAAATGGCATTTTTTGAAGGAAAAAATTAGTAGGTAGCTACAACATAAGCTGCTTTAGCGCGCCCCACGCGAAAACCTAGTTATAATATATAATCCTAGACTTACCACCGTGATAACTATATAATTGTGTCTATGGCGAATATTCTCCATCCCCTCCCGACACCTCGGGAAAAATCTGGCATTTCCCATTTTCAAAATGGCGGCTGCGCGGCGATTGTCAACTTTTTTGTTTATGGCCTTTTGCCCATTGTTTCTGGAAGTTTTCGTAAAGTTTAGAAAGGGAATTACGAAAAAATGAGAAAAAAATGAAAAAACAAGATGGCCGCCGAGAAATTTTGGTTTGAATTTTTTCCATTTTAGAAGTGAATTTGCGGGGTCGCATCGGGGTGGTTTTTCAACTTTTTTTCAATATTTTTTTTGCATTCGCTTGAAGGTATCCTCAATTTTGATATTTTGGAAATATTTATTTTTTTGACAAGATGGCGGACGCGGTGGCGGCCGTTTTGAAAAATTCACGAAAAATGACTTTTTTTGGGTGAATTTTTCTCCAGGTTGGCGACATTTGAGCGGGTCCCTTTGTTCCGGGCGGTTGTGTAACTTGACCCAAAGTGTTGCCAGGTTTTATTTTTTTTATCTTCGTTCACACATTTTTTTGGACTTTCTATTCAAAAACATGAAAAGTAGAAGGAGCAATATTTTTAATCAAAAATTCACACATGCAAACGTGTCGTGGTTGTCATAATGACATTTGACCATTTATGTCGATGTCGACTGGCAACACTGGTTGCTGGATTTTTTTTTTCGTTTTACGAAAACCCGAATTGATCTCCCAGAAGGAGTGGTGGGGGGTAGATACTATGTATGGGGGAATTTTTGGTTCACCCCCGGATTTACGGGAAAACTCCAACTTTTCAAAAATCCAAGATGGCGGCCGAGGTAAAATGACTAACTTTTTTTTTATTATGCAGCTACCCGAGATTGGTGTCGTTTTCGGCTAATGTTGAGAAAAGTGTTACGAAAAATTTGGAAAATTTTGAAAAAACAAGATGGCCGCCGAGATATTTTGGTTTAAAATTTTTCAATTTTCGAGGCTGCTTTGCGGGGTCGGATTGCGTTGGGTTTTTAACTTTTTTGCGATTTTTTTGCTTTGTTTCCTTGCATCTATCCCCAATTTTGACGTTTGGGGTATATTTTTTTTTTCGCCTAGATGGCGGACCCCGTGGCGGCCATTTTATAAAATGTACGAAAAATTGCATTTTTTGAAGGAAAAATTTTTTAGGTTGGCAACATTTGAAGGGGTCACTTTGTATGGGGCGGTTGTGGGTTTTAGTCTGAAGTATTGCCAGGTTACGTTAATTTTTTTTCCTTTATACATTTTTGTGAACTTTTTATTCAAAAATATAAAAAGTAGAAGGAGAAACATTTTTAATCAAAAAATTTCACCAAAAAATTTTTAGTGGCTGTCGTAATGACATTTGACCATTTTCATCTAAATTAACTGGCAACACTGGGAACTAGAATTTTTTTCCCGTTTTTTCACATTTCGAGTAGCCCAGCCGAAAGTATTGGTGGAGGGTTAAAATGATGTATGGGAAAGTTGCTTGACTATATATGGTTACTATGGGAAAAATCCGACCGTTCGAAAATTCAAGATGGCGGCCGCTCGGCGATTATCAACTTTTTTATTTATGTGAGCACCTACCCAATAATGGTATCATTTTCGAATAATTTTGGGACGACTAATACGAAGAAATTAGAAAAAAAATAAAAAACATGATGGCCGCGGAGATATTTTTCTTTAAAATTTTGAAATTTTAGAGGTGACTTTGTGGGCTCGCATCGGGGTAGTTTTTCAACTTTTTTATAATATTCTTTTTGTTTTCCCTTGAAAGTGTCCTCAATTTTCATATTTTGGGGATAATTTTTTTTTCAACAAGATGGCGGATTCCATGGCGGCTGTCTATGGCGAAAGTTCTCCTTCCCCTCCCGACACCTCGGGAAAAATCTGACATTTCCCATTTTCAAGATGGCGGCTGCGCGGCGATTATCAACTTTTTTGTTTATGGCCTTTTGCAAAACGTTTTTGAGCGTTTTCGTAAAGTTTAAGAAGGGAATTATGAAAAAATGAGAAAAAATTTAAAAAACAAGATGGCCGCCGAGTTATTATGGTTTGAATTTTTTCGATTTTAGAGGTGACTTTGAGGGGTCGCATCGGGGAGGTTTTTCAACTTTTTTGCAATATTTTTTTTGCATTCGCTTGAGGGTATCCTCGATTTTGATATTTTGGGGATATTTATTTTTTCGACAAGATAGCGGACGCGGTGGCAGCCATTTTGAAAAATGTACGAAAAATGACATTTTTTGGGTGCGTTTTTCTTCCGGTTGGCAACATTTGAGCGGGTCCCTTTGTTCCGGGCGGTTGTGTAACTTGATCCAAAGTGTTGCCAGGTTTTATTTTTTTTTATCTTCGTTCACACATTTTTTTGGACTTTCTATTCAAAAACATGAAAAGTAGAAGGAGCAATATTTTTGATAACAATGTCACACAGGAAACCGCGTCACGGTCGTCGCTATGACATTTGACCATTTTCGTCGATGTCAACTGGCAACACTGGTTGCTGGAATTTTTTTTTCGTTTTACGAAAAGTCGAATTGATCTCCCAGGAGTGGTGGGGGGTGAATACTATGTATGGGGGAATTTTTGGTTCACCTCCGGATCTATGGGAAAACTCCAACTTTTCAAAAATCCAAGATGGCGGCCGAGGTGAAATGACCAACTTTTTTTTTATTATGCAGCTACCCGAGATTGGTGTCGTTTTCGGCTAATGTTGGGAAAAGTGTTACGAAGAATTTGGAAAAATTTGAAAAAACAAGATGGCCGCCGAGATATTTTGATTTAAAATTTTTCAATTTTCAAGGTGACTTTGCGGGGTCGGATTGCGTTGGGTTTTAAATTTTTTTGCGATTTTTTTGCTTTGTTGCCTTGCATCTATCCCCAATTTTGACGTCTGGGGTATATTTTTTTTTTTCGCCAAGATGGCAGACCCCGTGGCGGCCATTTTATAAAATGTACGAAAAATTGCATTTTTTGAAGGAAAGTTTTTTTAGGTTGGCAACATTTGTGGGGGTCACTTTGTATGGGGCGGTTGTGGGTCTTAGTCTGAAGTGTTGCCAGGTTACGTAGATTTTTTTTTCCTTCATACATTTTTGTGAACTTTCTATTCAAAAATATAAAAAGTAGAAGGAGAAACATTTTTAATCAAAAAATTTCACCAAAAAATTTTAAATGGTCGTCGTAATGACATTTGACCATTTTCATCTAAATTAACTGGCAACACTGGGAGCTAGAATTTTTTTTCCCGTTTTTTCACATTTCGAGTAGCCCAGCCGAAAGTATTGGTGGGGGGTTATAATGATGTATGGAAAAGTTGCTTGACTACTTATGGTCACTATGGGAAAAATCCGATCGTTCGAAAATTCAAGATGGCGGCCGCTCGGCGATTGTCAACTTTTTTATTTATGTGAGCACCTACCCAATATTGGTGTCATTTTCGAATAATTTTGAGACGACTAATACGACGAAATTAGAACAAAATTAAAAAACAAGATGGTTGCCGAGATATTTTACTTTAAAGTTTTGAAATTTTAGAGGTGACTTTGTGGGGTCGCATCGGGGTGGGTTTTCAATTTTTTCTAATATTCTTCATGTTTTCTCTTAGAAGTGTCCTAAATTTTAATATTTTGGTGATATTTTTTTTTCGACACGATGGCGGACCCCGTGGCGGCCATTTTGTAAAATGTACGAAAAATGGCATTTTTTGAACGAAAAAATTTGTAGGTTGGCAACATTTGAGGGGGTCACTTTGTATGGGGCAGTTGTGCAACTTGACCGAAAGTGTTGCCATGTTTGGTTTTTCTTTTCTTCGTTCATACAATTTTTTGGACTTTCCATTCAAAAATATGAAAGTAGAAGGAAAAATATTTCTGATAAAAAAATCAAACAAGGAGATTTCTTGTCGTAGTCGTAATGACATTTGACCATTTTCATCTTAATTAACTGGCAACACTGGAGTCCAGAATTTTTTTCACTTTTCAAGTAATTGAGCCTAAACTATAGATCAGGAGCATAAGAAATGTATGGGAGATATTTCTTAATTAAATCATTTGTTTTGGGGAAACAATAAAATTTCAGTGTTGCCATACAAAAAATAATAATTTTCATACAAATTTATTTTTGTATTGAATATTTTACTACTATAATGTATGGGGCATTTGTAGGTACTGATATTTTGTGAATTTTGGTGAAAAAAATTTCAGTGTTGCCATACAAAAAATAATAATTTTCATACAAATGTTTTCTTTTTTCAAATATTTGAGGCGGTTGTCTTCATTTGATAGCCTTATAATGTATGGGGAGATTGTAGGTTCTAATAGTCCGTAAATGATGGTGAAAAAATATTTTAGGGATGCCATACAAAAAATAAAAGTTTTCATACAAATGTACTTTTTTATGTAATATTTCAGGCTATTTCATCAATCTTATGTCATTACAATATATCAGGAGGTTGTTGGTACTTATAGACCGTACACATTGGAGGAAAAATGTTGTAGAGTTGCCATATAAAAATATTAATTTTCATACAAATGTATTTTGTGTCGAATATTTCAGATTGTTTGTCCATTGAATGTCAATACAATGTATTAGGCGTTTATTAGTATTAAGGGTTATTATAAGTTATCAACTAGCTGACCCGGCAAACTTTGTACCGCCTATCAATTTCTCCTTCTCCCTCTCCATCGCTTTCCTTCCCCTCTACCTCCCCCTTGCCCTCCTTCTTCCGCTACCTCTCCTCCTCAATCTCCTTCCCCTCTCCCTAAGAAAGGGGAGAGGTCCCCTTCTCCCTCTTTCCCTCGCCCTTTCCTCCTCCCTCCCTCTCCCGCTCCTTCTCCCGCTACCTCTCAGTCTCCCTCTCCCGCTACCTCTCCCCCTCCCTCTTCCTCTCTCTCTCTCCCTCCAATATAGATTTTAGTAGGTACCCTTAATTTCTTTTTAGGTTGGTCCTACAAAATATCATGAGTGACGTGATAATGTTATACAAGAAGATCAAAATGTTCAAAGATGCATTGTTTGGTAAGCATATCTATAGTAGGGCCAAATTAAAATACAATATGTAGGTATTTGATAGCTGTATGGCAATGATGTTTGATAATTATTGACAAGCAAAAACATTATGAATATTTTTTTATAATTTCGACTACTACGGACTACAAGAACGTGTTAGACCACAATTTTTTTTTTAAATTATTGTATGTTATTATTAATAAATGTTACGTTGATATTATGGTTGTTTTATTTGAAAATTATACTATTATCTAAAATCAAAAGTCGTACTTATTTGGCTTCAACCCATGAATGGCCCACTACTGAGCACGGGTCTCCTCTTGAGGAGGCCTAGACTACTCCACCACGCTGCTCCAATGCAGATTTTTGGAGGAGTTAGTGGCTAATCCAAGTGTCGGAAGGCTTCTGATATGGCTTAACGACTCCGAAAAAATTTTTCCACTAGTGATCACCCATACAACTACAGATCGCGCCTTTTTTATGGGGTTCAGGTTCAGACTCCCCGACAAATACATGGTTACATATACATACACTCCGAGTATGTAAATAGGGCGTAAAAGTACTAGTTCTGTGAAGAAAACTCTGTGACTGTTCTTGCAATGGGAAATTTCATCAACCTGGTAACACTACAAAAACTCTTGCATAACTATTTAAATATGTATAGTATACTAGCGCTGTCTCATGTGAGGCCACACCGTGGCAAAATCTTGAAGTTGTATATGAGTCACAGCTATACTAATATCAAAATATTTAATACCAACCTTGTAGAAAAAATTCATCCAAAATTCGTAAAAATATTTCTCAGGAATCGCAAAACGGAGGAAGCAAACATTTTGGTTTCTGAAAAGCATTAAATAATTGAAAGATCGAAATATTTTTTAGTTTAGTGTTTTATGGAAACAATTAATAAACAAAATGATAAGTTAATGTGTACGAAGTTAAAAAATTGGTGTTTGTTGACGTATACGTTACTAGGTTTCGGGAAAAGACTGTAGCGTCGAACTACTGTGTCTCCTGATATAGACCTTTGAATTCACAGACATGGCCTTATACACAAAACTGTTCGCTTTAAAGAGACATACATATTTCTGGTGCATTAAAATAAATTTTGATCATAAAATAAGTATGCAGTATGTGGGTACTTCGTGTTACATTGTACTTTGTAGGCGATTATCATTCCTAGTTACTATGCAGTGTTTTTCCAGAAACGGGCAATCACATAACATCACACTCACACAATATAATATTATAAGGGCGAAAGTTTGTGAGTGTGTGTACCATATTTGTATTTAACATCACACAATAATAAAATAAAATAAGCCTTTATTACTGTTTCACAATGTTAAAAATAGGTTTTTTTTTTTATAAGTAATTACAATTATTTAACTGCAATAGTAGCAATTTTTGCAACAGAATATACCTATTTTTATATTTTATCTATTTATATCGACGATCGGTTTTAAGCAACAGCTTGTCCTTCGACATAGGCCTCCTCTAAAGATTTCCACTTCGATCTGTCTCTCGCTGTTCTCATCCACACTGGACCAGCCACTTTTTTCATGTCATCTTCCCAACGTTTCGTTTGTCGCCCTTTGCTTCTTTTTCCACTCCTGGGATACCACTCTGTTATTATTTTCGTCCATTTCTCATTTGTTTCTCTTAGCATATGTCCTGTCCATCTCCATTTTAATGTCTTGCATGCATTTTTTGCATCTTTAAATTTAGTAATATTTTTTTATTTTTTCTAACCTTATTTTATCCCTTCTTTTTATTCCAACCACACTTCTCTCTATTCCATTTTGACATACATTTACTTTATTCATTAAATTCTCTGTTAATGCCCATGTATGGCAACCATATGTCAAGCATGGTAAGATGAAATGAAATGAAAAACACTTTATTGCACTCAAAAAAATATGGTACAAATGGCTGGCTTAATGCTAACACAGCATTTTCTTCCAACCAACCATCGGCGATGAGGAAACATGGGGGTAGTGCTAGGTTTATGATTATGAAATGAGTTTAATTTATTAAGATACAAAAAGTTTAATTAAATAATGATTTAATATTATCCAAAAACTATGATGTAACATATTATACTCGTATATATATACATATATATATACACATACATCCCATATATACATAATATATATATATATATATATACTACATACCATATATATGTATATATATAATATATAACACAAATAAATAAAGTAACTATATATACATTATTATATCATTAAGCATGGTAAGATGCACATATTATATACTTTCCTTTTCTCTCTAAGTGGCATCTTTTCGTTTTTCATTACTTCGCTAAGAGACCAGTATCTTTTCCATGTGTTAGCTATCCTTCTTTCTATTTCTTTATGCATAGTATCCTCTGCAGCTATAAGGTGTCCTAGATATACATACTCTTCTATATATTCTATTTTCTGTGTATTGACTGTGATATTATATGTTTGTGAGCTGTTAGTCATAATTTTTGTCTTTGCCGTGTTCATTATAAGCCCTGCTTTCGCGCTTTGATCTGATAGTTGTTGTAACATTAGCTCTAGTTGTTTTGGGCATTCTGAAAATAAAATTAGGTCGTCTGCAAAACGTAGTGGTTTAACTTTACACCATTTATATCCAGTCTTTCGTGATCCCATTTCAGATTCCTGAATATAATCTCTAGAGCCGCTGAAAACAACTTGGGTGAAATAGGATCCCCTTGCCGAACGCCTCTCTCTATAGGAAATTCTTCTAATGTAGTTTCAAGACTGACTCGGGCTGTGCTTTTGGAGTATATATTCTGGAGTATTTTTATGTACTTACCATGTATTCCCTGTATACGCAGTGCTTCCCAGATGTAATCATGTTCTAAGGAGTCAAATGCTTTATTGTAATCAACAAACCCCAAATAATATATTTTGTTGTATTATTTGTACTTTTGTAAGACTTGCCTTAGAACATGTAGGTATATGATCTATTGTTCAATATTTACTGCGGAAACCAGCCTGTTCTTTTGGTTGGTTTTCATCGAGGGTAGAAGTGATTCGAGATAGAATTATTTTTGAAAATACTTTATACACATTTGACATCAAACTAATAGGTCTATAGTTCCCTATATCTCCTTTATCGCCTTTTTTATGCAATAATATTATTGTTGATTTAGTCCAGTCTTCGGGAATAATTTCGGTATCTATAATCTTATTAAATATGTCTCTTAATATAGGAGCAATAACTTTTGTAGTAGATTTCAACAACTCATTTGTTACTTGATCCGCACCTGGTGTCTTGTCCTTTTTTTGCGTGTTGATTGATCTAATTGTTTCTTCTTTTAATATTTTAGGGATTGGCTCAGATTCTATAGTATTTATTTTACTTGTTATTCTAGTTTGGTTTTTGCTTCGGTAAAGATTTGTATAATATTCTGTAGCTACTTTAATTATCTCTGTTCTTTTATTTGTACATCACACAATAATTTCTTCAAAATCAGTGCAGCTATTTGACTTGCCACCTTGAACCTGGCATACCTACAAGTCTGCCATTTTGAAAAAACCTCATTTCGTCGGCCTTTGATGAAACATGTATCAATCAAGGGAGTAAGTGATTACAATCAAAAAGTATTCAGACATGAAAATATGTCGTAATTGATATATTTTTTGAGACATTTGAGTTCAAAAATAAAAATTCTACTGTTCCGAGCTCAAATATATCTGAAAGTATATCACTCAAGCGCTCATAGCCCTGGGGCTTGCGTCGATCTTAAGTGATCGACAAAGCTAAGCAACAGCGGGCGCGGTCGGTAGTTGGATGGGTGACCGCTAGTGGCAAAAAAAAATCTTGAGCTTTTCCGTGCTTCGGAGGGCACGTAAAGCCGTCGGTCCCGGTTGTTATCATAAGATAACAGTCGTTAAGCCATGTCGGAAGCCCTCGGGCGGTTTGAAAACTTCCGACAATCAGGTTGGCCACTAACCCCTCCAACAATCCGCACTGGAGCAGCGTGGTGGAGTATGCTCTAGGCCTCCTCAAGAGGAGAGACCCGTGCCCAGTAGTGGGCCATTAATGGGTTGAAGCCCATATCACTTACGACATTTCATCACTGGATACTTTTTGATCGTTATCATTTAGTCTATCGATTGTTACATTTTTTGTCTATGTCCGACGAAACGAAGTTTTTTTGCTTTTTTTTCTATGGATTTGAACTCAAATATCTCAGAAAGTATATCATTTACGACATTTCATCACAAAATACTTTTTGATTGTAATTACTTACTCCGTCAATTGACAAATTTTTTGTCAATGTCTTTATTTTTCTACGGTTTTAAACTCAAATATCTTAGAAAGTATATCACTTACGACATTTCATCACTGAATACTGTTTGATCGTAATCACTTACTCCGTCGATGAACAAAACTATAATTATACACAATTAAGTCAGAAAGGAACTTGCTGAAAAAATAGTTTAGTTCAGGAGTTCTAGATGGCGTTGTAGTATTTGTAGTATAAAGATAAAAGTTTCTAATTATAAGTTAATTTTCAGAGATAATATTATATTCGAGCACTACTTCATCAATGTTTGTCATGACGTTGTCACGTTAAACTACCGTCCGTAAACCGACTTTAAAGACAACCATTTTTTGATCGAAAAATTCACACTACACAATATTTTTATACCAATTTCTGCACGAATCACCGCCGCCTCTGTAACTCCATGATTCTATGGCATAACAAGCATGACAACGAAAATTAAGGCTTCCCGTCCATGTCCGATAATCGGTGACCGATTGTTTGTAGGAGAAAAATAGAACGTATTGATAGCAATGGTGCAACGCACACGTCCTACAAAAAGTCGGTCAGAAATAAAACTGACTCACCGACAGTCGGTACAAAAATCGGTCACCGATTAAATATCTTTAATGGGTACTTTTTATGTTCAATATCTTATTTCCGACCTGAATTCCGACCGATTCAAGGAGATTGTGAGAAGGAAATCCAGATAAGGCTTCCCGCCCACGTCAGACTTTTTGTAGGACCGATAATCGGGCCGATTTTTCCTCAGATTCTTATGACCGATTTTGTGGCCGACATTATCGGTCGTGGTCGAATAGCGAGTCAGCCACAAAATCGGAGGAAAAATCGGCCCGATTATCGGTCCTACAAAAAGTCTGACGTGGGCGGGAAGCCTTATCTGGATTTCCTTCTCACAATCTCCTTGAATTGACAATGCCGCTTCAAACTACACAAACTCGTTGATAAATTGGACGTCCGCAAGTTCTTCAGTCTATTTATCTAGTCAGGAGCTGACTATTTCTGATAATAAGCATAATTTTTTTTGTCGATACTCACGACAAGTTCACCTTATTGCTCTACTCTGCGGAAAAGGTGAGCAAGCTCTGCCTTCGTTGATTTAAAATCAGTGCTATCATCTGCGTATCTGAGGTTAATCTTTAAGTTTGATCTTTATGCCATTGACAAAAGCTTTTCGCATGGTATATATTCCCCATAGATATTGCAAAGAATGGGTGACAGAATACTAAGTAAAAAAGTCTGTCTTGATAGCTAACATTACCGACTGGACTTTTTAAGGACACATATCAATGCAGTTGTCATCGCCAGAGGAGTGATAAGGTTTCCGCAACAAGAATTCTACCTTGAGGGTTCACCGTGATGCTGGCACCCAAGTCAAAAACCTTGAGGTGTGTTAGTTTTCAGGAGAAGACGGTACTAGTTCGATGTGTTGTGATGGAAAAATATAGAGATTACCCTAAGAACATTGCTCATTAGTTCATGACCAAATGTGACTCTGGGATGAAGCTCATTAGGCTAAGCAGCGCGCTGATACATCTCCCAAAGAGTATTGGGATCTGAAATTTAATTTTGATCGAGTTTTTGTAATAAAAATATTGATTAACCTTATAAATTATTTGTATTTTATTGTATTTTACCTCCTTAAAGTATTATTCGACTTATCCGTATGATCCGGATATATCCGGATAGTGATCAGGAACTGTCCGGAATATCCGGATATAAAATTGAGCGGATAGTTACATGCCCTAGTTGTGACACTATAAAAATAAAAAAACTAATTATTTTCAAAATTATGTTTATTTTAGGTACACAAAAAGTTGACTTATTACGAAATACTTACAATTAAATTTTAATGTAGGTACCTACTACACTAATCAGTCTCAAAATAAATATTAAATACTTAAAAACAATCATCCGCTTAAAAACTTCTTGATTCGATCACCTCAAAAACGTATAAACAGGAAAACAGTTTACCTTGATAACGAAAACTGTACTGAATCGATATACAATAGTTCACTTTTATTGTATAGAAGTGATAAAATTATCTCTAAAAACTGATCACATAAATACATACAACAATACTTAAATTAACACGTCACACAAGTCGTTACACGACACTGTTCGATTTTTACACAGCACAATTTTTACTTAACATTATAACTAGACCAGTGCCGATAATTTTTGAAAACAAAAAAAATTATAATAGGATGAAACCTATTGCAAAAGGAAGAGAATATAACAAAAAATAAAGGAAAAATAATTTACGGGCGATCTGAGGTCGGGAAGTGGGGGAGAGGGGGGGTTTAAGGGTAAAAAACGGTTTATCTCAATTTCCAGCAAAACTATAAGTCCTATGGAAAAAAGTTAAATGGCAATGTTATAGGTAATAAAAAGGTCTACAATTTTTGCATTTACACTTTTTTACATAACCTCAAAATTTATGTGAAAAATTCAAATAACCAAGTTTTTGGTTTTTTATTTTAACCTTTTACAAAAATATTTCTTTTTCCACGAAATTTTGTGAAAACTTACCTTTCTATGTCCCAAACATACTGTAATTTTTTTGATTTAAAATATTTATTTTTCCACCTTATTTTGACTTAATATCGAAACAGCACCCTAATTTTTAAACGAAAATTCATCCGTCAAAATATTCGATTTTTTTAAAAAGTCGGTTGGCTTTTTATTTGTTGAAATCTCTACTTTCTGATGGTATATAAAAAAATATACACTGCCATGTTAAATTTTCTCAGAAAATGCAATGAAACGACAACTATTTTCACAAAAATTATTCGAGTTCGAGTTTTTAAATATATATTTTTAATATTTATGTACAATTTTGAGCCATTTATTAAAATATTAATTAAATGTATTAATATTAATAAAATATTAATAAAATTAAAAAATTAATAAGCAAAAAAATTACAAATCCATAAAGATTGCAAGAAACATGCAAAAATAGTTGTCGTTTCATTGCATTTTCTGAGAAAATTTACCATAGTAGTGTATATCTTTTTTATACCATCAGAAAGTAGAGATTTTAGCAAATAAAAAGCTCACAGATTTTTTTAAAAAAGCGGATATTTTGACAGGTGAATTTTCGATTGAAAATTAGGGTGATTTTTCGATATTAAGTCAAAATAAGGTGAAAAAATAAATATTTCAAATAAAAAAAAATACAGTATATTTGAGAAATAAAAAGGTAAGTTTTCACCAAATTTCGTGAAAAAAGAAATATTTTTGTATAAGATACAGTGGCGTAACTATACCATCTGGGGCCCGTGGCAAATTCTTTTGATGGGGTCCTATAAGATACTTAGGTACAATATAAAAAAATATTTTTGAGCTCACGGCCTCTTGGGCCGGGGCCCTCTTGAGTCGGGGGCCCGTGGCATTTTGCCAGCCCTGCCACCCTATTGTTACGCCACTGATAAGATAAAAATAATAAACCAAAAACTTGGTTATTTGAATTTTTCACATAAATTTTGAGGTTATGTAAAAAAGTGTAAATGCAAAAATTTTAGACCTTTTTATTACCTATAACTTTGCCATTTAACTTTTTTCCATAGGACTTATAGTTTTGCTGGAAATTGAGATAAACCGTTTTTTACCCTTAAACCCCCCCTCCCCCCCACTTCCCGACCTCAGATCGCCCGTAAATTATTTTTCCTTTATTTTTTGTTATATTCTCTTCCTTTTGCAATAGGTTTCATCCTATTACAATTTTTTTCATTTTTTTACCGTTTTCAGAGGTATCGGCACTGGCCTAAACGTCACTAGCGCCATCTAGATTTAAATATTTGAACACAAAAATATGACAATTTCTGAGCTTAAAATACTGTTTGAGCGGAGGTACGATATGCCATGGTAACAAATATAGGGTTGTGTATTTACAATAATATGCAAATGTAGGGTCGCTATATACTATTTAAAATTCATTTATTACACTTATTACTCCTATTATATTACTATAGTAGTCGCAGTATCGAGCTGCACTCGTTGAATATTGCGCGCTCACTCGCACTTAGAACTAAGACCTTAGTGCTACCACAAAATACATAATAGTTTGGTACAGAAGAGTTACTTGGTACAGCAAAATCATTTAAATAAATAGCGACTCTTGCTCCGTCACAATAAAGTGTAATTCAGGTCGCACAGCGATAATCGTCAACTGACGATTAGCTGCTTAGTGCCTACTTAGTGAGATACTGTGACTACTATAGTTAAAATTTATTTATTACAAACATATATCATAATGCTTTATACTAAGTACATAGTGATAAAATGTATATTTTTGATATTTTTTACCTATTATGATCCCTATCCAAATATCAATCATTTTTGAGTAATTCAATATTTTATCGTTTTTTCAAGAATGTGCGATATTCAACTTTGAAAATTTTATATTTACTTCACAATTTATGAAGTTGCCATACTAACTTGCACCCCCTTAATTAACCCTTTGGACGATGATTTTCAAAAAAAAACGCATTACTGTTAAATTTTGTTTCTAATCTTGAGCTAATAGATCAATTTTCATGTTTATAGTTCATTCTGGACGAAGACCTCCTTCACAAAATAATCCCTGGTGGACCAACCCACGCCGGTGACTCTCAAGCAAGTCACCCGACACGAGGAAACTGCGAGCGACAGCCTGCTGCGCCGTCCCTGTTGAAGAAACGTTTCACACTAGGCCTACCTACCTACCGCAACCTGTCGTCAACCCATCGCCATGGAGCAACACGCACAGCACGCCGAAGCCACTTACCAGCCACAGACCCAATCAGAATGTCCACAACCGCAGCAACCCGAAATCGCTGGAATAGCTCATTCCCTTCTCTTTCCATGCGTATCCCGCCATTCTGAAGAGACAAGCCACGACTATGGTTCATTAGTTTTGAGGCAGCGCCCAGCGAACTCAAAAAAGGTCAAAACCAACTCGCCCAGACGGTAATTGCACAGCTGGCTATGCTATGGTTATATTTTTTTTAAATCCCAATAAAATTTATGTGATTACATATTGTGGTTTTCCCCGTTGCATGTTTTATAAACTTAATTAAGTAAATTTTTAAAGCTTCAGAAGCTTTTTTCACATTATTAAGCTCGTTTTTTCAAACTTTATTGATTTTCAATAAATCGACGTATCACTTCAAACTAAAATGTCTACAAATTGTTAAATGGACGCCAAAGAGTTTACAAATACTTACCTACCCATACCCGGTATAAACCATGATTGCCTACTAAATCTTTCCCTTGACGTCGTATGAAGACGATAAAGATGTCATTGGCACATATTTGAAAAAATAAACAAGCGCTGAAATATCTTATTATAATGGAATACGCGATGCTAATTCACAACCATTCGCTTAGGCGGCGGCTTCTGCCAGCTAAAGCGGAAAAAGCAAAACTCCTTCAGGTGATTTTTCTTAAAAGAGATCACTTTGTTGTGATGTAAACTATTCTACACAAAATAATACTACACTATTCTACACTAACCTAACCTAAGTATAGCTATCCTATAAATAAACATTAAATACACCTTAAAACCATAAAGATGTACGTTCTAAAATAAATGGCGATCC
The DNA here is from genome assembly GCA_963932265.1 of Thymelicus lineola. Taxonomy (NCBI): domain Eukaryota; kingdom Metazoa; phylum Arthropoda; class Insecta; order Lepidoptera; family Hesperiidae; genus Thymelicus; species Thymelicus lineola. The sequence goes on from OZ010680.1 coordinate 2,152,514, forward strand.
TCGCCTTTAGTATACATATGTCCGATCTCCGGATGTATAATTAAGAGTATTATGTTGTTGCTTATGGCACGATTATTCCATATGACAGAACTTAAGAGTTAAAATCTACTTCAGACATGGAATTACGTTTATTACAGCATAAGTTTTACCACTACAATGTATAAATAAGTTTTACATCTAGAAGATACTTGTCTTAAATAATAGGGCAATATACCTACCACTAAACACTAATCTTGCATATTTGGTACAATACTTATAAATTATGCTTATTGATTATATTTGGTATGACAAGATTTTAAACTTATAATAACTTACAATTTATGTCTTTTTCGCGCGTATCTTGTATGTATGTGTTTAATATTGTTTATTACCTCGTATCTTCCAACCCGCTGAACGGATTTATATAATAGGGTCTTGGACTGTTTTTTCGAAAGTGTCTCAGCGTGTTGATTAGATAATAACATTACTGGGAAATATGTTTTCCCGCAGAAATTAATCGATTTTTATGGAAATAAAAGTTAAAATACTTTACACTTTTGAATTTGGCGCCAAAACGCTACTGTCCTGTCATTGATGTGCGTGACGTCATTGTACATTGACATACTAATAGCAGTATATTTAAATGTAACTAAAACAGATCGAAAATGAGTGAAAATAGGTATTGTCAATATTGTTTAGTGCCATTATGTGAAAACAACACAAGTAGGACACCTGAGAAATTATTTATACCTGTGCCTCATGACAAAAATAAGAGAAAAAAGTGGATGCAAGTTGCCAGGCGAGATTTGGAAAACCAATCGATAAATCAATAACTTACTTTTATGAAGGTTATTTTTATGTAAGTATACATTACAATATAGTAGGTACATAATACTCATTTATCTTGTCAAATACGACATTGCATTGCTGTAGGCATACAAGGGTCCTGTTTGTTTTGATTAGTAGAGGTTATGTTTAGAAAGTAGTTGTGCCTTGGAAAATGCACTCCATTGAATATGTTCTTATAGATTTTGAATATTACTTCAATTCTCGTCAGAAAGTCTATTAAAAAGTCTAAACTTTTAAAAATGTGCGCGGGTTCGTAAGTTTCCTAACCACTGACAATGTTCAATTACAAAGTGACAATGGAATATGACGTCACTTATCGTTATTGACGTTTGTGTGCCGTTTGTGGTCACGTGATTTTGACATACAAAATGAATATTTTAAAAGTTTAAAATAAAATAAAATCCTTATTTTTTTACTCGTTCGTATTATTTATGTATTTTAGGTCCATATTAGACAAAATATCACAAAGTGTCAACACTACAGTCCAAGACCCTATTAAGATATCAGTAGAGAGCAATGATTTTGCTGTCGTTTTGCACATAATAATTATCCTGGTTTATATCAATGCATGTACTAAAAAAGGTGTGTTATGGTCGTAGCGCACATATCAACTCGGAAAAGGATCGGCACCGGATCGCCTCGCCGTCAACCTAACGTAAGTAAGCGCGTTATAACCGACCAACAGCTCCAAATCGACTCGGCTACGGCTAGGCGACGCCGCGCTTACGGCTCGCCGGCCGCTGGTTGAAGAAATGAATGACAGCAGTTCGCCGACGCAACGGTAGCCGCGGCGCGGCGCGCGCACGAGGAAACGGAAAGTCGACGGATAGCGTACGGTGAGACGTAAGCGCGGGTACGGCAAGTCGTCCACGCACCGTACCGCGGTTCGTGAGCTTGTCTCGAGGCGAGGCGATTACGTTACGAATCCGATAAGTGTGCTTTACAGTAGGGAGTTTCATACAAAGAATACTGACATGCAAGAGTTGATACGTTTACGTTCCGTTTACGAGTTGATATGTGTGCTACGACCATTAATGTGCTAGTTTTTGAAGTATGTTAGAAAAACTTATTGTAACTTGAAACTTCATCCAATCTTTTTTGTAATAAATAGATGATATTATTACCTTTCAATTAATAGATTTTTCACATCTATGGGACCTTTAAGTGCAGAGAAATCGAAGTCTTTTGTCAGAGCCGTCTAAAAAATAAATACAAATTAAAATGGCGGCCATTAAAACAGGAAGAGGGCTAGACAGTGACGGATTTATGTTTGATGTCGCCCTAGGCCCCGTATGATATGCCGCCCTTTTTGCTCTATGAGGACTATCGAAAATAAACATGCAATTTTTAAAATTTAAATTATTACATGCCTATCAAATTTCACTAACTTAAATACAATGTTTTATTAGTGTATCGTTTATAGTTTTAAATTAAAATGATTGATTTGAATATACTGTACTAGGTTTTCGTGGGGCGCGAACTGCAGAATAAATATAAATAGTTCTTTCAAAAATATCATTGATCTGTGAAATTTATTTTTCAATTCAGGGGTCTGTTTGCGATATATTCGGCTTCAAGGTACTTTTAAAGTGAAACTTATTACATCGTCTCAAACTTTTTGGTCTGTGTGTCGCATGTCGCGTGACGGTCGGCCACGCGACGGACGTCAGAAGGAGACAACACGGCCTGAAATACAACATGCAAAAAAACATTTGTATTAAAAAATATTATTTTTCGTAAGGAAACATCAAAATATTTTTTCACCATCATTAACAAACTATCAGTTCCTACAAACACCTCATACATTATGAAAACACCAAATGGGCACAAGTCACAACAACCTCAAAATTCGAAAAACGAATACATTTGTATGAAAATTATTTTTTTTTATGGCAAATCCTTATTTGTCATAAAAATGTGTTGCCATCAACACAATTTTGAAGTGAAACTTCTTTAGAATCGTTGTGATTTCAAACCGGATGCAACGGAAAAAACGACAGGTAAGAGACACAAATATAAAAATGTGTAGGAAAGAATGAGACAGAAATATACTCGGCAAGCATGCATATAATATAACTGCTAATTTCGTCGTTGAATCTAACTTCTCCGTAGCTCAATGGTCAGGACGTAGATACACAATACCTGTTGCGCAGGTTTGCGTCTCTCAGTATTTCTTTTTTTTTTAGTTTTATTTTTATACTGTTTTTAAATACTTTCAAATGTTCTTTTAAATATTTTCAAAGAATTTATCAACAAAAAATAAGAATTTCATTTTCGTTGTTTAATATCTGTCGATCGACCGACCGATTATACACACAGTAAAAATGCTAAGTTGTATTCATAGTTTTAGTTTTATTTTTATACTGTTTTTAAATACTTTCAAATGCTCTTTTAAATATTTTCAAAGAATTTATCAACAAAAAATAAGAATTTCATTTTCGTTGTTTAATATCTGTCGATCGACCGACTGATTATACAGACAGTAAAAATGCTAAGTTGTACCTATTCATAGATGGCGCGAGGAATAAGATAGAAGATTCGTTTTATTGCTAGATAGATGGCGCTAGCTGCTCATTTTACTCTTCATATTATGTTAAGAGATGGCGTTAGTTACCACTTTTTTCTTTTTCTTATGTTCCTGGTTATCTTTTTAAAAGTGCTAATTTGTATTCATAGATGGCGCGAGGAACAAGGTAGAAGATTCGATTTATTGCTTTTTCATCTCATTATCTTGAAACCAAAATTTTGGAAAGTTTCACTTCTACCACGTGTGAATTGCACACATTTTCTTTTTTTTCACCAAACTTCACAAATTATCAGGACCTACAAACGTCCTATACATTATAATGAGGAAATATTTGATAAAAAGAGACAGAGCGAGAGTGAATGCGTGGCACTCGAACTCATGCGCGTAGTATACCTGTTACAAGCCAGCGCGAGCGTTAGCAAATAGTAGTGAATTGTAAGCAAGCAATGTTAATAAAGTTTGTCTTAAAGAAACAATATGAGTTTACTAAAAATCAATTTCTACCCCTCCCTATTTTCATTTTCACATTACGAAGTTTCACTTCTTCCGCGCGGAGAGTTATTTTTTTATCAAAAATGTTTCTCCTACTTTTTATATTTTTGAATAGAAAGTTCAAAAAAAAATTGTGAATGAAAAACAAAATTAACGTAACCTGCCAACACTTCAGACCAAGCACCACAACCGCCCCATACAAAGTAATCCCCTCAAATGTTGCCAACCTAAAAAAAAATTCCTTCAAAAAATGTAATTTTTCGTACATTTTATAAAATGCCCGCCACGGGGTCTGCCATCTTATCGAAAAAAAATATACCCCAAATGTCAAAATTTGGGATTGACCCGAGGAAATAAAGAAAAAAAATCGAAAAAGTTAAAATCCCAATCCAATCCGACCCCTCAAAATCACCTCTTAAATTGAAAAATTTTAAATTAAAATATCTCGGTGGCCATTATAAAAATTAAAAATTTGCATCCACTATAAAAATTAATATTATTGTTTTCAAAGTAATATAGATTAAAAAGAATTCATATTGCACCGAAAAATAAAAGGTAAACTCAACATTTAAAATAATTTATAAATTTTTATTAATTTGAAGTGACAATAATCCACAAAAATATTTTTAATACAAATAATTCTGATATTTTACTGCTCGTAAATTTTTAGGGTTCTGAAAATTTTGCCGCCCCCAAAATCATGGCGCCCCTAGGCCCGGGCCTCACGGGCCTAGGCCTAAATCCAACACTGGGGCTAGACCCCATAGAAGGGTATTTTTGTCGATAAAATTAGATATATTGGTCGCTGGACACCCTGTATAAAGGGAATATTAGAATAAACCCTACAAAACCTGCTTGGTAGTAATTTTTCTTATGTCGTCCGGGAGGGCATTCCAAAGCCGAGATGTATATATAGCAAAAGAGTTGGAAAGAAAACCGGATCGGTGAAGTAGAATTGACAATGCAAGAGAATCAGAAGATCGAAGTTGACGTTTATGATCATTACAAAGATACTGAAACTTTTGTTTCAGATATCTTGGGGACGTGGTGTCAAATAACACAGTATAAAGAGTGTTAAGTGATCTAATTTGTCTGCGCTCATGAATGGGAAGCCATTTGAGCTGGCGACGATGGGAAGAGATGTGGTCTATTTGCGCAAGCGAATAGCGTAATAAGACTATCCAATCTATTGATAAAATCTCCACACATTGGGAAAATGAGACGTGCAGTGCAGAGGGACTTTAACCCGAATAGGAAGAAAGTTCCGAAGGCGATTCAGACTGCGTAACGGTAGTATACCGAGCTGCAAGTCTCACTGACATGAGTGTGGAATCAATGTGCAATCCAAGATATTTAGACAGTAGTTGAGTATGGGATGATAGAATCGTTTAGTACGACAGGTGATACAACAAGACAAGAAGATTGTTGCTAAAAAAGAAAGAATTATACTTGTTTATGAACAACGGTTCAAGAATTATTTGTATTATAAATAAAATGTTTCATGATGTTGAAGAGAATAAAGAATGAGTACCTCTTGAATTCCCTAATATCTACATTATTTATTAATCAATTTCGCGTAGTGTCTAGTAACGAATTTATTTTAAAACAGGTAATAACTATAATACATTGCTAAGATTTTAAACACATGACACATAACGAATACATACAGGGTTATTGGTTATAGGTCACCATCCCGTGAAGGGGTAGTAGGATACATAATGTACTTAGTCTGGCCATAAATACTGTTAAAATTAAAAAAAATAAACAAAATATTACATTTGAATTTGGAATCTATCATTTTTATATGGTTGTTTATAGTTTTCTCATTTTGGCGCCATTACATTGTACAATATTTTGCGATATTAAAATGGAGTGGGGCGATAAAGAGAACCGAATCGCTGTTATTGCACTACACAAAGTAGGTATGGAGCCAGTTGCAATTTAAAACTCTCCATACGCTTGGTATTAGTAAAATGTTTGTGTACCGGGCTTTTAATAAGTACAATGAGACCTCCTCTGTTTGTGACAGAAAAAGATCTGGCCATCCACGTAGTGTTCGTATGAAAAGGGTGGTCAAAGCAGTAAGAGTAAGAATTCGAAGAAATCCTGTCCGAAAGCAAATGATTTTATCTCGGGATATGAAGATAGCACCTAGAACCATGTCGCGTATTTTAATAGATGACTTAGGACTTGCAGCCTATAAGAGACGTACTGGTCATTTCGTAACTGATAATTTAAAAAGAATAGGGTGGCAAAATCGAAACAACTACTGAAGCGGTACGCAAAGGAAGGTCACAGCAAAATTGTTTACGGATGAGAATTTTTTTACAGTTGAGCAACATTTTAACAAAAAAAATGACCGTTTATAAAAACAAAGCTCAAAGCTCTAAGATAGCTTCCCAATTAGTCGACAGAGTGCAACGTGGGCACTGTCCGACTTCAGTGATGGTTTGGTGGGGTATTAACTATGAAGGAGTGACTGAGACATACTTTTGTGAAAAAGGTATCAAAACATCGGCACAAGTGTATCAAGATACCATTCTTGAGAAGGTTGTGAAGCCCCTTAACAACATCATGTTCAATAACCAAGAATGGTTCTTTTTTTATGCAAATAGCCGGCAAACGAGCTGACGATCCACCTGATGGTAAGTGGCTATCGTCGTGCATGGACATCAGCAACACCAAAGGTGCGTTGCCGGCCAAGAAAGAGAGAAGAAAAAGAAAGAAAGAACTTGCTCTCAAGCCCCCAGCCGGAACAAGACGAGTCGTTTGGCGGCTGACTCATACTCAAGGGTAGTAGCTATCCAGGCGAACCCCATGGAGAAATAATAATAGTAATAATGGTATTAATTTACAATTAAAATCAATATTACCAATATAATCCCTCGAGGGGCCCTACCACCAGCGGGCCGGATTTAGTCGCCTCTTACGACATGGTCATTTGCAATTAGTTTTCGAAAAGTAGGAAATACTAATAATTCTGAACAATGTATTGTATTAAATCAAATAAATCTAATACTGATTTTGAGGTAAGCCTCAAACTGAAGATTAATAATTTTCGTAATATGAAGAACAAGAAAGCAAGTTTTCTTTAAAAAAGTACTAGTACACTGCAGGGCAAATTATACGTTTTTAGGTAGCTCATAATGTGTACATATAGTTATTTTTATAAGGGGAATAATAAGTCGAGCCGCAAAGTTTTTTTTTGGCCACGGAGACCAACCTCTGATTTTATAACTAAGCCATGGTAAAATGAGAAGGCTTCTAATAAACTTATTCGCCTTCTTTTTAATGCCACCTGAATATTCCAAAGAAAGCGTCAAATAATGAACAACAATTATTTTTACTTGTCCCCCTGATTTATTCATCACCACCTAATTTACTAAGTCAGCCACGGATTTAACAGCTTCAACATGTGTTCCTCAAAAAGATAGTTCAAGCTTTAGCTAAAAAACATCATATCTTACAATTTAGTAGCATCTACATCATATTAATAAATAATACATCGTATTCTTTTATCATGAAAATAGGGACTGCATAAAACATCATATCTTATAATTTAGCATGTGAAATCATACATCGTATTTATCATAAAAATAGGGATTGCATGATCTGTTTGACGACAGTCAACTATGGCGAAGCCCTCGCCATGTAAAAACAACTGAACTCAAATCAAAAGAAGGATAGGTTAGGTTATGGTTGTCTGATTTTATTCACGAGAAAAATAGGAACCCCGCAAAGCGGGGTTCGTCGACATCTGTGACGTAGTCTTATTACGGCATTACTAGAGTAGATTAAGTCACATATTTGACCGACAATAGATTAATGTACCTTTTTGTCATTTCTGGCGTTTAATTTCTCGAATATTTTAGTACCGAGGTTATAAAAGTTATTTTCTATTTTCTCGGAAATATATTTCGGTTTTTCTGGGCGCGCAAAAATTGCGTCTCCGGCCGCGAAAATTGCATCAACATACCTTATACGTACCCCTGGGTAAGCCAATACACTTATATCAAGTAACATTCAAGTGGCCCTCATTAAAAGTCAACCCAATAATCCTATATAATAATCTTGTAAGGTCTATTTTGGAATATGGAAGTGTAATTTGGCGTCCACATTTTGCTACTCATATGTTACGGATAGAGAGAATACAGAAGAGGTTTGTGAGGCATTTGGTGTGTTCCAAAGACAAACCAAAAGGCGAATATTCCTATAAAACGTCAATAGAGCATTATAAAATCAAAGACTTAAATACTCGAAGAGATGCACTTGATCTAGTCTTTTTATTCAAAATCATCAATAGTCATTTACATTGCCCCCGACTTCTCTCTAAACTCCATTTCCGAATACCATACTATATGCCTCGTAAACCAATACCCTTCTTTGTTCCTCCACCACGTAGAACCAAATTGGGCTCAAACTCCCCGATTCCTAGAATGACCAAACTTTACAATAGGCTAAGTGAATCCACTGACATTGACATAAATCATATGTCTTTAATTAAGTTTCGGAAAGTCATAAACAAAATGTGAATTGAGTTTTAATTCTTTTGTTGTTTTCCTGTTTTGTGTATTCCAATTATTATAAATATGTTTTTTTTTTAATTACGTGCAGGATCAAAAATACATGTACCCATTTGTATAACAAAATTTTGTACGTGTAACCTAATATTATTTAAGATTTGTTATTTCAAGTATGCGATGTTTGCCTTTAAGTGGTTGTGCATTTATTGTTTGTTGCGAAAGTCTGATAAACCTATGTAACTTTTGAAATGTTATAACCGTTGGTGAACTATATAAATAAATAAATAAATAAATATAACTTCAAAAATTTTTCATTTTGAAGCAGCCTATACCATACTTTTCAAGTAATCACAAAAAATTAACACATCTCTGAAACGGTAGACTTTTAGATAACTAGCACCCGGATGACCGAGCTTTGCTCGGTTTAGTGTTGCTTAACAACGCCATTTTCTGAAGTAGCTTTAGTATTGCTACTTGCCAATAGATGTCAGAAAGAGTATATTGTAGAAGTTTATTGAAAACACCGATAAAACGACATTTTCTAAAAATGAATGCTAGCTAGATCGATTTATCGCCCCCGAAATCGCCTATATACTAAATTTCATGAAAATCGTTGGAGCCGATTCCGAGATTCCAATTATATATATATATATATACACAAGAATTGCTCGTTTAAAGATATTAACTTAGAGTATCAATATTACAATATTCCTATACTCTAAGGATATTAACAATTTACTGGGATTTTATGTACATGCATACATGAGGTTTCCTACTATGAAGGGATTCATCATTCATTCGTGAAGGGATTCACAGGATCGTAACCAATAACCAATAGTCCTGTTAACATTTTGTTCTTGCAGTGGAAGAGTTAAGAGTTAAAACACACTGATATTTTTGGCCTGGGATTTTTCATGGTGGTAATTTATTTAAAACTTGTGAAACCGTTCTCTCCTATGGGCCTAGTACCTATGTTTTAAAAATAATAAAGTGTACAAATCACCTTAACGTATCGTAAACAGCCGGTCGGATGCATTTTTCATAACAGCATTTAATTCATCATTACTGAAGTAATAGTAGATTTCAAATGGAGGCGAGGGAATATTTTTTTTTGCTCTGTTGATAAGTATACCGCCACCATGTTCTACGCACACTGAAGAATTTCCTGTCAAGCCCTTAACCTGTAACAACGAAGACGTGTTGTGTATTCATAATATATACCTACTTAAAAAGAGTTTTAGCCGTTCGATGTCTGTGCATAGCAGTCATTTGAGAAAAAAATAAAAAGTATATAAGGACCAATAAAGAAAACGAATACTTACTCGTGACAGAAATAGTGATTTGTGGCAAACATCACAGTCGTGTTTTTCCCGCACGTTCCACTCTCCAGACTCATGTTTCTTATGCTGAAAAATAATAATATTTATAACTCATAATATATTCATTCATAATTTTAAAACAATGAAGTTTAAGACCGACTAGCATATCATTTTAAAAATTATTGATTATTCTATTAACTATGCATCAAATAAAGTGAAACTTTTACGCCCCTTATAGATACTTGGTTATAACAGTGATACAATAACAATAACTTACAATTATTTTATGTTTACTGGCGCACGTATGTAGCGCGTCTTCTAGATCCTGTCGTTGGGTCATCTCAAAGCTTATTAAGGATCTGAACTCGACCAAAGAGGGTTGTAACACCGTTAGTGGTGTCTGGGGATCCGTCACTATCGACATAAGCAGAGAATCGATCGAGATCATAGTCGGCTCGCAGCTCGTCTGGGCTTCCTGTTAGTATTGGACAATCGGTCTTTAGTATACATATTGGTGGGTTCGCAGGAATTACATAGCTATCCCCCCTAGCCTTTTTATTGAAACTGGCCAAGTGGATCCGTTCAACTGAATTCAACGGCGAGCCATTCGTCTTGTCGACGATCCCAAGCTTATAAACGGACTAGAGTGGCTTGAGTTGAGGAGAGATGTAAGCTCTCTGTACCGTCTGTATAATGGAGAATGTTCTGAAGAACTGTTTAGTTTAATCCCTACGGTTAATTTTCGTCACCGCACATCACGGTGACCAGGTTCCATCAACACCACCTGGATACCTGGCGTTCGTCCACAGTTCCGTTCTCGCGTAAGTTTCTACCCCGCACGTGTAAACTGTGGAACGAACTTCCTATATCGGTGTTCTTCTCTCCAAACTATAACATTTCAACACAACTATCAAGAAGCGGATCTATTGATTTCCTCGAGGACTGCAACGCATTGGTGACGCCTCCGGTGTTACTAATGTTCATGGGCGGCGGTGATCACTTACCATCAGGTGACCCGTCTGCTCGTTTGTCTACTCAAGGCATAAAAAAACTCCTCTATTTTATCCAAAGTCATACAAACATTATCCATATCACAATTGTGTAACATTTCTGTACTTCTACAGGAAGTACTAGGCTCATATGAGAGAATGGTTTCATAAGTTTTAAATAAATTACTCACCATGAAAAATTCCGCACTATTTAGAAGCCAAGATCTAGGGGCAAAGTATACACTTTCAGTAACATTGTACCCCGTAGATATTGAGCATGAGTATGCTTTAGGGAAAACAAGAACGTACTCCCCAGGCTTTTGCTCAACGCGCGAGAGAGTCACATTATGCTCTCGAAGCAGGTTCGGTGGAATCATAACAGTGTCCGACGGCAACCAAACAGTTTTATTTTGGCACACCGTCGGACAAAGCGTCTCCACCGCTTTACGGAACACATCGCTTTGTTCGTTAGGGATCCCATACCTAAAAAATTCGAACATACATTTGTTAAACATATAATACCAGCGGTACAAACTCAGCGAGAAGACAATACAAGCCTCAAGCTAGCATCTACTAGTCTAAGCAATAAGTTCAAAATGGTGACAAATAGACATACTGCTCTTAAAAATACGTGCGATAGCTCATTGTGTTCGGAATGATGTCTAAAAAAATGTTTCGGAAGCGTTTACCAGATCGTAAAAAATTGCAAAAGTTATTAACAAAATAAAGTTGAAAAAAAAGGGTATTTTGTTTTTTGTTAATTACTCCGAAACTGTTAATATTTAAATAATTTTAAAATAAGATTCTTAAAGAGGAAATTTCCAAAAAATAACTTTCAGGTTTCGTAATTCTATCTTCGTTATTTATAACTTTAATTTAACGCTGAAAATGGGCCTCCACGCGGCATTTTTAGTTTGAACGCGTGGCGTCAAAACCGAGTACGTAACACCAAAAATTTTTTTAAGGTATTAATTATTAATAAAAAAAAATAAAAAAATATGGTGTATTTGTAACACTTCAAATACTTTGTTTATAATAATTTTATAAGTTGAACAAAAAATGAAAAATTCAAATTAATGTTATTGAAAAATATTTAATTTCAATTTAATATTACATAATCGTTCTTGAATCAATAAAAGACATTTATTGACTTGAAAAAAAATTTTTTTTCCTCATTCTTTTATAATTTTTTTATAAACAAATAGACTATTTCAATTATTTTAAGAAAAAAATTTTTAAAACCTTTCTCTTTACAAAATAATATTTGTAAAGAGAAAGGTTAATACAAAATAATATTTAATTGTTTATAATCGTTTTTTTAATATTTCTATTGTTTAAATTATTAGTAAAGAAAATTTTTTTTTCTTAAAAATGATAATTTACCATCCTCAATATAAGTGTAAAAAAATAATTTTAACGTGATAACGTTTATAAAGACGATGAGCCTGAGAGGCATTCACGAAAACCGAGTAACGGCCGGAGTAACGTCACGGAAGCGCGCGCAGCATTAGAGAGAGAGGCACGCTAGACCGGCCGTCTCTCTCCCACTCAAGCGTAATCGGTCCGCTTGGAAGGCATTTTTCATTTCATTTTTATTTTATTTTACAATCTTTTGAAAAGAAATGATTTCTCGTAGCTCGTACGTATTATTATTATATGAAAACGAAAATCTACAATAGCGTCATCTCTGTTTATAGGTATGAACTACTTGAAAGAACTTTACACAGTACATCGACTCGGACTTTAGTTGTAGTCAAAAAAATCACAGATGTCGCGCAGCTCCTGATATTTAAAACGATTTAAACCAAATTTTCAACTCAAATATGTTTAAAATCGTATAGTTAGTATGAAATTTAATATTATAATCTAGCTAGATACGCGGGTCGCGGTGGCGCGTCAAGCCATGTTCAAGCTGACACAACTGGCGAGTAGCACCGCGGCTCCGTGCGTAGGGCTTCCATTACGTTCTTACATTACATTATTTATATCATAAATTATTCTTCTACGAAATAGACGTTATCACGTAAAACCATTGTCCGTAAACCGACTTTACAGACAACCAATTTTTTTTATCAACAATTTCATTGTTTTTTAACTTAAATTTTTTTTATTAACATATTCTCAACTTTTTTCTATTTTTTTTTGTGAAATTCCTAAAAATAACAAAAACAACGGTATATAATAAAGTACAGATAATTTTTTTTTCGATATTCAAATAATCGAGATTTCAAAAAAAAATAACAAAAAACAAAAGAACTTTTTTTTTCAACATATGCATATGCAAACGCTTCAGAAACATTTTTCTAGACATCATTCCGAATACAATGACCTATCGCACGTATTTTTAAGAGCAGTATGTCTATTTGTCACCATTTTGAACTTATTGCTTAGACTATACGCGCCGTGCCCGATTCACCGATTTTACGATAATTTTTTTAGACAGTTAAGACTCACTCATGTGTGTTACAATTTTGTTTAATAATAAAAAAATTCTTTTATTAAAAAAAATCTTCTGAAAACTTATTGAATTAGATTGTTCTTATTATTTTAGTAATATATATCAATCAATTTTGTTTCAGAATATGCCACTAAATTGACGATAAAATTAGTGTTCCGTTTATCAAACGCTAGTAATATAGACTACCATGTTTTGGCATTGAAAATCAAAATGCAACTATTACTTTTTGATATAAAAACCCTACAAATGAAGAGGTGAACCACCTGATGGTACGCAGTCATCATTGCTCATGAAAATTAGTAACACCAAGGACATCACTGATGCGTTACTTGCCAATATAGATACTTGGGACCCTTATATAACCTCTCCGGTTTCTAGGATGCTTCTCCTTCTAGGGTAGAAACTTGACAAGCATGTTAAAAAAATCACCAACACACTTGCGAGCCTTCCTGATGAACCTGGTTAGTACCAGGATGGATCCCAGCAAGTTTCAACACGAGGGTCCTGGCGCCATATAACCGCCATGAACATTGGATATCCATTTGGGGTGAAGGATGGATAAAGCCCCTGAAGGATAGGAAGGTGAAAATGTGACATAAGAAAACCTACCAGGTAGTAACTAGGACAGGTGTCGTCACCATCACCAGCAGCATCAGAATAATGATGATGGTGATGCGGAAGATGTAATCTCACTAGTTCAGTTGTCTAGCGAGTAATAACAGATGAGATAAATCTGATGAAAATCTTGAGTAATTCACTCAGCAGCAAGGTTTATACATAATATACTTATCAAGTGGCATTAGTAATAAATAATATAATAGAATAAACTATATTTACATGTTATGTATTGTATAATCTGACTAAAATGACCCTAAAACGGACTATAAATAAGTGTCTCATATAAACATTTCACGGTAGTACATATTACTAGCGTTCCGTATATCAAACACCATTTTCCAGCATTTCCACAAGAGTTTGAATTTTTTTATTATTTTTTTCTTGTTAATTATTTTGTTATTATATGGCATACCAAAAATTGGCAAATTCTATCGAAAAAAGTTATATCCGTAACAAGTGGGTTAATTATATAACATGTAGATACGTACCATATTTTTGGGGGACCACTATGCATATATTCCATCCACGGCAACCCATGAGGGTCATTATGCCAACAACTTGTTGAGAATATCATTCCCAAGTGCAAGGTCGGAACCGTGACGCCCAATACTCGGCCCAAATATCGTAAGATATTGCCTTTGTTTGTTACCAGGTTCTGAAAAGAAATAATATTGTGTTAATGCAAAACGCGGCATCTAGTCAATCAAGACCGCTCCACTGACACAAAGTTTACCTTGAGATTCCATGGGTGAGGTCCGAATGTATCGTCTTCATTGCTGGGAAAACCGTATCCGGCGGTGCCTGTATCTATGCTGGCAGAAAACATACATACGTGTTCGCTTCCAAGTAAAAGTAGTTTCCAATATTCCTTTTCCACGTCAGAAATAGATAGAGTCGTGTTTGGAAAGAATGTTTCCCGTGCATTTGATGCGATCTGTTTCAATTATGATAATATTAAAAAAATATTAAACTCTTCAAGCCCTTACAATATAAAACCGCGAAGCCAGTCATGTGGCCGCCTACTGTATCTAAGGTAAGCAGTAGTAATTCTGGGTTCCTAAAATTAGTAGTTAATTAATAGAGATGTTGACTAATTTTAGGATTCAATTTCATTTTACAGATTAACCTGAAGAGTCGCGAAAAAATATAATAGTAACAATAATAACTATCAATTTAAAAACATAAATAATAATTGATTCATAAAAAATTGGTTGTCTGTAAAGTCGGTTTACGGACAATGGTTTTACGTGATAACGTCTATTTCGTAGAAGAATAATTTATGATATAAATAATGTAATGTAAGAACGTAATGGAAGCCCTACGCACGGAGCCGCGGTGCTACTCGCCAGTTGTGTCAGCTTGAACATGGCTTGACGCGCCACCGCGACCCGCGTATCTAGCTAGATTATAATATTAAATTTCATAC
This sequence comes from Thymelicus lineola, assembly GCA_963932265.1. Lineage (NCBI taxonomy): Eukaryota > Metazoa > Arthropoda > Insecta > Lepidoptera > Hesperiidae > Thymelicus > Thymelicus lineola. The sequence goes on from OZ010680.1 coordinate 2,167,694, forward strand.
TAACTATACGATTTTAAACATATTTGAGTTGAAAATTTGGTTTAAATCGTTTTAAATATCAGTACTGTGTAAAGTTCTTTCAAGTAGTTCATACCTATAAACAGAGATGACGCTATTGTAGATTTTCGTTTTCATATAATAATAATACGTACGAGCTACGAGAAATCATTTCTTTTCAAAAGATTGTAAAATAAAATAAAAATGAAATGAAAAATGCCTTCCAAGCGGACCGATTACGCTTGAGTGGGAGAGAGACGGCCGGGCCGGTCTAGCGTGCCTCTCTCTCTAATGCTGCGCGCGCTTCCGTGACGTTACTCCGGCCGTTACTCGGTTTTCGTGAATGCCTCTCAGGCTCATCGTCTTTATAAACGTTATCACGTTAAAAACCATTATCTTTCCCACCAAAACCGTCACGTGACATCGCTAACCAATACATATTCAATACTATCGGTCGACTGAAGTGTGTTGAATTGCATATAAAATATGAACATTGACGTCATAAGCTCAAAATGGCATGTGACCGTGGGAAGGGAAAGGGAGAGTGAGAGTGAGAGAGAGAGAGGGAGGGAGCGGGAGATGGAGTAAAGGGAGAGAAACGTACACACAAATTTTTACGTCTAAGAACGGTTTTTTTACTATCTCTAACCAACCGAAAATATAAAAGTTTAGTAAAAAGTATTACTACTTTCATTGATTGTTAGGCGATACGAAGTTGAGTGCTGCTAACTTTCGATGTTTAGGGCACGTACATTTCAATGTTAATCGTAACGGAACAATTAAGCAACTCCAATGTTTTCAATGGTCAATATTGACAGCATTTCCAAGAAATAACAAAATATTGTCCAGTTTATTTCTTCTTCTTCTCTTTTTTGACCGGAAATGGATCAGATATGCCTTTCATGTCACTGATGTCCATAGGGGGACGATAGCCCCTTACCATCGGGTGGACGTTTAGCTCGTTCCCCGGCTAGTTCCATAAAAAAGCTCCTAACCTTCTTGAATGAAGTTAGATTCATTCTTCGTCCCGGAATCACGCATTCGTCAGCCTCATGCAGGACCTGAATAATAGATTGATCATCTTCGGAAAAATCGCTCTCTTCGTCGGACGATACAGATCCACTAAGGATCTTATGTTGTCTTTGCAGTGGTTCAAATGCTCTCTTCGTCATTTTTCGGATTTTTGCATACCAAGCCCGTTTCACACGAGACATAATTTGGTCCCTTGCAACTGAAAATGTTCATACATTATTAAATTTTTTTACGAAACAATTTTTTTATTAAATTGTATTCATGTTGAAGCGCTCACAGGCCGGCGCCTTGCGTCGATCCTAATCGATTGACAAAGTTAAGCAATAACGGGCGCGGTCGGTAGTTGGATGGGTGACCGCTAGTGGCAAAAAATTCTTGAGCGTTTCCGTGCTTCGGAGGGCAAGTAAAGCGCTCGATCCCATCATAGATAACCGTCGTTAAGCCATGTCGGAGGCCCTTGGGTGGTTTGAAAACTTCCGACACTCGGGTCGACCACTACCACCCTCCACCAATCCGCACTGGCGCAGCGTGGTGGAGTATGCTCTAGGCCTCCTCAAGAGGAGAGACCCATGTTGACAAGAATGTAAAAACTACATTCTACATTAATTTTTTTACTGAACTTATTATCAGAAAAGTAATAAAAAAAAAAACAAAAAATCAAAAAATCCTTTATTATTCCAGAAATTTTACATTTATTGTAATGATGTGGGATCTTTCCATTTAAGTATAAAAAACTTGTATTTGGAAAGTCCCCTCTTCCCTGTGTAGTGTAGTGATTCTGGGATAAGCTATATTGCTATATTATGTTTATAATTAATAATAATTATAGTTTATGTAATCAAATGTATTAATTAGTTATAAATATTGTAAGGTGTACCCCCGGTAGTAGGCAAGAAAAAGTATAAAAGGAGGATGGTTGACGCATATGGCTTATTTGCTCGCCATCGCTCGCTACGGACGTCACACTTGTCTACGGGGTGCACGTGAGCTAATTCCTTTCAATTATATTTTCCGATGTTCAATTATCATTTATTTTGAATTAATGTAACGCCTGCTAAAGGATAATATTTGATTCGTGTTTGTGAACAATTTCTTTGTGATAAAAGTACCTAGGTAATAAAAATTTCGAACGCCGCGGCGGCGCGCCGCTCTGCTTGTTATCTTTTTTTCTTATTCGTGAATAATTGTAAATATTAAAATAAAATAAATATTACTTCGTTTTCTTCTCCCTTTCTTCACCGGCAACGCATCAGTGATGCCCTTGGTGTTACTGATGTCCATGGTGGATCGATCTTCTTGTTAACTTCAAATATTGTTGCTCTGTTTGTCTGTACCAAATAGTCAAATATCGATGTATGTGGGAACTAAGCGAACGACAACTAATGTCCTAATGAAAGCAAGAACTAAGTTCTCGCTACACTAAACAGTAATTAGTCTGTCGAATAACGATTTGTTATTATTTTTACAATTGTTATAATTTTTTTGTTATTATTATTATTGTAAATATTATTACCACGTTATCCTAAAAAAGCTTTACTATTATTTCATGGATAAATCTTATTATGTGGAAAAAGAGGCTACAAATACCTAATATTAATATATAATCATTAGGGTGTCCCAAGACATAAGGGAAATTTTTTTTTTCGCGAAATCAAATACGCATACCCTCTATTTTTATTCGAATTGATCTCATTGACTCAAATAATAAATATTATTGCGATTGGACAACGATAACCCGTGCCGACTTGATGCCAAACTTTTGACATGAAAATTTGTACTGACTTACTGTAGGAGGAATTAAGAACTTAATTTTGACTACTTAATTAAAAGTCCAATACACCCAAATAGTATCTTATTTATTCATTTACATTAAAAAAATATTATTATTGTTAAAATTTTGTTTTTAACGTTTGTTTTTTAGAGTCAGGATACATTTTTCGGTGTTCTTGTACGCAACGTAATAAAAATTGTTCGTAATAATTTTGACCCTACTCAACAGTTATTAATCCATGAAAGTCTTGCCTAAGCTCTTTCGGGCTACATCATATACACTACCCTCAGTGCCAAAACTTTTTTTTCTGGCTTCTTGAAACGAAGTATTATTTGACCACAAAGTAGGACATTCATGTAGAAAACTCTTCAATTTTAAGACGGTTGAACAAGGACTTGCTTTTTCCTGAAATGAAGTCAGAGATTTTTTTTTGTGGAACAAATTATGATAAGAGTGATAAAACAATATACTTTCACAGGGAACGAAATACCACAAATGCTGGGTAATCTTCTGCTTTTCTCGTAAGATTTCATTGATTTCAGAAAGCACAAATCGTGGTAAGGTGATTTTATTGCTGAAGTGCATTGAAGCCATGGCTTAACGTAGGATATTACGATGAACAATCAAACGACAATCAATGCCGCCTTGTCTTTGTTTGTGATCTTGAATTGAGCACTAAGTAACGATATTTTCAGGGAATAAATCGCTCTCGCCATCCATCGAACTTGGCGCATGGCACCTGAAGCCCCTGGAAGTCGGATTTTAATTTTTTTCTGGATATCTCCACCCCAAAATATCACAGAAAGCTCTACTAACTCTCGATAGTCATCTCTATTTCTTTTGTCAGTTCAGTTCTGTAAAACTTTTGCCCTCTGACTCCGAAATTGACTGTTTGCAGTCAGGTGCTGTTTAGGTTTTTCTCTATAGTTCTGTATTTTACCAGCCTTTTGTATTTTACCATTATTTTACCTTTTATTTTACCATACTTTTCCAGTTTTCTCGGAAATTTTAAAGAGCGGAATACAAGGGGTATTTGAATGTTGAAAACTTGTCCATTACACGGAAGTTTTAAACTCGTTATTTGATGTTTTGCGTCACCTATTAAAAATATACCCCTTTTAGAATAATAATAGCCCCCTTTTAGCGTAATTGCACTGACATGTTGACTGATTGAAAAAAATGTGAGTTCCATAACTAAATAACGGGTAATTATAAGCACATCGACACGTTAGTTCGCGCCAGCCGTAGAGAGCAAGTACTGACATGTATTGATGTAAGTCGGCACGGGTTACCGAGGTCCTAACTTCTTAAAATTTTATTTATAATTGTTTTGACTTAAAAGTAAAAGATTAAGAGGGTATGCGTTAAAAAAAAACGACTTTGATTTTTTTGGGACACCCTAATAATCATATCTATAATAATAAATTGTCAAATTAATTATTGTTTTTATCATGGATAAGAACTTTCCGACAACGACATTGTTGAGTTTTAACTGCAAGTCTGCTCCATTGACAACAGATCCATAGACGGTATAAGGCGGCTATGTAAAACTGAGGACATAATCGCTCTTCAGGAGACTTGGTTATTGCCGCATGATGTGGCGATGATTGGAACGATAGACCAGAATTTCGACTACACTAGCAAATCTGCGGTGGATACATCGGCTGGACCATTGCGCGGGGGACCATATGGTGGGGTGGCCATAATGTGGAGGAAACGGGTGTTCTCATCGGTCACAGTAGTGCCTTGTGACAGCGCGAGGCTTACGGCGGTTAAAGTATGTCTGACGGATCGCTGCTCGCTGGTTTTCTCGGTGTACATGCCTACTGATGATGGCAGTGTGGATAACTTGTCAGAATTTATAGAAGTGCTTAGTGAGATTCATTCAATAATCGAGAGTAGTGAAATTGAATCGGCTTATATTCTAGGTGACTTTAACGCGCATCCTAAAGAAGTGTTTTATAAGGAATTAATAAGTTTTTGTGATGAGCGAAGCTGGCTGTGTGCTGACGTGATCAAGCTTGGGCTATCTTGTGATACGTACACTTTTATTAGTGAGAGTCACAACTGTAAGAGATGGCTTGATCACTGTCTTGTTACGGAGGCAGCTTCAAAGTCTATAATAGATGTAATGGTTCATTATGATGTGTTTTGGTCGGGTCATTTTCCACTGGAGATTACATGTAAGTGGGGTAATTTAATACCGAAAACACTATGGAGTAAGGCAACAAATGATAATATACAGTGGGGTGATAGGAACATCCAACAGATAAATAGGTACAGTGACGAATGTAGGCAAAAACTAAGGGATATTGTATTTCCAGTAGAATGTGGGTATTGTACGGACAAATTATGTAATATTTTAGCGCATAGGAAAATTATTGATAATATGTATCAAAATATCGTCGATGCACTAAGAAATGCTTCTAAAATCAGTAATGAAAGTAAGAATAATGGGAAATATAAGAAAGTGATAGGCTGGAATAAGTATGTAAGTAAGGGAGGCACACGGTGAGGCGAGGCAAAGTTTCCAAACCTGGATACTGCATGGTAAACCCAATAGTGGGGATTTGTATGACAGGATGTGTGAAACCAAAGGGCGCTTTAAGTCCAGACTGAAATGGTGCCAAGATAATGAGAATCAAATTAAGATGTATATATTAGCCAATCATCATTCCAGGAAGGACTTTAGGGGCTTCTGGAAACATACAAAAAAGCTGGACACTGGACCGTGCCTGCCTGCGAACATGGGGGGTCAGTGTGAGCCAGGCCAGATTGCTGAAGTTTTCAGGAAGCATTTTAGGGTAGATGCTCCCGTGGTGTCCGCGGCGGGGGTGCTCTATAACGTGCCCGTCGAAAATAATGGTACGTATATAAGCTTTACCAGTAAAGAAGTCGCGACTGTTATTCGTGAGATGACGCGGGGCAAGTCACCGGGCCACGATGGGCTCAGCGTGGAGCACTTACGTTATGCGGGTGTGCATCTTCCTAGAGTTCTGGCTTTGTTTTTTAATTTGTGTATGGGGCATACGTACTTACCTCAAGAGCTTATGAAGACCGTAGTTGTACCGATACCAAAAAATAAAACAGGGGATGCCTCCGACCAGAATAACTACCGACCAATATCGCTTGCGACCGTGATAGCGAAAGTGCTGGACGGTCTTCTTGATCGCATTTTCGGGAGGCATATAAAGCTGCACGAGGCTCAGTTCGGTTTTAGGCCGGGATTGTCCACCGAAACAGCAATTTTGCGACTCAAGCACACCGTCCAGTATTACGCCTCACGAGGAACACCTGTTTACTCTTGTTTTTTGGACTTGTCGAAGGCGTTCGATCTTGTGTCGTACAACATATTATGGGATAAGCTCTTGAGGGAGACTAGTACGCCCAGGGAGGTGGTCAACTTAGTCAGGTATTGGTACCAGCACCAGACTAATACGGTAAGATGGGCTGGCTCATACTCGGAAGAGTACAGGTTGGAGTGTGAGGTGAGGCAGGGCGGACTTACATCTCCTCGGCTCTTCAACCTGTATATAAACGGACTGATTGAGGGGCTCAGTACAGCCGGAGTAGGCTGTTCAATTGATGGAACTTTTGTTAATAACATCAGCTATGCCGATGTAATGGTTCTGCTCAGCCCCTCAGTCAAAGGACTTGAGGTGCTTATTGGAGTGTGTGAGGGGTACGCGATGACCCATGGCCTTAGGTATAACACTATAAAAAGTGAACTCCTTGTTTTTAAAGCAGGAAGTAAAGCACCAAGGGTCGTTCCTCCTGTGAAACTTGGAGGCACGGTCCTAAATAAAGTAAACAAGTTTAAATACTTCGGGCATTGGGTCAGCACTGACCTCTCAGATGACCTGGATATTGAACGGGAGCGTAGGGCGTTAGCGGTAAGATGCAACATGTTGGCGCGTAGGTTTGCACGGTGTAGTGCAGAGGTCAAAATCACACTTTTTAAAGCATACTGCCAAACCTTCTACACGTGCAGCCTATGGGCTAAATGTACCAGCAGATCGCTCAGCGCCCTACGAGTCAAGTATAACAATGGGTTCAGGATGCTGATGGGGCTGCCCCGCTTCTGCAGCGCATCCGGTATGTTTACAGAGGCTCGCGTCGATAGTTTCCAGACTATTATACGGAAACGCGTAGCTTCAGTGATGCAGCGGGTGCGGGATAGCTCCAACAGTCTCCTGAATACCCTACTGGACCGGCCAGACTGCCCAGTAGTAAGGCACTGGAATGCGTGTCACATGCGGTCCAGGGGCCGTATATAAGTAATTTAATTTAATTGATGGAATACTTTTATTTTTATTATTATTTCGCAATTTTAATTTAATTTAAATTATTTTTATTATTTGTAGAATGAAATTGATATTTTAATTGTAGATTTATTTCACCTGATTATTATTATTATTTTTAAATATTTTATCTTAAATGAATTGTATTTTGTAATTTCAGTTTGTATTTGCTTGTTTATATTTTTAAATATTTTTTGTACATGACGTTGTAATTAATGGATCTTAGTTATCTGAAATAAAAATTATTATTATTATCTTTAGTATAAGAAACGAAATCCGTAAGGTACCCGTACCACTGACCCGACTGTGACAGAAAAATACCGAGCACGGGTTCATTGACCCAAATGGCTCACACTGCCGATTCACGGGGCCCCTGCGCGAGTCGTAACTTGGCGGAACGGGGGGGAGATAGCGAACAAATTGCTCACAGCGGCTGAAAACTCTCGTCTTAAGGAAGTATGTTCCGGTCAGGTCCACCAACAGATTCATATTTTCACGGAGATCGTAGAATCGCGACGTAGGAAGCAACGGGAAACTACTATCTGCATTATAATATTCCCATGAGAGTCTAATGATGATATCGTTCATTCCAGTTACACATATCGACCTGCTTTACGATTTAAAGTTCGCAATGTCTACTGGCTATATAGATGCTGGATACATTTAAAGAAGACCAGTTAAGTACTTGGATCAGTGGCGCCGCAATTATTTGTTCTAAATGATATTTAAAAACTATAGATACGTCATGCCCTTACAAATCAACCAAAAAATCTGTTCCGAAAAGAGCTACAACACACACACGGTAATCTTTTGTTTCACTACACCAATCACACTACAATAATACAAGGCAAGAAGAAGTTTAACGTTGTATTTCAAATCTCAAGCACTTCTGACAACAACAAAACTGCCTTTCGTCTTGTATTGACAGAGCGACTACGAGCAGACGAGGTCAATTGACTGCTCTTACGATCTTCATCTTCGGCGCGCTAGTGACATAACAACCTCTTTTTTACATATAATATCATTGTTTTTTCTGCTATGCTTCTTCCTTTGTGGTCACAGAGCCATCACCATCGGACACAAGTGCGGGACACTTAAGACCTAAATATCTTTATTACAATTGGTATTACATTACAACCTATTCATAATATTATATATATATTATATATTATATTATATATATATTATTTAATAAAATTATTTATATTACTCAGTATATTATAAAGAGGAAAGATTTGATTGTTTGAATTGAATAGGCTCCGAAACTACTGAACCGATTTGAAAAAATCTTTCACTGTTGGGAAGCTACACTATCCCCGGGTGACATAGGCTATATTATATATTTTTTTTACTGTTTTTTCCGAAGCGAGGGCGATTTCCTGGTATTGTATAAAAAGTAAGATATATAACAACTACTTACATGGTGATAAAGTGTCGTAAGGCAACAAATACTTGTCATAGAGTTGGTTTAATTTCTTTTCTGGATTAGGTCCCCTTGTGAATCGTATTTCTTCAGCTACACGGCTCCACCGTTTGTGTTCTATGACTTCCGTTAAACCGCCGTGTCGCTGCACTATTTCGTGCAATTTGAGCAAATTTACCTCCATGCCTTCATACTGAAATTAAATTAAATTTTTTATTATATTACTTGCTGACCTGACGAACTTTGTATCGCCTAACATTCAATGTATGTAATGTTTGTTTTAATAACTTATAAAGTATAGCGTTTAATATAACTAAACCAATTTTTTTAAATACTTAAGATCAGTTTAATTATAAAATATTCAAGTATATATGACATAAAGTCCAAACGGTTATTATAAACAGCTTACCAAAGGTGCTCGCTTTAAAAACACGCCCTGTGAAGCTAAACATGCTTTGATCGTTGACATTTCTCTCGGTGCGGGTCCCCACCTGCTATATAGGCGAGTAATATATTGATTTGAAACATTGAACATCAATACATCATCTAACGCACACGAAGGTACGAATTCCGGGGGTGCTACTACTTTACAAATACCATATTTGCTGGCAATGGGCATTATGGTATCATATAATGCAATGGGATCCTGAAATAAAAATTAAGTATATAAGCACTTAATAACTCTTAAAAAATATCAGTCACATCGTTATACTAATAAAACTGTGGTAAGAAAGATACAGTCAGTACTTTACGTAATAGTCAGGAAGTATAGTAAGTGGCTCCCAAATACTAAGATAGATGGTTTACCTAAACCAACCACCGTATCTATTGATAGACTGAAGCCGGCGTATATACTCAAGGAACCAGCACGGAACGAAGTTAATAGACCTGTACCGTCTGACCGTACTCTCCCGATCGTGCAGCCTCGTACAACGCGATCTGGACGTTGAGTGCATTTTCCCGATTTCTTTCGACCTTAACGGTCTCGGGGAGCTGATGTGGCGATCGGTACGTCATCTTTTATTAATTTCTATAACTTCGTATTTGTAACACAATATTCATCCTCCTTGTACTCGTATATATGCTGGCTGTTATCTACATTTATATTTTTGTGTTTTTATGGTTTGATTTTTGTACATAAAGACATTCAGATATTCCTACTGACGGAGTCTAATTAATAGTCCAAGAGCCCAGGGCCACTAGACCTCACGTATTTTCTGACGGACGAAATGTGGACGATTGAGTAGTGTTAGTATGTACGTATACTATGATCGTATGCCTACTTGCTAGCTTGTTCAAACGGCCAATTTCCAGGTATCAGGTGATCAAGGTACAAAAAAACATTACTAAGTTCACGTATTTTCTCATGGCTGATTTTCACGTATGTTCTAGATAATATAGTTAGAAATAAGTCGTCAATACTCCCAGACACTTTCCGTGGGCCATTTTGCTTTACAGACGCTTTGAAAGTCCCAAAATAATGAGTTAAGTTCACGTAAATTCTGACGCTCCATTTTCATATATGTTCTCCAGACAACTATTTTAAAACCTTTGACAAGAAGACAGACCGATCCAAGGGGCCAATCATCCCCTAAATTAATTTCAATATATCTGTGGGTGGGAGCCTCCTATGCTGCTCTGGGAGAGAAAGAAAAACGTATAATTACAGCTGCTTATCCTCCCGCGCAAGTCTTTCCACCTGACTGAGGGATATTGTAGGACCAGCATAAAAAACTGCACATTGGTCACCCGTATGGTGGCGGGAAATCCACCAACAACAGCATTCCCAAGGAGGGTTGGCGTCAGGCAGGCGGCCGGCTGTAAAACTTCAGCTAAATCTCTTTGGCAATATGGAAAATACAAATGGAATGCGTGTAAGGGCTAGGGCGTACCCTTCAGGCGACGCGCAGGGGCAGCACCCGGCTTCTGTGGGAAATGGACAAGGGTTGTTGCACCAACCCGGGCGGGGGCAACGTAAGAAGCGAGCTCGGGAAATAAGAGTGAGGTTTGCAAGTTGGAATGTTGGGACGATGACTGGAAGAGCAAGAGAGTTAGCGGATGTATTGAAGAGACGACGTATAAATGTAGCGTGCTTGCAAGAAACGAAGTGGAAAGGGACGAAAGCAAGAGAGATTGGTGAGGGATACAAGTTTTATTATTGTGGCAGTGACGGAAAAAGGAATGGTGTAGGAATAGTGTTAGATAACAAATTGAAAGAATGCGTGATGGATGTTAAGAGGATGAATGATAGAATAATAAATGTAAAAATCATGTTAGAAAATTTGGTTTTGAATGTTATTAGTATGTATGCGCCACAGATAGGATGTGATGATACAGTAAAAGAGAAGTTTTGGGAAGATTTTGATACTCTAATGATGGCCATTCCAGCAGAGGAGGAGATTTATGTAGGAGGTGACTTTAATGGACATGTGGGAAGAATGAATGGGAAGTATGAAAGGGTGCACGGAGGGTGGGGATATGCCACCCGTAATAAAGAGGGAGAAAATTTACTGCAATCTGCCACTGCATATGATCTAGCAGGGGTTAATACGTGGTTCCAGAAAAAAGATGATCACCTTATCTCATATAAAAGCGGCCACCATATGACGCAAATCGATTATTTTCTTGTAAGACGTCATCGTTTGAACTACGTAAAAGATTTTAAAGTGATACCGGGGGAAGCCTTGGTATCACAACATAGACTCCTTATTATGGAGGCAAATATAAAAATCAAGATTAACAGAAGTAAGGAACGCCCCACTCCTAAAATAAAATGGCATCTGTTAGAAAAGAAAGAGTGTGAAAGAGATTTTAGAAAGCAAGTGGTGGATAAAATGATAGAAATGGGTGACATGGCGAATATGACTGTGAGTGAATGTTGGAATGAAATGGCAGGATGTATTAGAAATGTTGCAAAATGTGTTTTAGGAGTGTCAAGAGGAAAGGGTGTAATAGATAGGGATACATGGTGGTGGTCAACAGAAGTTCAAAATGTGCTAAAGGAAAAGAAGATAAGATTTAAAGAATGGCAGAGCGTGGCAGAGGGTAATGAAAGTCTGAAAGCGGAAAAGAAGAATGAATATATTGAATGGAAGAAAAAAGGCAAGAAAGTTGTTGCGATAGCAAGAGCCAAAGCGCAGAACAAATTATATGAGTCACTGGATACTCCCGAAGGTCAAAAACACCTTTATCGGCTTGCTAAAGCTAGGGAGAAAAAATCCAAGGATGTTTCTCATATAAAATGTATCAGAAATGGAACGGGCAAGGTTCTTGCAGATGATGAACAAATTAAAGATAGATGGAAGGGATACTTTGAAAATTTAATGAATAAAGAGAATGACTGGAGCAGAGTGCTTGAAGAAAACCCAGTAAACATGGGAGTAGTGAGAGAAATAAGTGTGGACGATGTGAAAAGATCAATAAAAGGAATGATGAATGGAAAAGCGGTCGGTTCAGATGGAATTCCGATAGAAGTATGGAAGATTCTGCAAGCGGACGGATGGAAGTGGTTGGCTTTATTCTTCAATAAATTGTTGCAGGAGGAGGCGATCCCTGACGAATGGTGTAGCAGCTTGCTGGTGCCAATCTATAAAAACAAGGGTGATGTACTGGACTGCAACAGTTATAGGGGAATAAAGCTAATGTCACATACTATGAAAGCGTGGGAAAAAGTGATAGAGAGACGACTGAGAGAGGAGAGTGAAATTTCGCACAACCAATTCGGTTTTATGCCTGGTCGAGGAACAACGGATGCTATTTTTTCGATTCGCCAACTATGCGAGAAATACAGAGAGACACATAAGAACTTGCACATGGTGTTCGTTGACCTCGAAAAGGCATACGACCGAATACCTCGTGCGGTACTGTGGTGGGCCCTTAAGGAGAAAGGAATACCAGGGAAATATCTACACTTGATCCGAGTGATGTACAGGCAATGTACAACAAAGGTTAGGTCGGCGGCCGGTACGACTACTAGTTTCGGTGTGGCCGTGGGGCTGCACCAGGGTTCAGCCTTGAGCCCATACCTCTTCGTCTTGATTATAGACGCCCTAACATCGGATATGAAAGAGGAGGCTCCTTGGTGCATGCTGTTTGCGGATGACATCGTGCTAGTAGCCGAAAATGCCCCCGAGATTCAGAGCAGATTGGAAGAATGGCAACAACGGCTGGAGAGTGTTGGCCTGAAAGTAAGCAGAACCAAAACCACTTACATGTTCTGTGACTTTGGTGGTCTCTCCAGTCCTGTACCTATAACACTCGACGGAATGTCCTTACCAGTCTGCTCTGATTTTCGGTACTTGGGCTCAATCATTCAAAAGAATGGTGACATTGACCTGGATGTGACACATCGGATCAATGCAGGTTGGATGAAATGGCGACAGGTCACAGGAACTATTTGTGACCCACGGATGCCCCTTAAATTGAAGGGTAAAATCTATAAATCCGTAATAAGACCTGTCGTAATGTATGGATCAGAATGTTGGGCTACAAAGAAGACGGATGAAAGACGAATGCATGTCACAGAGATGAGAATGTTGAGGTGGATGTGTGGAGTGACGAGAATGGATAAAGTAAGGAATGAGTATATTAGAGGAACTGTGAAAGTGGCAAAAATGACAGAAAAGTTGAAAGGAAACCGAATGTCATGGTATGGGCATGTGATGAGGCGTGAGGAAACGCATGTGACGAGAAGAGTGATGGATATGAATGTGATAGATAGACGAAGGGGACGAGGAAGACCTAAGAAAAGATGGATGGATTGTGTTATAGAGGATATGAAAGATAAGAGAGTTAGTGTAAAGATGACGGCTGATAGAGAGGTGTGGAAGAGGAAAACATATTGCGCCGACCCCAAATAAAATTGGGAAATGGGCAGGATGATGATGATCTGTGGGTGGGAGCGCGAGAGCATTATAACACGTCGGAAATATCTCCGAACCTCGCTGGAATGCAGGGTTAGATTTAAGTACGTTGAAAAATATATTTGGTACAAAAAAATGAAAATACTGTATTTATAAAAAAAATATAGCACACTCAGTGTTGCCAACCTTATTTTTTGGAAAAGTAGTAGATAGGCAGCAAAAAATTTAACGTTTTACCATACATAAGGGGTTAATTACAATTTTGGTAATATTTGATTTTTAATTGGTTATTTTGATAACTTCAAAAATCAATACATTTAATGGTCAAGTTGGTAGATATTATGGCATCACTGAGTACACTTTCATCAATTCGGTCGAATACACGCACTGTCGAAATATTCAATTATGACGTAAAACTAAGCATACGGGAGCAAACTTAAAATTATAGTATTTTAGCGTACTATACTTAGATGTGGATAGTACATAATATGTGGTACAAAGGGCGAAATTATAGTATAAATACTATAATTATAGTACAAAATCCAACCCTGCTGGAATGCGATTCCCCTCCCACTTCCCTAGACCTCGCCCAGTTTACGCCTATCCAGTAACGTTACTAACGCAAGCGCCAACGCACGTGTATTATTGTTACTTTCGTAATCGCATTATTGTTTATTGTTTCTCCAACCTGAATACATACTTCTGCTAAATACAGTGGAATCTCAATAACTCAAATCTCATTAAGTCGTAATCATTTAGCCATTCCCTTTCGCTGAACCCCTAACTACGCAGTATCTGGAATTATTTCGATTTAGTAACTCGAACAAAATGTTATTTCCCTGCGAGATATTAATATAATTTTAATACTCTATAACTCGAATTGCAAAAAGTAAATAAAATAAAAAAAATAAAAATAAAATGTAAATATACTTAATGACTTGTTACTTGGGATTCCCAAACTTATAGCAATAATAAAGTACAATACAATATAATACAAATTATCTTTATGGTACACATAAAATTACAAATGAAAACAGAATTGTATATGAGGGTAAAAAATAGAATATTTTTCACACAAGTAAAATATTTTTTATCTTTACATCTCGAATTTTTTTGCTATTCTCCAGTTTGCATGACGTCATTGAGCCGTGTTCGGAGATATTTCCGACGTGTTTTACCGTGCCTGCGTGACTCCTCCTCGACGACTCTTGATTCGTGAAGTTATCCTCCTATATTCCCGTAATTACACGAACACTCGCAAATATTCAGTTTACGAAATCGAAAGTTAGGTATTACGAGTATTAACGACGCTTCGTATGAATATTCGGTTTTTTCTTCGATCACAACGCGAACGGCACTAATTGGACGCCATTATAACGTCTGATACCTAGTTAAATCGTTTATTACTATTCACAGGGTTTACAGTTGCGATCGCTATTCGTTATACATGTAATATTATTATTTACGGGGTGAAACACGTGTCTCCGGGACCGAGTGTGCGTATCGCGAGACGTCACTCTTTCGCTCCACGGTCGCCGGCTCACTCGGTTGTTGTGGTCCGATAAGCACTTTTTACAAGTGAATCTTTAATTATTCACCTAATTTTTATATTAAAATTAATTTAGGGGGTGATTGGCCCGTTGGATCGGTCTGTCTTCTTGTCAAAGGTTTTAAAATAGTTGTCTGGAGAACATATATAGAAATGGAGCGTCAGAATTTACGTGAACTTAACTCATTATTTTGGGACCTTCAAAGCGTCTGTAAAGCAAAATGGCCCACAGAAAGTGTCTGGGAGTATTAACGACTTATTTCTAACTATATTACCTAGAACATACGTGAAAATCAGCCATGAGAAAATACGTACCTAATGTTTTTTTGTACCTTGATCATCTGATACCTGGAAATTGGGCGTTTGACCAAGCTGGCAAGTTGGCATACGATCATAGTATACGTACATACTAACACTACTCAATCGTCCACATTTCGTCCGTCAGAAAATACGTGAGGTCTGGCGGCCCTGGGCTCTTTGACTGTAAATATATTATTCCCGAAGACGAAAAGTTGGTTTTTATTAATATAATAGGTATTACATAACAGGTATTACATAATAGGTATTACATTGGATAACCGAAACGATATAATTAGTTCCCGCTATACTTACATGCATCTTTCGTAATAAAATGACAATTTGATACTTTTACTACGCAAGATGCAAGCAAGCTGCAAGCAAGCGACTATCGACGATAGCGTGCGTATGTCAGTCCAAGTTAGCGATGGGCAACTCGACGAAATTTACTCGAGTAACTCGAGTAATCAACTGATTTGTATGTCTTTAATTCACCGGCAATTTCGTTTTGAATTTTGAAGTTTATTTCATCTACATCCGTGTTTTTGGCAGCTAATATAGCGCGTTCGCTCAGCCAAAAATGATCTTTGTAATTTTGAGAGACGTTTGGGTACACCTTTTGTATGAACTCGGTTGTTGTTTCAGTAAACGGACAAAAATCAACAGAAAATGTAATGCAACCAGTCAAATTATCAACAGGGATTTTGCCATTACCAAGATCAATGAGTTATTTAGAAAATATTTCTCCAGATTGATCATTTTGCATTTGTACACGCATTATTCTTGTCTAAATTTAGTATTTTAAGACGTATTTCCACAAAATGGATCAATGCATGTTGCATTGAGTTTATCCGCTGGCGTTGACCGAGGAATCACTGGTAATGTTTAACGGAAATCTCCTGCTAATAAAATCATCGCTCCACCAAATCGGTTTCTCAGATCTTTCATAGTTTTTTTTTAATATAAAAAGCAAGTTTTGATGTGAAAAGAAAAGTATTGGTTTTAGTATTGGTTTTAGTATTGTCCTTATAAAACCTTCCGTCGGCCCTACGAAATATACACAAAAAAAATTATCCGAATTGGTCGAGCCATTCTCGAGTTATGCGCTTAGCAACATTCATTTTTATTTATATATATATAGATAGATATACCACTCTGATACTGAGTCATTGGTCTTTTGAACCTAAGTGAACACATTTATCATCATTATGTCATTGTCTATCATTAGGTCATTAAAGGCCAACATGTAACGAAGCTCAAGAGAATGAACTTGCAGAATACTAAAAAATGGACAAGATTGTTCTTTGATTATTTTACTTCACTCGTTTCCCACAATTTATTTAAATGCGTTTATTTACCCTATATGCGAATTTTGCCCCTCAGGGTGCGTACCGTTACCAGCATTTACCATTTCAAGAGTTCGCATTCTGAACGAGCCTCATCATTGTCTAAATATGAAAACTAGATACTTAGCTTATGTATTTAGTAAAGCATTGAATATTCTATCTAAAATGCACTACTATCTTCCTGAAAGTCAATTATTTTTCTTTTGGCGTGCTCCAGAAAGGCAAAGTGCGGCTCTTAACCCGAATGACTCTACTCGTTCCGCGTCGTCGAATTGCCGCCAACGCACGTCATTGCGGCGACGAATTTACTCGCTTACTCGGAGGTGTTCGGTTACTCGGTCAATTCGTTACTCGCTCGCTCGGATTAGCTCATTCGTACTTTGTCGCATCGGTTACTCGCCGTCGCGTCAGTTCTACTCCGCTTGATCGGTTCGGTTCTGTTAAATTCGTTTCATGTCGTATTGACAAGTTGTACTGTACAGCTTGTAAACTTTGGCCATTATGAATAGTAGGTATAAAACAAAAAAATATACAAATCGGTTCGACCTTTTCACAGTTTCTGGTTTCAAACGAATACTACATTTATTTTTATTATATTTCTATATAATAAAAGAAAGATAGATATCGAGATAAATCACACCGAAAACTTTATATTTTTTCTCTATTTGCTCTGTACCTAATCGGACTCGGTTAGTTCGAGTAACTAAATTCGACGAATGTACTTACTCGCTACTCGGGATTTTTGACACCGAGGTTACTCGAGTAAACGGTTACTTTTGCTTGAGTAACTCGAGTTGTAAAAAGTATAATATTTTCGGCCCATCGCTAGTCAAAGTGCAGTACCTGTTGCATTGTGAGTTTCGAAGTCGCTTAATAAACGGCTTCAAAGTTTTCTTATGGTGAACGCACATTTATCGGCATCATCCGCGCCGGACGCGCCGTATACCGATAGCCTCGCACATATGTCCGGATTCGCCGTACGAATATTTTAGTATTGCCAACAATTTTTGCAGTTTTTCCCAACCTTTAGTGTAAAACGGTGAAGACGGTTAATATCGATTCAGCTATGGAAAAATTGTTGTAGTAGCCTGCATATTGGCCGAAGAAAACAAAATTCGAAAAAAAAAAAGATTTTGGGTTCATAATATCAATTTGAAAAGGCAGTTAGTTGAACGGCAAATACTATACGTTATTTCCCGGCTTGGTGGATGATGATCAATGAACCTAGATAATTGAAAACTTTAATTTGTAACTTGAATTTGAGGGAAATTAAAACACATGATGCTTAATATTTCTTTTTAGTTTTCGACTTTGTCTCATATTTCAATAACGTAGTTAGTTATCGCAGTTTGAGGAACGCCATTCGGAATCTCGAATGTTCGAAAACAATGATGTATAGGTAGGCATAAACACGAAGGCGAGATCTCCTCACAGGATTCGTTTACTATGAAACGTTTCTCCTAATGCGTTGTCAAAAGCATCGTGGCATGGCAACACTGAGTACTAACACACGCCCTACGTATGACGTCATCGGTATTTTGGATACCTTCCGTATTTTCAGAAATGCGACGCGGAAGATGCGGATAACATATGCGTCGGCATATGTCATCCACATCGGTCTCTTATATGATTTCATACAAATGCGATGCGTACGGCGCGGACGATGCCGATAAATGTGCGTTCACCATTAGTCAGCAAGATCAAAGGTTACCGATTAACCTCTGCTTGTATGTCGGTCGGTCTATTAACGTCAAATTCCAAAAAACTTAGTGATAATACATATTTAATTGAATGCATAACTATTATAGTTTTTGGTAAGAAAACTGGTTTCTAAACTTACCTCAAATTCTTCAAGAGTAGGATAAAAAATAGGTGCATTTACAAAGGATTCTCCTGCACTTGGTTGGGATTGTGCAATTGTTTTTAATGTCTTGGTCTTATCGAGACAATTAGATTTACGTCTATTATTTAATGACGATGGTTTACATACACGTGTATGTGTTGAATCCGCCGAGTTTACATTAGATTGCGTGATTGGAGGTGATTTACTTGTTGATGGACAGTTCACATAATTTTGTGATTCCATGTTTGAAGCTGGGGTATTTGCTGTCGAGTAGACAGACGTGATGATCGGAGTTATATTAGTAGTAGTAGTAGTAGTAGTATTAATCAATAAACCGAAAAGAGAGTTATTTTCGTTTACATTCAACAAAACTGTGTTTTCACTTAAGTTTTGTATTAGTTCTTGGGATATCTGAAGATTTTGATTCAAGATGTCAAAGACTGTGTGGTTCTCGCACTGGGATCCAGGCAGTAAATCAATGATTTGTAAATTATTTGTGCATCCTTCGGCACTCCTAAATTCATTATTATCATCTGTAATCTTAGTCGGTTCTTCATTATCGCTTATATTATCAGCTTCATAAACAAGTGGTTCAAGATCTGATGTTTGGTCTATATCATCGTCGGTTGATTCAAATGTATTTTGAATTTCATTTCCTTTGTTTAATGAAGTCGTATTTTGTGCGTTTTCTTCCAACTGATTGTTCTGAGTTATGCCTGTGTTACTGGGTGTAGTATTTGGTATGGGTTTGTCACTTATTTGTAATTCAGTAGCACTGTAGTCTCCTTCTGTCGCAACTGAATCACAGTTTGTTACGCCACTGCAAATGTCAAGGCTTGGGCTTTCACTTTCTCGCTTTACATCTACCTCAACTTCACAAGAATTATTTGAAATTTGGGAGTTACACTGGTCTATACTTGTACATGGTACTTGTACATCTTGTTGAGTACTTATCTGTTTATCAGTAGATGATGAAGCTACTCCAGAAATTGCTAGGCTGTCATTCTGTAAATCAGAGAAAAAAGAATCATATTAGTTGTTTAATCCGATTTTGGTCACAATATGGATGCCATTTCTTGATAAATAAACTTTTTCATTATCAGTTTCAAATGATTCTCTTCAGTATAAAAATTGAAACGTTTACTAGGTATTCCAATATAACTTTTGCGTACTGTGTTTCAACACTTTCAACTGGAAATGCTGCTGCAAACGATAATTGGTTTCGGAACTAATGAACAAACAAGGACAGATTTAGACATTCATTTTTTTTAGTTTTACGATTATGTATACGTAACATAGAAGGGGTTTAATTTTCTAATATTTCAAGGTCCAAAATTAACCGATCCTTCCATAAATTACTTGTTTGAAAGTAATATTCTTCGACAAAATTATTGTAGTGTGTAGCTAAGATTCCTTATATAAGTTAGGTTAATTCATATTAAAAGGAGTTCTAATAAAGACTTCGTACGGACAACACGTGTTTTCATTAACACTGTACTGCACACGACATCATATGGTGACCCTGCCTGGCCGGTGCGCTTGTAGCACTGTCGCGTCGCATGCACACCACGCGGGAGGCAAAGAAAATGTGAAAAGAAAAAATATGAAGAAACAAAATTAGAGTAACGAAAAGACGGAAGAAGAGCTATTTCTGCAGATTCGTTATGATTAGTTATAAAACACATTCTTCAAGAAACTGACGAAGAAATAATATCCGGAACTACCGATCAAAATACACGGCAATTACATGTTATGGTATGTAAAGTTAAATAGTTCAGGATCTCTAGTACATTTTTGCACTTTGATTTCTATCAAGCTAATTTTTCGTGAGTAGGTTAATTTTGATGAGACACCCAACAATTTCCTGTAAGAAAGCTCACGTGTTTTACGTAAAAACACAAATTGTACGCCGACTACCACATTTTGATCCAATTATTAAATTAATTATTTTTTATTTTAATAACACCACGAATCATCATGTTAATATGTATTACAAATATGCTGTTTGAAGGGGGGTGGGGTAGTGATAGTAGTTCATAAACACTAATTTCATGACTTTTTGAGTTCCATTTTTGTTAAGCTTGTCGTCACAGGAAAGATCGATCACCGGGTCGAGTGTTGGTTTCTGCCCTAGACGCCGCAGAGTCCCTGGAGTAGCGACTAAGGGGACTCCTGAATGTCTGTCTCGAGCAGGGAAAATTTCCTAAGGCGTGGAATACAGGACGAAAATTGGTCGTGCAAATCCAGCAAACAATTAATAATAATTATATTGTCGACGTACGTCAAGCCTATTCATGATTTTTGCATCCTGCATCGTGCATGGCCTTGGCGTGACGTACAGCAAGATGGGCCGTGTATAAAAGGTTTAAGCTCTGAGTCTGAATAAATATATGTGATATAGTATACGAATAAAATGTAAAATAATTATCTAACTTTGCATCATTATGATCATGACTAAAACCTACAATTAACGTAAACGCGCCCAATAACGCCACCCCAAAATCTGTATCCAACACCGACAGCTTTTTTAATCACTATTTTAAGGCATACTATACATTTCATGAAAGTTGTAGCCTAAAAATATTTTAGGTATGTATATTGAGAAACAAAAATAATAAAGTTTTTGTGCGTAAATAATCAGCAAACAGAATAATTCGATAATAACTGAGACGCGCCCGCAACGGACGCCCGTCTCATAGTGTTGCGCTCCCAGCTACGTAAGTAAACATAATTATTACATAAGATAAATTAACTTAAATAAAATGTGTATACCTGCAGGCAAATGTGTATATATAATAAATAATATATTGGTTTTCTAGATTCACATCTAATATTACCATTCTGACTATTTTTTGTGGTTTAATTCGAATTTTACCTTAAAGCGGTAATAGAAACATAATATTCATAAGTTGCTTCTAATACCGCCTCATGGCGTTGTTAGATGTTATACAACAGTTAGTATTTTAGATTTTATTTCTTTTAATACGTTATTTTCGATGTTTCTTTTAACTTGTTTGATTCTTAAGAGTATATTACATAATTTGATCAATTAACGCCATACATTTTGTCTTATAGATTTTCTTTTAAACAAGATTCGACGTAAGCAATAATTTTTAGTAATGTATGGCAATGTATTTTAAATTATATCTCATATCAAAACTAAGAAACTTTTTGATACCGAAAAATAATCATAGCAATGACATCCATCAAAACACGTTTTCATTAAAGCAGAAATTTTAGCCAGTTATTGTTTATTTTTGCTGTCGCTAATAGAATAAAGTAATCTTCATACTTAATTCTATTACCGACCCATACGGTCTTATTTATAAAAATCTCTTATTGTAATCGGTCCTTCGCACTATGTGACCAGCCCATTGCCACTTCAGCTGGCTAATTCTTTGAGCTATGTCGGTTACCCTTGTTCGTCTACGGATCTCCTCATTTCTGATGCGATCACGTAGAGAAATACCGTAGCCCTCTCCATAGCCCGCTGCGCTACTTTGAGCTTGTGGATTAGGCCAATTGTAAAGCAGCATGTCTCGGATCCGTATGTCATCACTGGCAACACACAATGCTCGAATACCTTCGACTTCAGGCACTGAGGTAGTGTTTTAGACGACAAGATATGACGCAGTTTCCCAAACGCAGCCCATCCGAGTTGGATTCTACGAGTGACTTCTTTCTCGAAGTTGGACTTACCCATCTGGATCACTTGTCCTAGGTATTGTATTGTCCACAACTTCGAGCGCCATCAACAACAACCGGTACGGGTGTGACATGGACATTCGACATGATTTTCGTCTTGTCCATGTTCATCCTAAGACCCACCCATTGTAAGGCGCTGTTCAAGTCCCCAAGCATTGTACCAAGTTCTTCCAGGGAACCCGCCAGGATGACTATATCGTCGGCATATCGCAGGTGTGTGATGTATTCGCCGTTGATGTTAATGCCACGTCGTTTCCACTCCATCAGCTTGAACACGTCTTCCAACGCAGCGGTAAACAGTTTTGGGGATTTGACATCCCCTTGCCTGACACCTCTCTGCAATTGGATGGGGCTCGTTGCTGTGTCGTGTACTCTGACGGACATGGTGGCAGATGAGTACAAAGATTTCAACACCTCGATATACCGGTAGTCGATCCGGCACCGCTGGAGAGAATTTAGTACCGCCCAGGTCTCAGTAGAATGAAAGGCCTTCTCATAGTCCACATAGGCTATACATAACGGCAAATTATACTCCTCGGTCTTTTGTATAATCTGCCGCAATGTGTGTATATGGTCCATGGTGCTGAATCCTTTTCGGAATCCTGCTTGTTCGGGAGGCTGGAAGTCGTCAAGCCTGCGTGCAATGCGATTTGTGAGGACCCTCGAAAACAGCTTATCAACGTGGCTCAGAAGTGCAATGGGCCTGTAGTTCTTCAAAAGGGCATTATCGCCCTTCTTGAAGAACAGCGTCACCACACTTCTGCTCCACGCTTCCGGGGTAGTTCCGGTTGATGACGGAATCGAACAGTTTTTAGAGCGCCACTAGAAAGGGTTTGCCTCCAGCTCTCAGAAACTCGATTGTGATTCCGTCATCTCCGGTGCCTTGTTGTTTTTAAGCTGTTTGAGAGCCTTTCTAATCTCATACAGGCTGACGACCAGGATATCTTCGGTGTAGTGTCGGGTCAGTTTAGCTCGCTTGTCGCTCTCCTCGCGAGGAGGTTAAGCTTGACAGGAGGCATACAATCGTCCGTAGTATCTCTCAGACTCCCTCGGAACTTCGGGTTTCGACGACACCATGGTGCCGGACTCGGTCTTCAACCTCGTAAGCTGACTTTGCCCAATAGACAGATCCCTGGCGAACACTTTTGAGCCCTGGTTTCGCTCAATAGTGCTTTTTACACGATTTGCGTTGTGTTTTCGCAAATCGCGTCGCCTGCACTTGGAGATCTGTTCATTGAGCCGTCGGTATTCCTTCATAGAGGTTGGAGACTGCACACATAGTTCTCGTCGATCCCTCATAAGACCGAGAGTTTGTTTTGAGAGAACCTGAGATCTACCACTAGGGTGGGTCTTGAAATACTTCGACCCTACCTCGTGGACAGTTGTTACCATCCTGGTGTTCTACTCGTCCACTGACGTGCACGATTCTCGGTACGCAAAACGGTTTTGCAGCTCTATTTGAAAGTTTTTGGATCCCTGGATTTGGATAGGTGTTGGGCGAAGCGTAGACTTCATCAGGCGTGACCGTTCCAGCTTCAGGTCGATATTTAATGTGCCTTTTACAAGTCGGTGATCGCTTCCGGTTTTAAACCTGCTGATCACAGAGACATCATTAAATATGTGCCGTTTGTCTGCCAGAATAAAGTCTATCTCGCTTTTCATGGAACTATCAGGACTAATCCAAGTCCACTTGCGTTGCGGCTTCTTTCTGAAGAAGGAGTTCATCATGAAGAGACCTTCCTTCTCCAAAAAGTTAGCCAGCAAGTGTCCTCGGTGGTTCCGTCGTCAAATGTGTAGGACCGTAGGGGGATCCACTTTCATCTCGGCGCCGCTTTGCATGCCCAGTCTCGCGTTTGAAGTCCCCCATCATTGAAATGAGCTTTAGAGGTATATATGGCTCTGCTTATGTCCTCATACATAACCTCAACCTCATTGTCAGGATGTGTTGAAGTCGGCGCATATACCTGTACAACCTTCAACGAATACCGTTTGAATATTCTGAGTGTAAGGTACGCTACCCTGGACGACACGCTCCCAACTTGCACAATGTTGTTGACGAGGGACTTGTGAACGAGAAACCCGACACCACCTTGGGACAGATGTTCGCCCTCCCAGTGATAGAACAAGTTTCCGGATTTGAGTATTATCGTGTCCTCCCCCTCTCTTCGGACATCAGATAAACCCACAATACTCCAGTTTAACTTGTCTATCTCTTCTTTCAGCTCTTTCACCTTGTCGTCGGTCCTCAGTGTCCTGGTGTTATATGTTGCCAGGTGCAGAAGTCGTTTTTGAGATTGGTAGCCCGATCTCTGCCGGTGATTCTTAACACCCCCTGCCCCGCCGTTACCATAGCCGACATCGTAACTAGGAATAGCGGGGCTGCCGGGGACTTTGGGCCGAGGCTTGGTTGTGGCTATCATAAGGGGGTTGTAGCCGGTAGTCACCACGCTTGGCCAGTGCGTGTTGGTGACCGCAGTAGACGTTCTTAGTCCGCAGGGAGACACTGCTGCCCGTCTCCTGGAATATCCTATTAGTCGCCTTTTACGACATTCCAGGAAGAAGTAGGAGTGGTGCTATTCTACAAAGTGGACCCGGCACCACACGGGGGAATCATACCTATTTACAATGATTAAATTGGGGTTTATTTACAATGATTGAAGTTTTAAGTATTGATTTTATTATTTACACAAGCCTTAACAGATGTCCTAAATGCTCACCTCCTCGAGTGATGCAGAGTTCAGCACGTTTGCACAAATTGTCCTTTACACGGTTTAGCACAAGAACACTTTACTTAGAACTTTATCAAAAGCAGTCACTATTCTTAATTTTAATTCGTCTCTGTTCGAATACTCCGTAGCATACACAACACTTTTAACCTCCCCCCACAAATAGAAATCCATCGGTGTGAGGTCCAGGGAGCGCGCCGGCCATGGCACAGTCCTCCTCGCCCTATCCACCGATCACCGAAGTGATCATCTAAGTATATGTATGTCTGTAATATTTTTTATTACTTCGTATCGTCCAAACGGCTGGACCAAATAATACAAATAAGATATCGTTAGATTCCTTTTGACAACCCAAGTATTCTTAAATAAGTGTCATTAAAAAAATGGTGGCTGTGAGATGTCACTGTTTGAAGTATCAAAAAATAAAAATAAATCGAATAATGCAGTATGGGTATCAAACTAAAGAGCTCAGCATAAGGATTTCAAAAAGGTATAATATCATGATACCTTTTTTGATGGCAGGCAGCTTTTTAATTTTATACTAGTTTAGTGGTCGGTAATAGAAACATAAAAAACGGTATTAGAAACAAACATCATCCATGCGTCGGTAATAGAAGCAATCGCTATTTTAGATTCAATTATTATTTATTAAATATTGTGTGATTTAATACTGAATTTACGTACTGAATATCATAGGATATTTAATCATGTTAAAGAATAAATTAAAACACCTTTTCTAGCATAACAGCATGTATCTAATTTTCTGAAGTTCATACAAAGTCGGCTTAAACTGGCGGTAATAGGCGCGTTTACCTTATATCATCCCGAAATTTTACATTCGTCTCATTATCTTGAAAACAAAATTTTTGAAGGTTTCAATTCTACCACGTGTGAATTGCACACATTTTAATTTGTTTTTCAATAAAATCAACAAATTAAACCTTATGATCATATAGGTAGGGTTAAAAATATTTTTAAGTATTTCGTTATTAGGTACTTCAAATTTCGTGTTTTAATACTAACCATTATACATATTATTAGATTTTGAAATGTGACGTCACGAAATAGTAGCAACCCTCCCACCCCTGTCATACTACATCGACCCCCCCTTCCCCCTAACGTGTGACGTAATTAGTGGAAGGCCCCCAATGGTAAAACACGATTTGTACTTATATTTCATTTTGAAACAGAAAAATACGTCCTGCCCAAATCTAAGTTTAAAACCCGTAAAATAAAACTTAAATTAAAAATTTAAAAAACCCCACTCAAAAAAGAACAAAAAGTCTGAATATGTAAAAAGTAAAAAGTCAAAATATTTTTTTAAAAGTAATAAATAACATGAATATTACAAATGTACTAGCTGACCCGGCAAACTCTGTACTGCCTAACAACTTACCCCTCTCGAGGTCTCCCTCGAGGCCCCATCTCCCTCCTCTTTTCCCTCTCCCTCTCTCTCGACTGTCAGTTATAAAATAAAAAAGTTAGATATGTCGCTGATGTTACATTAGAAGGATAATATGGTCGTTAAGTTTTCAAAGAAATCGGACCTCATACTACAGCTATGAAACAGACAAATTTCTGAACGCACCTATAAATATCTGACAATCAAATGACAATTTGACAAAAGATATCAAATGTTTCACAGCTAGGAACAATTTGTTTTTTTTTTTTAGTATTTTTCATTACTTATTATTCATATTTCTCACTGTTTACACCTTCCCTGAAGTTCCACAAATATTTCAAGATCAAAATTAGCCAAATCGGTCCAGCCATTCTCGAGTTTTAGCGAAACAAACGAACAGCTATTGATTTTTACATATAGATTATTTAATTTGACTAAATAAAACTTTGTCGTGTTGGGGGACGGCTCTATATTAAACTCCATCCATCAGCCTTGGTAGGTCCACAGCTGGACATAGACGACATTTTTCCGAGACGTGGGCGCCATTCGATTACCTTTCTTCCCCAACGGTTATCTTCGAACTATGTGGCCAGCCCATTGCCACTTCAGCCGGCTAATTCATAAGCTATGTCGGTTACCTTTGTTCGTCTACGGATCTCCTCATTTTTAATTCGATCACGCAGAGAAATACCGAGCATAGCCCTCTCCATAGCCCACTGCACTACTCTGAGCTTATGGATTAGACCAACAGTGAAGCATCCGAGACGTGGTGTCTCGGATTCGTATGTCATCGCTGGCAACACACACTGCTCGAACACCTTCGACTTCAAGCACTGAGGTAGTGTTTTGGACGACAAGATATGACGCAGTTTCCCGAACGCAGCCCATCCGAGTTGGATTCTACGAGTGACTTCTTTCTCGAAGTTGGACTTACCCATCTCAATAGGGATGTTGACTCTAACTGTAAATTAATATAAACTTATGTTTAAGGTATTAAGGGAAACATTAAAAAACCTATAATATTATTCTTTTGTTGTAATCAATCCCAATAAATTAAATATAATTAATTTAAAATGTTAAAAATAGTACTCACTGTCACGTGACCTCAAACGCCATTTGGAGCTTATGACGTCAATTACTCGTATTTTATATGGAAGTCCAACAAACTTCAGTAGACCGATAGTATTGAATATAGTGACGTCACATGACGTTTTTGGTGGGAAATTTGATAATGATTTTTGGGACGAAGTTCCTTATTATTTATCAATTTTTGTTTTTAAATTGAAGATTATTATTTTTATAATATTTTTTCGTGAATATTAAGGTTCTATCTTTGAAATAAAATTGAATCCTAAAATTAGTCAACATCCCAATTGTCCCAGGTAAATGTATTCGTCTAGAACTTCTAGAGGAGCGTCGTCAACAACAACCGGTATGGGTGTGAAAGCAAAGGAGAGATAGAGTTTAATACTTGTTCATGTTATTTTGTTCCTATAAATACATATTTCGATTTTGCACAGAACTTGGCACTCATTTAGATCTCCGTTCTTTTTGCGGCGAAGCCCACAGCCAAGCTTAATTTTTGTATTGAACTTGGCTCTTCTTTTTTACATTTATGTTTTTGGTGGGATATCATTACTTTTTGTAAAGAAAACTAGGCAATGCCACGCGCCGCCGACGACACACCGTTGGCCGGTTGTTTAGCGCATATTACAAGTGTTTTGTATGGGGACATCCCTTATTTTTCAACTTTTTTATTTTTTGATTTTTTCCTACACTTACACACAATTACTAGGTACTATATGTCAGTCAGTCAGTGCTAAAATTTACGACATTTTGACCTTCACATCTTTATAACCGTTTGAGCTAGCTTCATGAAATTTGGGCTTCTACACGTCCTTGTGGATATAATTAAACACACGTAGTTTTATGTGTTTATGTTAAAGAGGTTTTGAGTTATAGAAGGGTCAAAAGTGGCACCAAGTGGTTCGTATAATATTACACTCGGCGCTGGCTAGCCAGTTCCTTTGCTTGAACTTGGCTTGACACGCTGCCGCGGGTCTAGATTTATTTTATGATTTTTTTACTTTTTACCTATTCAGACTTTTGTTTTTTTTGAGTCCGGGGTTTTTTAATTTAAGTTTATACAGTGTGTTAGGGATCGGATTTCCGATATTTTACCCACGTATTGTACTTCTAATTTTATCGACAAAAAACCATACAAAGGGGGGTCGCACCCCTCACCCCTCTGAATGGGAGCCATTTTAAAATTTCATATCTCGTATTTATACGAGTTTATTGAAACTCTTTTTTGTATGATCTTATGTTATCCACATATTTGAAAGTCACCTTATTTTAAAGATGATGAAATTTGCTATCATTTAAAACCAAATTTGAAACAAATTTACAAAAAATAATAATTTAAAACCTTTAGTCTAGTTCAAAAACTTAGTAAATTTTTATGCTTTTTTTCAGTTATTGTGCTCTACCTAAAAAACCGGGCCCTTAACCTATGGTTTTTTTTCTTCTAATTTGTTTGCAGTAAGCTGTGCTAACAAATAAACCTCAAATTATTACTGGTATTCACACTAATAATTTAAAAACGGGGTCTAACTACAAGAGTCAAAATTGAGAAATAATGACTTGTTCATACATCAGGTAGCATTCCATTGTGTGTGAGTGAGAAAGATATTTTTACGATAACAAGGTGAGTGTGAGCCAAAAACTACACATAATGTGAAATTAAAACAACAACATTTAATTAAAAAAGTTAGTTTTATTTACAAAAAAAAAAAACAAGTTTTACAAAAATTGTTTAAAGTGGCCGCCTTTATTTTGAAGGCATGCGATTGTCCTCAAACCAACCTATTGAGTTGCTCTCATCAACATTTCTCGTTCGTTTCTTATGTCATCAGCTGTGGCCTTAATCCTTTGAAGGAGCTCGTCCCTGGTGTTTGAAACTTCCCGATAAACTCTCTGTTTCATTGTTCCCCATAAAAAGAAGTCCAGAAGAGTTAAGTCTGGTGAACGAGGCGGCCAGGCGATCGTTCTGCCTTGTCCAATCCATGTTGTATACTTATCATGAACATGTGCCCTCATATTTTGGGAGAAATGTGCCGGCGCTCCGTCCATTTGCAAATAAAAAGGCCGCCGCTGCCGGCGCCGCCTGAACACGAACGGAGCCTCTTCCATAAAATCAGTTTAAAGAAACTCCAAAAATCTCTCTCCGTTTAAGTGGTCAGGGCAGACAATAGGACCAATTATCTGATCATTCCTCGGGTGATAATAGGAGAAACCTTTCGTTTGGAGCAGCTTGAATTCATGCTCGCGAAGCCTCCAATGAATTTTCGTGAAAGTTCGAGCAGTGCGGGGGGGTCGCCTTGGAAATCTTCTTTGGTATTCCACAACGGCAGCACCTGCGTTACCATTGCAGAAACCATAAACAAAATGTATGTCTGGTGTTTCTGCAGCTGAGTAAGCTATAGCACGCAATACAAACACGAGAAATGTACTGGCGGTAGAGCGATGGTGTACACTGTAGTTGTCACAACGCAGGGCAATGGATAACTGACTGATTGTTATTGAAACACAAAAATAAAAGCCTCCATTTTTTTGTTTTTTGTTTCACTCATATCTTATCGTAAAAATATCTTTCTCGCTCACACACAATGTAATGCTACCTACCTGCTGTATGAATGAGTCATTATTTCTCAATTTTGACTCTTGTTGTTAGACCCCGTTTTTAAATTATTAGCGTGAATACCAGTAATAATTTGAGGTTTATTTGTTAGCACAGCTTACTGCAAACAAATTAGAAGAAAAAAAACGATAGGTTAATTGCCCGGTTTTTAGGTAGAGCACAATAACTGAAAAAAAGCATAAAAATTTACTAAGTTTTTGAACTAGACTAAAGGTTTTAAATTATTATTTTTTGTAAATTTGTTTCAAATTTGGTTTTAAATGATAGCAAATTTCATCATCTTTAAAATAAGGTGACTTTCAAATATGTGGATAACATAAGATCATACAAAAAAGAGTTTCAATAAACTCGTATAAATACGAGATATGAAATTTTAAAATGGCTGTCATTCAGAGGGGTGAGGGGTGCGACCCCCCTTTGTATGGTTTTTTGTCGATAAAATTAGAAGTACAATACGTGGGTAAAATATCGGAAATCCGATCCCTAACACACTGTATAATACGCAAATTTAATAGGTTATGAATATGACAACATATTTAGTCAAACAGCTCGTCAAAAAAATTTTTATGGCCTAAAAATTTTATGTTTTGCATTTTCAAAAACATTTTTTTATGAAATCAAGATTCGTTTGATTTTCGGGTAGGTACCTATGAAACATGTTAAATTTGTCTGTAGACTCTTAAGTTTATCGCAAACATAAATGACATCTTTTTTTTTTTTTATAAATTATAAGTTAATGCTTGACTACAATCCCACCTGATGGTAAGTGGCGATGTAGTCATTGATGGTAAAGCGCATTAACTTAGTAAAAGCCTATTCACTCTTGCCTTGAAGACACTCACATTATAATCGAGCGGAAATACCGACGCGGGCAATTTATTCCAATCCTTCGCTGTACGCATAATAAATGACGAAGCAAAGCGCTTTGTCCGTACAGGGGGAATGTCAACGACGAAGGGATGGATACCCGCCGTGCGTCGGGACGTTCGATGGTGGAATGGGGATGGCGGAATCAAATCATATATTTCCTGCGCACACTCTCCAAAATGTATCCTGTAGAATACCGAGAGGCTAGCAACTCTGCGCCTGTGCTCGAGGCTCTGAAGATTGGTTTCAACCAATTTAGGGTCACCAATAAGTCTCTTAGCACGCCTCTCCATTGAATCCAATGCTGACAGGTGGCATTTGGCAGCACCAGCCCAAATGTGACAGCAGTACTCCATACAAGGCCGAACCTGTGCTTTATATAAGGTTAAGAGTTGTTGTGGTGTGAAGTACCGCCGCACCTTTGCTAGGATTCCAAGCTTCCTAGCAGCTACCTTAGCTTTGGATTCAATGAACCGCCCAAAGTTAAGGTTCGAGGATATCTCAATGCCCAACAACTGAAGGCGGTATTCCAGGGATACATTCTGAAGAGTAGGAGTCAAGATGAACGGACTCCTTTTAGCGGTGAATAGACACGCTTGTGTTTTTGTGGCGTTGAATCCCACTAGGTTGGCATTGCCCCATTCGGAAACTGCCTGAAGAGTAAGATTCATACGCTGCACCATAGCCTCTCTTTCGGACTGATGGTCTTTACTGGCCTGACCTTTAGGCAGGTATCTCTCTACAACCGTGCTGTCGTCTGCGTACCCATAGATACCGGGCATGAGCAGATCGTTGATGTGCAGCAGAAACAGCGTTGCGGAGAGAACAGACCCCTGAGGAACTCCGGCATTAGTTGTCATTGATTGCGACGAGCAACCTCCGACAACCACTCGGAATGAACGGTCACTCAGGAAGTCTCTGATCCAGTGGATCAGGCCAGGGGATAGGCCATACGCAGAGAGCTTGCTCATAAGGCTAGAGTGCCAAACCCTATCAAAAGCCTTCGAGATGTCAAGGGAAACGGCAAGCGCTTCCCCATTTTTCTCGAGGGCTTCACCCCAGATGTGAGTGACATACGCTAG
Organism: Thymelicus lineola; assembly: GCA_963932265.1. NCBI lineage: Eukaryota > Metazoa > Arthropoda > Insecta > Lepidoptera > Hesperiidae > Thymelicus > Thymelicus lineola. Next base: position 2,199,597 of record OZ010680.1, read on the forward strand.
AAGATCTCCTGTCGACCGGTTTCGGCGGAACCCGTACTGTCGGTCACTGAGGAGATCGTTCTGTTCTAGGTATGCCAAGAGCCGTGTGTTCAATATACGCTCCATAATCTTACAGAGTAAGGAGGTTATTGAGATGGGCCGATAGTTAGTGGGGTCAGCACGACTGCCTTTTTTGGGCACAGGCTGCACGTTGGCAAGCTTCCACGATCTTGGAACTATCCCAGTCTCAATAGAGAGGCGAAACAAGCGTGTCAACACAGGAGACAACTCGGGTGCACATGTCTTTAGTACTACCGCTGGAATACCATCTGGTCCACTGGCTTTGTTCACGTCTAGACTTCGCAGGGTCTTAAGTACCTCTTTATTGTGAATACGGACCCGCAATTAGGTATCTGTGGTGGGTGGTTGTTGCTAGTGTCTAGACGTGAGTTCTCAGCAAACAGAGATGCGAAAAGGTTCGCTTTCTCTTCAGCTGTATGAGCCAGAGAGCCATCTGGCTTTACCAGCGGAGGTAGCGTGGGACGACAGAAGTTAGTCTCGACCGCTTTGGCGAGGGACCAAAAAGCTCTACTGCCACATGGCTGACGAGAGACTTTTGCGCCGATATGTCTAATGCGGTCGACACTCACTTTCTGTAATGCCTTTTTGTAGGACTTGGCGGCAAGGTTAAAGGCTTTCTTCTTAGATCTAATATCCGGAGCTTTGCGGCTTCGAGCATCAGGCAAGATACGCCGAATGTTTGCGCTTCTCAGCCTGAGCGCATTCGGCGTTAAACCATGGGCGAGCTTTGCTACCAATGGGAACGTCGGAGAAAGGAATAAAATACTCCATCCCTTGACGAACCACATCGGTTATAGCATCCGCGCAGCTCGACGGATCTTTAGAAGAAAAGCAGACCTGTCGCCAAGGATAAGATGCGAAAAAGTGTCGCATCTCATCCCAATCTGCTGACCTGTAACGCCATACACGCCGGATACCTGCTGAGTCGTAATCGGGGGCTGAGTATGACGAAACAGATTTCACCAGACAGTGGTCGGAGGTTCCCAGCGGGGAGGAAACCTGAACATCGTACCTGTCTGGATCGGTTGTCAGCAGAAGGTCCAGGCAGTTTGCTGTGTGGCCATCAACATCTGGCACCCTGGTCGCTTGCTTACCTGCTGGGAGAGGCCAAGCGATAAGGCAAAGTTCCACGCTTCTCTCCCTGCATGGTCGGTTTTCTGGTATGGGAACAACCAGTCTTGATGACAGGCGTTAAAATCCCCCAGAAAAACCAGCTGCGCAGTAGGGTACCGTTGCAAAGCCACATCAGCCGTCACGCTAAGGTGCTCAAATAGGCGAGTTGTTTCCTGGTCACCGCTGTGCGAACGATAGACACAAGAATACAAGACTTTGTCTGTACCCGTGTCTACCAAAACCCAAATGGTGGAGAAAGTAGGGTCTTCGAGATGACGGAGACGCTAGCAACAGATGTCGTTGCGGGCATACACACAGACTCCGGCGCGAGGGTGAAAATTTTGCTCCAAAGTGTAACCAGGGTAGTCTAGGTATGCCGCGCTCAAAGGACATCGGATCTGCGTCTCCGTCAAAAAGAGCAAGTGCGGCTTTTCAGTCTCTAGGTGGTGGTGGACTGAAGTGAGGTTAGAGTGCATACCTCGGATGTTGGTGAAATGCACTTCGAGTGAGGGGACGTGCAACCGCTGTAAATGCCTTTTACTCTTGCTCTTCTTTCTCATTGGGTTAAAATATTTGGGAGTGAATAGGATGGAGGATGGCAGTTGAACGAGGCATTGCGTCGTTAACCAAGGGACGGAGTTAGAGTCCCTATGTTATTGGGGGCTTAGTCTGGAGACCGCGGGGACGCCCGAACCCCCCCGGAGATCGCCATCAGGTCCCCTCATCCGGTCGCCAACCGGCATGATGGAGCCACTCCGGGATTTTTCGCAGATGGCGGGGCAGCCTTTCGTGGGTGGCTTTCCCACTACTTGGGCCCCCAACTGTCTACGGTCGGCCAGCGGTGCACCGTGCTTCGGATCCCGCTGCCCTCCGCGACTAAGCTCCCGACACAGCAAACACCAACCCGTCACAACCGGTACATCAACGCAACGCAACTGTTCAGACCCATCCTCCATTCGGCTTCATTAGACATCATGCCGGAACACGACGGATCGCTTGGCGGCATGGCTTTGTCTAATGGGTGGTAACCTAAGCCGGCAGCCGATGTCATGGCCTACCACCGGAGTTTCTGCTCGTTTAGCACTACCCAGGGGACACGTGTAGGGTATTCGGTATCCAAGTAACTTCCTACGGACGCGAGCAGCTCATCCCCCTAAGTATCTATACCTAAGTATCTCTGAAGAAAAACACTGAATAACCTAAATACCTAAGTACCTAGTGTGTGTTTATCTAAAACTTTTTCATTTTAATTGTAATAAATATACTAAACTAATATACAAAAACATTCCAGACTTTTATTTCTAAACTGTTCATACTATGCATCCTAAAATTATTATCAACTAAAGGATCAAAATTGTTTAAGCTCGAACTTCAGCCAGGTGTGCGTGAACGATGCACACAGACACAGCTTCGCAATGAATATGACAACTCTGTGAAATAAATTTTCGGCACGGCCTCTTAAAACAAACTATTTCTAAAATTTTAAATTTAAATTTCGAATCTAATTCTTGGAGACAGGCATGCCTATCTATTAAATTAGGTGGGTTGGGTATTCGTTCCACCGCAAGTGTGACTCTTCCGGCTTTTTTAACCTCGACTCACAGTTCGATCACCCTCATCAGCGATATTTTAAATTTAAACCAAGTTGATGTTCGGGACTGGCTTGAGTCAGGCTTTGAGTGCTTGGAGGGCCATGTTACCGTTGGAAAGTATCCCCGTCGACAGTTCAAAAAAAAATTTTGGGACATGCCCGGAATCAAGTCGACGTTTGCCTCTCTCCTTGATCAGACAGTGGACAACACGGACAGGGCGAGACTGTTAGCGGTTTCTGATGAGAATTCAAGTTACCGGTTGCACGCTCTGCCTTCACATAATCTTGGCACTATTTTAGATGCTTCGACCCTACGCATCTCCATATGTCTCCGGCTCGGTGCCAAAGTCTGTGAACCTCACAATTGCATTTGCGGCCAAAGTGTGGATCGGTTGGGTCGACATGGTTTATCCTGCGCTAAGAGTGCTGGCCGATTGTATCGCCATGGCACAACTAATAATTTTATCCGTAGGGCTCTAGTCACGGTGTCTGTACCTGCCACGCTAGAACCATGTGGTATGTGCAGAGACGATGGTAAGAGACCCGACGGTGCAACTCTTGTGCCATGGAGATTAGGTCGCACCTTAGTGTGGGATGTAACATATGTTGACACTTTGGCCCCATCTTATGTGCATGACGCTTGCAATAAAGCTGGGGCCGCAGCCGATCGTGCTCAGTTTCTAAAGCGTCGCAAATACTCTTCTGTTACAGAAGACTATGAGTTTGCGGCGCTTACAATGCAAACTTTGGGTACGTGGTCGGCAGACATGAAGTGTTTCATGAAAGACATGTCGAAACGACTAGTCCGCACTTCTGGAGACCTGAAGGAAATACAGCGGGGCAATGCTGCCAGCGTTCTGGGTACAATGCCTAATTTGGGAATTTTGGGTGACATTTATTTCTTGTAAATATACTTTTTTAATATAGCACTAATTTAGTTATAAGATCTATTGCAATTTTAGTTTTTTCATTAATTTTTTTTTATTTGTAATTAGTATTGTATGTAGAAATATTCCTATGTAATCCAGTAAATCCATATATTGATATAACTTTATTTTTATAGCTGGAACTGTTGGAAGGTTGAAGAGGGTCATAAGTTTTACAGTTGGTTTCTCTTAGTACCTTTTAAATTTTGAAACTGTTGCTTATTTATTTATGCACCAGGAATGTGTCATGCATGTTAAACAACTCATTGTTAGTTCCCTTTGAACACGCGGGCGAAGCCGCGGGTAACATCTAGTTGAAATATAAAAGACACTTATTTCAATGCTAGCAACATTACGCCCAACTGCAGATTTAGTTGAAATTCAATAAAATTCATTTTCATACATAGCTGTCATAGCACAAAAATAAAGAAACCAGAACTTTTGACCTATACTTTCTTAAGTAATAAAACATGCCAGATTTCCATAATAGCAATGCAGATTTCTACCTTTTTTGGTTCAATCAGTTCAGTCGACCAATATTACAGACAGAAATGCGTCGTAAATGTTGGCGCGGCAGCGGCTCGTTAGGTACCTTAGCATGGCTGCCATGGACAATACACAAAGACAAGATCACTCATACCAAGACCGAGAACAGAAAATCAAACTCGTCATTAAAATTTCTGCCTCGCTGGAAATCTAACCCAGGACCCTTGGCACGGTGATTCGGTATAGCAACCATTACGCCACACAAGTCTTCAAATATAAGCAAAATTATTATTTTTTAACTCTGTTTGCACAAAAAATATTGAAAACCGTATTCATGAATTACCACGTGAAATCTAAGAGGGGGGGGGTCTTCTCATATACTACGATGGTCACGAAGGGGGGAGGGGGGTAAAAAGTTGGGAAAAGTGGTACACGTGGTTTTGGTATGTTCCCTTATCTTTGTCGTGTAGTACGCGAGACGTCTGTATGAAAGAGTGGTAGGTACATCTTGCAAGAGTTTGAAAAGAAAAAACGAAACAAATAATATTGTGTTAAGTTACTCTTGTATTGCTGTGTATTATTAAGTTACTCTTGTATTCCTTTGCAGTTTCAATTAGCACCTTTATTTCAACTATTTTCTTCATTATTACGCAATGGTTGCAGCGCTGACATCTTTTGACAATGTCTTCTATGGGCGCTACCATGATATCAGTGAAACTTACGAGATTTTGAAATACACAAGACCTATTACAAGGTCCTATTGAATCCCCATAATACCGTGTGAATATATCGCCATTTAAGGTTGCAGATATTTTGGTATCTGGATTTTTATTTCCGTTTATACTTACTTCAACATTTAATACATCCAAATCATCATTTTCTGATCTCTGAATTCGATCATCGCATGTATATCTTCTTCTTTTTAGAGGAGCAGCATCACTCTTTCGTCGTGATTGGCGTGTTTCTCGACGGATGGTAACATCTAAAAAAGGATAGTGTTAACTAACATTAAAATGAATGATTGCATTATCATTATAATTTAAATGTGGCTTGGTACTAGAAGGTGGTCACTCATAAACAAACTTTACAGCTAGTATAAAATAAATAAAAAATTAACTTGACAAGTGCGAGTTAAACTCGCTTGGAGAGGCTTACGTACGTTATGTGTTTAGCGTTATTTCTCTATTTTATTTATTTATGCCGTTTTTTAAGACCATAGAGTTCTTATAGATTTTCCTGTATTATTTAAGTAAAGAACTATTCTCAGTATTTTTATTTCAAAACTCTAGCGTCAGTAGTTTCGGAGATAAGGGGGGGATAGTCAATTTTTGGCTTTAATTTTCGTTCTTTCCTGAATAATTTTATTTATTTATTCTTTATTGAACCATACACAAATAATGGAACAAAAGGAGGACTTAATGCTAAAAGCATTCTCTGCCAGTCAACCTTAGGGCAGTGGGAGAACAAAGAAGGCGGTGACAACAAAGAAAGAGAAGAGTAAAATTAATGATAAGTCATATCAAGGAAAGGAAAAAAGGTATAAAACGTTTAGAAATGAATTAATATATGTATATAATAATAAATATATATGAAAATAAATAAATAAGTTAAATAAACAAACATATACATATATATAAATATTATACATACATTTGCATACATATTCAAATATAACACATGTAGCACATATAGATATAGTTCATACAAATATAATGATATATTACATAAATATTTGTGAATGATGATGATGGCTGTGACTCCTATTTATCATTATAAACTAATGAGGTAATGAGCGTGAAGCTGTTTTTTAAAAGTGTACTTACTACAGTTACTAGTGACCCTTCTCAAACTGAGAGGTAGAGCGTTCCAAAGACTGATAGCTTGATTTTAAAACTATCTATTGTAGAACTATAACAAATATATATTTAAGATCCTTACAAGAAGCCCTTTCATTTGACATACCACACGATACGGTTTGCAAAACAGTTAATTTTGATTTCGTTAAATTTTTTTTTTAAATTCAGTTTACTTTATACCTTCCTCTTTGGACACAAAAAAGTACTTGAGTACCAAATTTCAACTTGTTTGATCCAGTAGTTTCGGGAGTAAATTGACTGTGTACGGCGCGGGCGGTCGCCCAGACGCACGAGTGATCTTATAAGGATTCTGTTTTTCGTTTTTTCGTACGGAACCCTAAAAACCCGCTTGCTGTCGATAAACTTATCATCATATACCTTTTTGAAATCCTTATGGTGAGCTTTTATATTTGATATCCATCTTGCATTATTCGTTTTATTTTTAGATGCTTCAAACAATGGCATCCTCAAAGCGACCACATTTTTTTTAATTTCACTTATCTAAGAACACTTGGGTTATCAAGACGAATCTAACGATATCTTAATTATATCAATCCGTTCAACGGTTTGGAAGATACGAGGTAATAAAGAATATTACATGCATACATACAAACGTACATACATACAAGATACGCGCAAAAAAACAACCCTTCCTAGCAGTCGGGTAAAAAACTACTTTAAAGAAAAGGTCTTCGAAAAAGGATCTCTAAAATTATTACTGAACAGGATTATTGGTCACGATCCCGTGAAGGGGTAGTAGGATACGTTAGGCCAGTATAGTTTTATCTAATTTTGACTTTGACTTTAACCACCAATTCTGAACTATGAAATCAAATAAATCTAATAGGGATTTTGTGTTACGCCTCAAAACCTCAGCAAAGTTTAACAATTTTCATGTGTACTTCGACAAAAAAGCAAGTATTCTTAAACAAAATTCCTAGTGATTAATAGAAAAATAACTCCATATTATTACGAGTAGCTATCAAAAAAGGTACATAGCACAACAGAATATTGCATATAAAGTTGCAGTTTTTGATCTGCATTCTTTCTTAACATGGAATTATATTTAAGTAGGTAGGTATATTATAAAGAAAGCAAAACAAAAGCAAAGCAACAATCCATAAATTGTCCCACTGCTGGGCTCAGGGTTTCCTCTCACAATGTGAGGGGTACAGGCCATATCTACTACGCTGGCCAAGTACCAATTGGTTGACTTCACACACCTTTGAGAACTTTATGGAGAACTCTCCGGTGTGCTGGTTTTCTCACAATGTTTTCCTTCATCGAAGTAAGTGATAATTAAATTCTAATACGCACATAATATTTGAAAATTAGAGGTGCGTGCCAGAATTTGAACTTGGACCCCTTCGTCCCGAACGAACCAACGACCAACGCTCTAACCGCTAGGTTATCGCTGCTGATACCCTACAGGTACATTACAGCCTAGTCAAACCTTAGTCCTACCTAAAGCCTTTGTAGTGTGCCCTCTGTACAATGTAATTTGTACTATTATTTACTCTTTGATTTATAATCTTTGATACACGTGTAAACTCGTGTTTATATTATAATGCAATTTGCTTAATAAATCAGTATCATCTCAGCATCCAACTCTTTCATTTCACAACCTGACCGCTCAACCTTACACCTTAGTGAAACCTATTCCAGCCTGACATAATAGGGATGTTGACTAATTTTAGGATTCAATTTTATTTTATAGATATGACCTTAATATTCACGAAAAAAATATTATAAAAATAATAATCTTCAATTTAAAAACAAAAATTGATAAGTAAAAATCATTATCAAATTTCCCACCAAAAACGTCACGTGACGTCACTAAACGATATTCAATACTATCTCTCTGCTAAGTTTGTTGAATTTCCATATAAAATTGTTCCAATGACGTCATATTCTCAAAATGGCGTTTGAGGTCACGTGACAGTGAGTACAATTTTTAACATTTTAAATTAATGATATTTAATTTATTGTGATTGATTTCAATAAAAGAATCATATTTTAGGCCTTTAAATGTTACCACTAATATTTTAGACATAAATTTATATTAATTTATAATTAGTGTCAACATCCCAATTATATATTTTTAGTCAAACCTAGGAGATATCTTACACAAAAACAAGTTGCGACATCGCGTCGTGCAACTTCATTCATTCGTTGATGCACTCATTCACTCACTCAGTCATTCATTCATTAACATTTGATTTGTCTGTCATTTGGTTTGACAGTTGTCATTTGTTTTGACAATTGTCGAGTTGACTATAGATCTAAGGTACCCGATTTTGATATTGGTGTGAGTTGAGAGACGCGTTTTGAATTAATTAAGACAAAATTGATCACACCAAATTGAATAGCATGAATATTTTTAGTTAATATACAACTTTGTTAAAGTCAAATTATTCAGATTCCAAGATATCAGGTCATTAAAGCGGGGGGTGGGGGCTCGCAGGGCCAAAAAAGGGTGCTCCTGGGGGCGAAGCCTTCCGCCATGAAAAAACAGGATAGGTTAGGTTATGGTTCTGATTTTATTTACGAGAAAAATAGGAATCCCACCAAGCGGGGTTCCGTCGTTATCTATGGCGAAGCCCCCCACCATGAGAAAACATTTGAAAGCAAATCGAAAGATGGATAGTTTAGGTTATGGTTATCTGATTTTATTCACAAGAAAAATAGGGACTCCGCGAAGCGGAGTTCCGTCGACATCTATGACGTAGTCTTATAATGGCGTTACTAGAGTAGATTAATATCGGTTTAAAGAACTTTATTTCTCATAAGATTTTTACATCACTTAAAATAATAAACTGAAATACTAAGCTAAGTTACGGTTTGTGTCCGGCATGCATTATTGTGTGCGTGCGTGTGTATGTATGTGTGTGTGTTTATGTATTTGTGTGTGTCTGTGCCATGTGCGTGTCTGTGTGTGGTGTGGTGTGTGATTCTGCATTATCACTGTATGAATCTTATAAAGGAGGTGGCCAACATTTACCCCGGAAATGGTTAAAATACTCTTATTTGTACAAGGTTTTAGTCCCTTGAAAAGACATGTTTTCCATTTATTAAAACATAACTAGAATTTTAATTTTCTTCTGAACTCCGCCATTAGTAGTCATAATAAATTAACAATAAAAATAAGTTGTATAATCTTCTACTTCCTCCATTGCTATTACCGGAGGTTGACAATTGGCTGTAGGCTTCGAAGTATCGGCCTCTGGTATCGATACCGAGTACTCGTGTGGTATCGACGGGTAAGGTATCGATACCAAAAAAGTATCGGTCCTGAAGTATCGATACTACTCAGTATCGAGTATCGAGTACTCGCGAGGATCACAGTCAGATCAAAGCTAAAAAAAATTTTCCATATGAAAATACTGAAAAGTACTCAGTATTTTAAAAGTACTCGATACCGACGTTTCACATGAGTACTTGCGAGTAATTACCAGGTACGAGTATCGAGTACTCAGTATCGAGTATCGCGATCAAAAGTATCGATACCTACTCAATATCGAAAGTATCGTTCGAACCCTAATTGGCTGACATAAATGCAAATGTCTGCTATATTGACATTTGATTTTTGAGTTTGATTTCTGCAAAATAATAATTGTGTTTAATTTTTTGCCGTGAGATGCATTAATTGCGCGGTTGATATTGAGCGCATGGCGCGTCACTCAATATCTTCGCTAGCAAGAAACCTTCAATCCATATTGCTAGAATGGATCACTGCAATACAGGTATGGCATTTTTCTTTACTATTAAGTATCGCTTACAGCTAAGACTAGGTTCACGTGGCAATGTACAATATTACTATGTTTTTATTGCAATATTACTCATAGAATATCTCGCTATTTTTACAAAAAAAAATCTCTCTTTCAAACACTTTTCCACAATTACTTATGTTTTGCAGAATGTCAAACTACAAAAGCTAAAACTCCCCGTAAAAGGAGAATCTCAAGTTCTGAAGATGTTTATTGACGAAATTATCAAAGTAGATATTGTAATCTTTAATGTAAGGTAAAATTAAAATGTGTACATTATATTTCACAAGTGGGGCAAATGCCTATACAGATGTTGGCCATATCCTTTAGTTACTTAGAATTTTAGTTACTAGATAGTAATTTAGTGTGTAAGTCCCAGATCCTTTGTTTTATATTTATATACTCGTATAGATAGTTTTATTTAATATGTATTTTAAAGTATTTAAAGTGACGTAGAAAGTTGTTGAAATTGATTGTGGTTGAATTACTTATTTTTTTAATACTATTCATATAATTTTTATGTTTGGTTTTTGTCCTTGTTCTTTATGTTTTTGAAAATTATTTTATTGTTACATTTTACAATACCCACATTATACAGATATCCGGTAACATCTATATAAGGAGTGCTAGAGCTTTCTTATGTTCATTCGCTTGTGTTTGATTGTTGGACTTTAGTTACGTTAAATGTTTTCAGAAGTTGATAGTAAAATATATCTTTAGATAGTAAAATGTACCTTCTTGGGATTCACCATCGCTTTTACTTGTTGAACGAAGTGAATATATTTTACGTGTCGTAGGAGGTGCCGCCCTGAATTCTGAAAGTTACAAAAATAAGGGTGTATTTGTGCAGAGCAAAGGTAAATTTTTTCAAAAAATATTACGCGTAGCTCTATAACATTGTCAACTTCATTACTTCTTTTGATTATTAACGACTCAAATCGGATAAGCAAAAATAAAAAAATAATTTTGGTATAACGCCAAATTTTATAATTCACAACTATCCAATATTTAACCATCAATAACATCTTACCATCAATCTTCCTCTTTTGAGATCTTCGCCGCGGTCCTTTTACAAAACCTTTAATGTTTGATCTTTTCAATGACCTACTTCTATTTCTCATGGGAAAAGGCGTTTGCGGCCTCGATGACGGTTGTTTTCTTTGTTGAACATACTGTGCCAGTGGTTTATCCTCGTCAATCGATACATCAGACATATAACAGATATTTTTTTTTCTTTTAGGTTCATCTACACACGCAGAGCAGGACGGGTGACCTGTTTCACTGTTTTTTACAGGATTTTCAGAAATTTTCTCATTATTATTACACCTGCTACGTGACCGTGACCGAAGAAACATTGCGTTATTATTTGCAGAAACTATTGGGTTAATTTCATTTCTATTCAAATTATCATTCAATTCATTCTCATCCAAAGGACTAATAGATGAATTTGTATTTGAATTATCAATATCGATTACATCATTGAGTATTTGAACAGAATTATCAGTATCTAAGTCCAAATTATCACTAGCGTTTATATCATGTCGCTCTTCTTCTATTTCATTACTTTGCACTATGCGAGGTTTCACTGAATTTGTTCTTAATCTTTCAAGTAAAACTACTGGTCTTCTATGTTCATGTGTTTCTGAAATAAACATTATATCATTAGACACGCATAAATTGTTGTTATAAACTTGTGGTAGATATTATAATAGTAGCAGTATAGTAGCGTATAATATTCTAAACAGAGGAAGTTGAAACTTTACTATTCGAAAGGATACAAGGATACGAGTGCAGGGAATACGAAATATAATATTTGCAAATTAAGTTGCCATTTAGGTATTAAACAAAAATTGAAGGAACTGAGTTTGTCATACAAAACTAAAACTTTTGGGAAATTGGATTGAAGTTAATGTTATATTCATGGATATAAGAGAAGCTATGGTGGTGGGCTTCGTGTAGTAATGGCGTATTAATGATCGTGATGGTAATTAATTTTGATTTTAAAGGTTGCCGGCAAAACGGGGTGGGTCGTGCGGCATGCAAGATCACTTTGTTCCCGACATTAGGCGATAGTGATGTGTGGTAAAATACGAAAATACCACTAACCGAAAACGAGATGTCATTTAATTGGGACGAAAAAGCAGCGTTGCTGCTTATTGAAAAATTTCTCAGGGAACCTCTATATTATAATACGAGTAACCGCCCTCGCTTTGCTTCGGTTTTCTTTATTTTTTACACCTTGGGTTACATTATAAGGATCCCTAATTTTTTGATAGTATAATATAGCCTATGTCAACCGGCGACAGTCTAGCTTCCCAACAGTGAAATAAATTTTCAAATCGGTTCAGTAGTTTCGGAGCCTATTCAATGCAAACAATCAAATCTTTCCTCTTTATAATATTAGTATAGATTTAGGATAACAATAGGATTTCTAAAATATAACCTGGAGATTTCATAAAAATTCACAATCATTAATTCATGTAGGTATCACTGATACATTTATCATGCACGTCATTTTTTTTATCTGTCAGCATTTTGGAAAGGTGCATTGTTATGGAGAAGAAAATGCAGTAAATATGTAAGCTCCTCTGCATATCTTTAAGAAAATTCATATACAGATATTTAGGGGCCATTCATTAATTACGTAATAGCGGCGTTTCACTCATCGTAGGTAGACAACAGCGAGGGCGCGCCTTTGTTTTGGATAAGACGTAATTATTATCATGTGCTTTTCGATGTGGTTCCTGGTTGGTTGTTGTTACTTAATAATAGGCAAAAACTGAAGCCTGATGTATCGTCAAAGGACAAAGGCAATAATGTCGTGTATGTTTAGTGTTTCAACTCTAGACCGCGCAAGCACTCGTGTTGTCTAAATAGTACTCTGCCGCTGTTGTTACTATTACATTTTTATTGTTACTGCTCAGTTTTTGTAATTGATTGTTATCGTTCATAGATAGATAGATCTCTAGAACTATAGATCTCTATGAACATGACTTCGTATTCTAACAACGCCACCAAAATCTATTCGGTAGAAGAATTAAGAGAACGAATTAAAAGCGGAACAGATGAGATCAAATTTTAGTTCAAGTTTCCGACCTGTATAAGAAACAGAGGGGCTCATATCGAGCAAGACGTATGCACATAAAAATACACTGGACAGCAAAAATAACGGGTCATTTAGAAAAACCGCGATATCTCCCAAAGTTATTTACATAGATCCCTCGTATAAATAATATTTTATAGGCAGATTTGTGACGCTTATTATACACTAGCTGTCACTCGCAGCTTCGCATGCGAAAATTATGTTTTACTTTTTGTGCCTCTTTTATTCATAGAATTAACTAAACTAAAGTACTCGTATTAAGCAATTTATATACTGAAACCCAAGATACAAACAAAGGATTTCTTCGGGAGCATTTGAAGCAAATCAGTTGATGTTCAAAAAACAGATTCCATACAAACTTACATCCTTTATCCCAGGGAAACCTATAAATTTATAGGGATGAAAAGTTTTCTAAAGTACGGTACAAAGTATAAGTAACAACTTTATCAATTTTCATAAAAATCCGTTTACGAAACTCGTAAGATGCCTGGACAGACATACAGATAGACAGACAATAATTTAAAAAAATATACTATTTTTGTGCTCTAATAACCTATGTTATTGAAGTCCCCCTAATCAAAATTTAAAAAAAATATTAAATGCACAGAAAAGAAGAACCCCAATTTTCGGCCTCGAACCATATGTAATCTGTGCTAGAACATCGGACTAGACAAGAGTAAACTATATACCAAAAAATTCGTCTTATTTATAAGATAAACATATTTAAATCTTAGCTTCAGCTGCTGTTGCCAAATGAACAAAATAATGCAAAAAAGTTTTCACAGTATTTACCTCATTACATACGATTTTATAATCGATTGAATCGATTGATAATGATCGATTGATGGAACATAATAATATATTTTATGTATTATTTATTGATTATAATTATAATATTAATTTAATTTGAACATATTTTCGTATTCCATATAAATCAAAACTATGTAATATATTATAATTACCATTTAATCGTTACGCTAATTTTATTAAATTACATTTCAAATATTTTGACATCGATTAATCGATTGACAACAAAGATGATAAAATCCCTAATAATGTCATTTTGGTAACCATAGTATTTATAAATAACATCACTGTATTGTCATATTTGTCATCGATCTTTCATCTTTCTACGCGTGTTCTTGTATAATTTTACTATCAAATATTTTCAGCGTATTTGGAGTCCTATTTACTATTGAAACTCATCGACACACACACAGTGATTTTAATTTTCTATTGTATTCGCTTTCGTACTTGTGTTTTGGTGAATGTGTTTCGCAGTTTCGCTACAATTTCTTGCAAACCAATACCTCAGATTAAAGAAATAAAAGGCAGATGTATTCATCCAACTACAATGTGAAGCTATCAAAGCAAATACAAACTAAAAAAGCAAATACAAACCCGAGTTAATACTAAAGAAAGCGTCAAATAGCTTGCATGTCACAATTGTCAAAATTTATTAAATAATTTTCTCAGATAAAATGCCGTCTTGCAATTTTAAACACTGCTAAAGTTGTTTTCAAAATCAAGGAAAAGAAGATTAAATATCTTTTCACAGGTAACAGTTCATTATTTTATTATTTATTTATAATAATATTTTTGCGGTGCGCTCGGAACACAAAACCTCGACAATTATTCAATTTAATACCAGCTTTTGATGAAGACCGACTACCCTAAATTAAGGGAAACATGCATGGGTTATTTGAACACTGACCGATTATAAATTTATATCAAAAAAATATTTTAAAAGTAAATAGTTGTATTTATTTAAATCTAAAAATCAGTAAATGCAGCCAATGCATAAATACCTGTCGCTGGGTTATTATAAACATAAGATAGATTGTACAAAGGATTAAAGGGATAAAATTTGGATTTTAACATAGGTAAACCTGGTTGATTGAAAATATCACGTTTGCCGACGATAAAATGCACGATTGAAAGAAAATATTATATTCTATTTTAGTAATTCCTGTTTAGCCTGCTCAATAAATTATTTTATTTACAGATTGCCGACAAATACAAGAAAAATGGGTTTTTATTATTCGTCAAAGTAGGCAAGATAATGATTGGCCATCCAAATTTTGCTTTGTTTATTCATTGCATTTTAATGAAGATGACGTATATTAAATATTTCATGTATTTTAATTATAATAAATGTATTAAAATTTTTATATTTTTCAATTAAAAATAACTACCCATAAGAGAAAAAACCATAAATTAAAACAATTCAACATATTAAGTACTGTATATTAAAAGAACATTTGACATATTTAATATCTATACTTTTTGATAACTAGTGATATAATAATAAATAATTTGCCAATTTAATTGTGCATAATATTTCAAGTTGAAAATATGGCAAAAAATATTTACTAAATTGCGGGAGATCGCGACATTTTGTTTTCAATGTCTGGCAACTTACACACACAAAGAAGTATGTGTCTCTACGATGTCACTGCTAGCTGTCAATATGGTTGTCATGCACACATAGTGAAAAAGCGGCTTCACGTCATTTGTTACATTTCTTTGGGAAAGTTATATCTGCCTTTTATTTCTTTAATCTGAGATGGACTCCTTAATCGCCTGTTTTGTGACAGTGGTTCAGAATAAGTCCTGAACACTGGATAATGTACCCTATACATCTTTAGAAGATCAGGAGATTGCTGTGGCCATACTTACAATGAGTATATTATGGTATCTTGATTGGGCAAGGTAGCAACGAAATATAGCGCCTCCTGCACAACTAGACGAAATATTAATATATTATAAATAATGATAACTAATAAAATCTCTTGAAATATGCAATAGCTTTTATTATACAATCTTTTTATGACATTCGTTTTGGGTGAAAACCATTGAAGTAGTAGATAGTATAATAGTCACCCGCCAACTTAGTTTTAGCCATTAAACTCGTAGTTTAAGTGTTATTATTTTTGAGAAAATTTTATTTTTATTACGTTTGTAATGATTACTCGCAGGTATTTGGTTTATAGTAAGTGTAACATACATATTATATAGCACTGTGACACGAGTATGACATAATCATAACCTATAATTAAGGTGATTCATTCTAGGATTTCCTTAGTTGGCCATTGCTGGCAGCCGTGAAAATTTGAGAAATTAAACCTTTTGCAATGATCTAATTGACAGCCAATTTTAAGTCTTGTCTACCTAGGCCTGAGTTTCTATGGAAGCTGGGGTTCTCCTTTGCCCCTTGAGTTATAGATTTTATGATTATTTATTGTAACCACTGTACCTCTTACAGAAAAAAATAAAAAAACTTTGAAGTTTTATTGAAGAGCTGAAACCTATACTACAATCACAAAGGATTCTTCCGGTGGGTTTTAAAAATAAATAATTTTGATATTCATTTGTTTTTTCTTCTGTTTCATTCAAAATTATGAAAAACTGGAAAATATGTACTCCATATTGTTGCAAATTTGAATCATTTTCCGGGATGAAACGTTTTCTAAACTATGACCCAGAGTATAAGTAGCAACTTTACCAATTTTCATCGAAATCCGTCCAAGGGTTTTGATGTGATGCCCGGACAGACAAAAAGACAGACAGACAGATGTACAATAATTTTAAAAAAATATTTTTGTGCTCTAACACGTTTTTAAGACACCTCCAATCAAAATTTTGAAAAAATATTCAATGTACGGAAAATTTGCCCCTTGAGTTTTATTATAGTTATCAAGTTTTATTATTTTAGAAAACTACTGGAACGTTTTTCAGTGTATCCATTACAAAGTAACAAACAAATAAACCAAAAATCAAAACTTTCATATCAATTCACTTCATATTTCGTTATTTATGGATTATAAATTTGAAAATTAATTCCTCTCCCTCTTTCGCTTCCTCTCCCTCTCCCTCTTCCTCTCCCACTCCCAGTTCCTCTCCCGCTTTCTATTCGTCTCCCTGTCCCTTTCCGTCACCCGGATGAATTTCCAAAAATCCAATAGCCTATGTTACTCAGGAATAATGTAGCATTCTAATGGTGAAAGAATTTTTAAAATCGGTTCAGTAGTTTTTGAGTTTATTCGTTGCAAACATACAAAAATACAATACAATCTTTATAATATTAGTATAGATATAGATATCAAAAGAAGTTGTATTTGAACAAGTTACAGCTTCAAAAAAATAAATTCCGACTTTTGAAAATATCAAAATTAAAATTTTTGGAATAGAAAATTTTCTCGCTTTTGTTTCAAACCGAGCTGTCATCATAAACAGTTTTTTTTGGCTGGTCACAGTATTTTGTGCATCAACCATGCACCAACATGTCGTTATCTACTGAAGAATGTACACAAATTATCACCATGGTACAAGAAGGAAGGAGTCAGCGGAGTACTACTAGAACGGTAAGGTGTATCTTTATCCACGGTCCAAAGAGTACTCCAGCGATTTCAAGACACCGGCATGAACATCAGGAGACCAGGGAATGGCAGGCCAAGGTGTACAACTACACGAGAAGACCGATTCATCTTGAGCACTATGTTCAGAAATAGACATCTCACGGTTGTTCAGGTCCGAAAAAGCCTTCAAGAAATTCACCACAACAATGTAAGCTCTGACACGATCCGGCGGCGACTTCGGGGAGCTGATATAAAGCCTTATAGGCCAGTAAATGGCCCTAAATTGCTCAGAGAACATCGAGTTGCCAGGTTGCGGTTTGCTCGAGAACACGTCCGATGGACAGATAAAGATTGGTCCCGGGTTATGTTTTCCGATGAGTCAAGATTTTGTTTATTCGCACACGATGGGAGACGAAGAGCATATAGTCGACCAAATGAACATTATCGTCAAGCGTGTTTTGAGGAAAAGGTGCCCTTCGGTGGAGGATCAATAATGAGAGGAGAAATCACTAAAAATGATGGATAATGAGGAAGAAAAAATGGACAGAAGCCATTTACCGTGGAGAAGGATGCTTTCCTTCCAATATTTCTCAAGATACTTCACAAATTAAAGTTTCGTTATTATTTTCATAAGAAAATATATGAGATATACAAGTCGGTTCAATCTTACCAGTACAATACAAAAGTTTGATTTAAGTCTTCGACAACAACAAGTCTTCGTATTAGAAAAAATATTTTTGAAAAATACATTCAAGTTTGAGTCATTACTTTAAATAAAACGGGAACACATATAAATAAAAACTTTTAAATAAAATAAAAAGCCGAATCGCCTTCAAACTTAAAAAGTGAAAAATAATTTAATGAAAAACTGAAGTTCCTACTTATTCATGTATTTATTTTAAAGTATTGTTTTATACGTTATCTATTAAAATATTGTAAGACGGTACGAAGCTTTACATCTTACACAAAATATTTTGGTATTTAATTAATAAATAAAAAATATACAATAACTATTTACTAAAACTACTAAAATAACTTAACTAATTACTAAAATAATCTAACATATTAACAAAAAATTAACCGACTTCAAATGAAGTACATTGTACTTTTGACATGGATGCCAAGATGGATCAGATCTCGCTCAAAGGACCCCGCACTAATTGTATGGAAATTGTGTTTCAGTGGATTGGTCTGAATTTTTGGTATGTTGTAGCCCTAACAGTACTGATCAAAAGTCCTAATGAGCACGACCCCCTCAAATGCGTATTTTTTCCTCCAGGGGGCACTTTCCCCCCAAAGTCTATTTATTCGATTTCAGCGGAATCATTCTGAATTTTTAGTATGTTGTAGTCCTAATCATGCCAAACAAGAGTCCCAATGGGCACGACCCCCCCCCCCCCCCAATACGTATTTTGTCCTCCAGGGGGCACTTTCCCCCCAAAGTCTATTTATTCGATTTCAGCGGAATCACTCTGAATTTTTAGTATGTTGTAGTCCTAATCATGCCAAACAAGAGTCCCAATGGGCACGACCCCCCCTAATACGTATTTTGTCCTCTAGGGGGCACTTTCCCCCCAAAGTCTATTTAGGTATTCGATTTCAACGGAATCATTCAGAATTTTTAGTATGTTGTGGTTTTTCTTTCTCCAGGTGGCGGAAATACGTCTACGGAATACGGCTCTTTCCTATAGGGCCTCTTGATTGGCATTTTTTTTGTTATGTAAATAGCCAGCAAACGAGCTGACGATCCACCTGATGGTAAGTGGCTATCGCCGCCCATGAACATCAGCAACACCAAAGGCATCACTGATGCGTTGCCGGCCAAGAAAGAAGAAAAAGAAAGAAAGAACTGGCTCTCAAGCCCCCAGCCGGAACACGACGAATCGTTTGGCGGCTGACTCATGCTCGAGGGTGGTAGCTATCCAGGCGAACCCCTGGAGAAATAATAATAGTAATAATGGTATTAATTAACAATTAAAATCAAAACTACCAATATAATCCCTCCGAGGGCCCTACCACCAGCGGGCCGGACTACAACGGGTGGTAAGAACTACAACGTACCAAAAATTCAGAATCATTCCGCTGAAATCAAATAAATAGACTGGGGGGGGGGGGGTGGTAAGTGCCCCCTGGTGAAGAACACATGCAGTATGGGTGGTCGTGCCCATTGGGACTATTGATTGGTACGATTAGGGCTACAATTTATCAAAAATTCAGAATGATTCCGCTGAAATCAAATAAATAGACTATGGGAGGGTTAGGGCCCCCTGAAGGAGAACATACGCAATATGGGGGGTCGTGCCCATTGGGACTCTTGGTTGGCATGATTAGGACCACAACATACTAAAAATTCAGAATGATTCCGCTGAAATCGAATAAATAGACTTTGGGGGGAAAGTGCCCCCTGGAGGAAAAAATACGCATTCGAGGGGGTCGTGCCCATTAGGACTTTTGATTAGTACTGTTAGGGCTACAACATACCAAAAATTCAGACCAATCCGCTGAAACACAATTTCCATACAATTAGTGCGGGGTCCTTTATGTGGGACTACACGACAAGCACCAGCTTTTGATTAAAAAAAGAATCATCAAAATCGGTTCACCTAGTCCAAAGTTCTGAGGTAACAAACATAAAAAAAATACAGTCGAATTGAGAACCTCCTCCTTTTTTGAAGTCGGTTAATAACTATTTACTAAAATACCTACGTTGAAAAGAAATAATATCTAAAAGAGCCTTAGCATCCGTGTTATTTTTTTGAACGACATTTCTTTGATCTTCCCTGTTAGGAATATCTATTCGTCGTTCAGAACTACTACCATTAATAATAGTAACAGGTATTGGAGCTCCTTGAGCAAACTTTCGTTGTGCTCGAACTTTTCTGTAACAAAAACAACTTGATAAACATACGTATATACATACGTAGCAGAAGATATCTTCTATGGTACTGGTTATCTAAATAATATTCCTTTTACTTTGCTCCAAGAATTATGAAATCCAAAAAAAAAACAAGTACTTAACCGGTTTAGATTAGAAAAAAATATTTTGCTGTGTGCATTATTCTTTATTGTACGAGCTTATTTCAAATAATCGTAAATTAAAATTAAAAAAAATCCCGACAGTTTTGTCAAGTCAGATGATCGAAAATCTTAATTATGTACACCAAAATAAACTAAACCAAAACGTGAATCAGTCAGTTTGCTGTCTGATGTATTTTATGACCTTTCCATGCAATATAAGTAAAATCTAAAAAATGCATGTATTTATTAACTATTAACTATTTTTCCATACAAACTATTCCTAAGGAACCCTTAAGGAAATATGAAACCCTAAAATATTGCTTAATCTGTAAGTTGAACACTTTTCAATATCCTAGTAAAATTCGTTCAGTGGTTTCGGAGATAAGCGGAGACAAATAAACAGACAGACAGACAAAAAATTTAAAAACTTATTTTTCGGTGTTGGTATCGTGCAAATAACGATTTGCAACTTGAAAAAATCATTTATCTCGAAATCACAGACAGACTCTTCAATTTTATTAATATGTATATGTCAGATATCATAAAATGGAACGTCAAGCCGGGCCAGGCTTATGGTCGTAGCGCACATATCAACTCGGAAAGGGATCGTCACCGGATCGCCTCGCCGTCAACCTAACGTAAGCTCGGCTACGGCTAGGCGACGCCGCGCTTACGGCTCGCCGGCCGCTGGTTGACGGAATGAATGACAGCAGTTCGCCGACGCAGCGGTAGCGAAGCGGTAGTCGAAGGATAGCGTACGGTGAGACGTAAGCGCGGGTACGGCAAGTCGTCCACGCACCGTATCGCGGTTCGTGAGCTTGTCTCGAGGCGAGGCGATTACGTTACGAATCCGATAAGTGTGCTTTACAGTAGGGAGTTTCATACAAAGAATACTGACATGCAAGAGTTGATACGTTTACGAGTTGATATGTGTGCTACGACCATTAGGTGTATTCGGATTGTGAAGATGGCAACACTATGCGAATTGTCTACTGTCATTTGGACACGCTGTGGCGGGAGAACCGAGGAAAGCTACTGACTTGCCAGCGACGAACGGACACTTCGGAAACAGCCTTCGAGCTGAGCGGACGCTTGGAGTGGAACGTAGATACTTTTAAGTAGACATAGATAGCGGATTGACCAGTAACGGAATCCGACCATTTTGTGCGAGGCATGGGGTGACTGTAAGGGGAGTGTTGGAGGTCACTGGGCCGTCGGGCCATATTTATTGGTTGTTACTCGGATAATTGAAGACTATCAGTCTTAATCGCGTATTTAATTATAACTAGTGTAAAAACGAACCTACCTGCGAAGCAAGAGGTCCCGGGTTCGATTCCCGGCCGTGGCAGATATTTATTTATAAGATAAATATTTTGTTCTTGGGTCATGGGAATTATAATTCGGTCTTATTTGTACTTATTTCTTATACATATTTTACTGCGGGGGTATGTATGTATACAAGTTATTATTATTATTATTTATTATTTTTACAATGTGAATATGTAATTTACACTTATAACAAAAAACCTAAATACTGTAAACAGTAACTAATGTCTAAAAACGGACAATGTTTTATTTCAAATTACAGCAGTTCGGATACTTTAGACAGTACCTAATTATTATTATTATATTATATAATCCTAGACTTATGTATATATATAATCCTAGACTTACCACGTAGTGAACTATATAATTGTTCTCCCAGAAGGAGTCGAAATACGATAATGTTGTCTATGGCGAATATTCTCCATCCCCTCCCGACACCTCGGGAAAAATCTGACATTTCCCATTTTCAAGATGGCGGCTGCGCGGCGATTGTCAACTTTTTTGTTTATGGCCTTTTGCCCAATGTTTTTGGAGGTTTTCGTAAAGTTTAGGAAGGGAATTACGAAAAATGAGAAAAAATGAAAAAACAAGATGGCCGCCGAGTTATTTCGGTTTGAATTTTTTCCATTTTAGAGGTGACTTTGCGGGGTCGCATCGGGGTGGTTTTTCAACTTTTTGTTGATAATTTTTTGTGTTGCCTTGAAAGTATCCTCGATTTTGATATTTTGGGAAAATTTATTTTTTCGACAAGATGGCGGACGCGGTGGCGGCCATTTTGAAAAATGTACGAAAAACGACATTTTTTGGGTGCATTTTTCTTCTGGTTGGCAACATTTAAGCGGGTCCCTTTGTTCCGGGCGGTTGTGTAACTTGACCCAAAGTGTTGCCAGGTTTAATTTTTTTTATCTTCGTTCATATATTTTTTTGTGTATATATATAATCCTAGACTTACCACGTAGTGAACTATATAATTGTTCTCCCAGAAGGAGTCGAAATACGATAATGTTGTCTATGGCGAATATTCTCCATCCCCTCCCGACACCTCGGGAAAAATCTGACATTTCCCATTTTCAAGATGGCGGCTGCGCGGCGATTGTCAACTTTTTTGTTTATGGCCTTTTGCCCAATGTTTTTGGAGGTTTTCGTAAAGTTTAGGAAGGGAATTACGAAAAATGAGAAAAAATGAAAAAACAAGATGGCCGCCGAGTTATTTCGGTTTGAATTTTTTCCATTTTAGAGGTGACTTTGCGGGGTCGCATCGGGGTGGTTTTTCAACTTTTTGTTGATAATTTTTTGTGTTGCCTTGAAAGTATCCTCGATTTTGATATTTTGGGAAAATTTATTTTTTCGACAAGATGGCGGACGCGGTGGCGGCCATTTTGAAAAATGTACGAAAAACGACATTTTTTGGGTGCATTTTTCTTCTGGTTGGCAACATTTAAGCGGGTCCCTTTGTTCCGGGCGGTTGTGTAACTTGACCCAAAGTGTTGCCAGGTTTAATTTTTTTTATCTTCGTTCATATATTTTTTTGTGTATATATATAATCCTAGACTTACCACGTAGTGAACTATATAATTGTTCTCCCAGAAGGAGTCGAAATACGATAATGTTGTCTATGGCGAATATTCTCCATCCCCTCCCGACACCTCGGGAAAAATCTGACATTTCCCATTTTCAAGATGGCGGCTGCGCGGCGATTGTCAACTTTTTTGTTTATGGCCTTTTGCCCAATGTTTTTGGAGGTTTTCGTAAAGTTTAGGAAGGGAATTACGAAAAATGAGAAAAAATGAAAAAACAAGATGGCCGCCGAGTTATTTCGGTTTGAATTTTTTCCATTTTAGAGGTGACTTTGCGGGGTCGCATCGGGGTGGTTTTTCAACTTTTTGTTGATAATTTTTTGTGTTGCCTTGAAAAAATCCTCGATTTTGATATTTTGGGAAAATTTATTTCTTCGACAAGATGGCGGACGCGGTGGCGGCCATTTTGAAAAATGTACGAAAAACGACATTTTTTGGGTGCATTTTTCTTCTGGTTGGCAACATTTAAGCGGGTCCCTTTGTTCCGGGCGGTTGTGTAACTTGACCCAAAGTGTTGCCAGGTTTAATTTTTTTTATCTTCGTTCATATATTTTTTTGTGTATATATATAATCCTAGACTTACCACGTAGTGAACTATATAATTGTTCTCCCAGAAGGAGTCGAAATACGATAATGTTGTCTATGGCGAATATTCTCCATCCCTTCCCGACACCTCTGGAAAAATCTGACATTTCCCATTTTCAAGATGGCGGCTGCGCGGCAATTGTCAACTTTTTTGTTTATGGCCTTTTGCCCAATGTTTTTGGAGGTTTTCGTAAAGTTTAGGAAGGGAATTACGAAAAAATGAGAAAAAAATGAAAAAACAAGATGGCCGCCGAGTTATTTCGGTTTGAATTTTTTCCATTTTAGAGGTGACTTTGAGGGGTCGCATCGGGGTAGTTTTAAAACTTTTTAGCAATATTTTTTTTGATTTCGCTTGAGGGTATCCTCCATTTTGATATTTTGGGGATAATTATTTTTTTGTCAAGATGGCGGACGCGGTTGCGGCCATTTTGAAAAATGTACGAAAAATGACATTTTTTTGGTGCGTTTTTCTTCTGGTTGGCAACATTTGAGCGGGCCCTTTTGTTCCGGGCGGTTGTGTAACTTGACCCAAAGTGTTGCCAGGTTTAATTTTTTTTTCTTCGTTCATACATTTTTTTGGACTTTCTATTCAAAAATATGAAAAGTAGAAGGAGCAATATTTTTAATCAAAAATTCACACATGCAAACGTACCGTGGTTGTCATAATGACATTTGACCATTTTCGTCGATGTCGACTGGCAACACTGGTTGCTGGAATTTTCTTTTCGTTTTACGAAAAGTCGAATTGATTTCCCAGAAGGAGTGGTGGGGGGTGAGTATTATGTATGGGAGAATTTTTGGTTCACCCCCGGATCTATGGAAAAAACCCGACTTTTCGAAAATCCAAGATGGCGGCCGAGGTGAAAAGACCAACTATTTTTTTATTATGCAGCTACCCGAGATTTGTATTGTTTTCGGCTAATGGTGCAAAAATTGTTAAGAAAAATTTAGAAAAAATTGTAAAAACAAGATGGCCGCCGAGATATCTTGGTTTGAAATTTTTCAATTTTAGAGGTGACTTTGCGGGGTCGGATTGCGTTGGGTTTTTAACTTTTTTGCGATTTTTTTTCTTTGTTGCCTTGCATCTATCCTCAATTTTGACGTTTGGGGTATATTTTTTTTCGACAAGATGGCGGACCCCGTGGCGGCCATTTTATAAAATGTACGAAAAATTGCATTTTTTGAAGGAAAAAAAATTTAGGTTGGCAACATTTGAGGGGGTCACTTTGTATGGGGCGGTTGTGGGACTTGGTCTGAAGTGTTGCCAGGGTATGTTGATTTTTTTTTTGTTCATACATTTTTGTGAACTTTCTATTCAAAAATATGAAAAGTAGAAGGAGAAACATTTTTAATCAAAAAATTTCACCAAAAAATTTTTAGTGGTCGTCGTAATGACATTTGACCATTTTCATCTAAATTAACTGGCAACACTGGGAGCTAGATTTTTTTTCCCGTTTTTTCACATTTCGAGTAGCCCAGCCGAAAGTATTGGTGGGGGGTTATAATGATGTTGGGAAAGTTGCTTGACTATCTATGATTACTATGGGAAAAATCCGATCGTTCGAAAATTCAAGATGGCGGCCGCTCGGTGATAATCAACTTTTTTTCTTGTAGTACTTACCCAATATTGGTGTCATTTTCGAATAAATTTAAAACGACTAATACGATGAAATTAGAAAAAAATTAAAAAACAAGATGGCCGCTGAGATATTTTACTTTTAAGTTTTGAAATTTTCGAGGTGATTTTGTGGAGTCGCATCGGGGTGGTTTTTCAACTTTTTTATAATATTCTTTTTGTTTTCCTTTAAAATTGTCCTCAATTTTGATATTTTGGGGATAATTTTTTTTTCAACAAGATGGCAGACTCCATGGCGGCCATTTTGTAAAATGTACGAAAAATGGCATTTTTTGAAGGAAAAAATTAGTAGGTTGGCAACACTTGAGGGGGTTCCTTTGTATGGGGCGGTTGTGTAACTTGACTAAAAGTGTTGCCATGTTTGGTTTTTCTTTTCTTCGTTCATACAATTTTTTGGACTTTCCATTCAAAAATATGAAAAGTAGAAGGAAAAATATTTTTGTTGTTTTCTTAAATATTAATGTAAATATTAGTGTTGTTATTTTCAGCTTAATAAACTAGCAACACTGGAGTCCAGAATGTTTTTCACTTTTCGAGTAGTTGAGCCTAAACTATCACGAGTATAAGAAATGTATGTGAGATATTTCTTAATTAAATCATTCGTTTTGGGAAAACAATAAAATTGCAGTGTTGCCATATAAATATATTAATTTTCATACAAATGTATTTTTTGTCCAATATTTCAGATTGTTTGTCCATTGAATGTCAATACGATGGATGAGGCGTTTATTAGTATTAAGGATTATTATTAGTTATTGTTATCAACTAGCTGAACCGGCAAACTTTGTACCTCCTACCAATTTCCCCTTCTCCCTCTCCATCGCTTTCCTTCCCCTCTACCTCCCCCTTGCCCTCCCTCTCCTGCTACCTCTCCTCCTCCCTTTCCCTCCCCTATAATAATTTTCATACAAATGTTTTCTTTTTTCAAATATTTTAGGCGGTTGTCTTCATTTGATGGCCTTATAATGTATGAGGCGATTGTAAGTTCCAACAGTCCGTAAATGATGGTGAAAAAATATTTTAGGGTTGCCATACAAAAAATAAAAGTTTTCATACAAATGTCCTTTTTATGTAATATTTCAGGCTATTTTGTCAATCTTATGTCATTACAATATATCAGGAGGTTGTTGGTACTTATAGATCGTACACATCGGAGAAAAAATGTTGCAGTTTTGCCATATAAATATATTAATTTTCATACAAATGTATTTTGTGTCGAATATTTCAGATTGTTTGTCCATTGAATGTCAATACGATGTATGAGGCGTTTATTAGTATTAAGGATTATTATTAGTTATTGTTATCAACTAGCTGACCTGGCAAACTTTGTACCTCCTACCAATTTCCCCTTCTCCCTCTCCATCGCTTTCCTTCCCCTCTACCTCCCCCTTGCCCTCCCTCTCCCGCTACCTCTCCTCCTCCCTTTCCCTCCCCTCTCTCTACCTCTCCCACTTCCTCTTCAACTTCCATTCACTACCTCTCCGTCTCACCCTCCGTCTTCCTCTCTCTCCTTCTTCTTCTCCCTCTTCCTCCCCCTTTCCGTCGTCCTCCCTCTCTCTCTCTTCTTCCCTCTCACTATCCCTCTTTCTCCCGCCCACTCTCTCTACGTCTACCTCTCCCTTGGCCTCTCCTTCTCCTTCACCCTCACCCTCACCCTCTCCCTCTCATATTCTGTTAATCATGCCGAAAAAATAGACATACCAAAAGAAGTAGTTTGATTTCGCAAACAGTCCCCTGAATCGAAAAATAAATTTCAAAGACCAATATTTTTGAAAAAAAAAACTATTTATTTATTTTGTCTTTTGCGGAAGAGAAAGGCACGCGCGCTGCTTTAGCAGCGCGCGCCCCACGCGATAACCTAGTACGTAATATAAGTTCGGAACGCGCGAGCCATCGAAATTAAAATTACCCATTGCCGGAATCTTATTCGGAGCGATGTCTCGCTAACCGGCGTAGGTCCAACTCGGAAGGCGAATCATTCGCGACTAAACTGGATATTGAAATTATTGATGTCGTTGCGTGCGTATTCTAAGTATTGGATGGGTAAAAATGTGAATTAAAAGAGTTGTTTTTAAAAATTTCATATTATGATTCGGTACAATATTCATTACTACACGGTCTATACTGTGGTATATTTTTTATTATCTAAAAGCTATTAAAACTCAAATAAAACGATATTTTTATTCGAAATCAGACCCAACTTTGTGATTTTTTTTAGATGCAATGAAGAAAAGGCTATCGTGTATCAAGTGACGTTAAATTAAAGAACAAAGACTATTAATAATAATAATAATCAAATAATATTTTATTTCAGACCATAATACAGTTCATATGTTTGGTTAGTATACAATAAATATTCTTAAAAACTGTTAGTAAAACAGCACAACGAAAAACAGCACATGGGTTAGTATTATGATAGCTTAGCCTATGTTATTTTAAAAAACATAAGAAAAACACAAAACACAAAAATACCTACTAACTATATACACAAACGCCTATTGGCGAGCGTGTGTGCACCATTCCAGCGGCCCCAGAGAGGGCTGTCTAGTTTATACGCCAATGTGCTGAGGAGGGTGTTAGTGCTCTCCGCCACCCGGCTCATCATCGACGCCACACGCTTGCGGATGATAGCATAGAAGTCGTCTAACCGAGCCTCCGCAAACATGGGCGGATGCACTACAGTACCGCGGCTTGCCCAGTACCACCCTCAGCACATTGTTGTACTGTACGCGAAGGGTTCTGAGGTTCCGCTGCCTATAGTCCACCCACAGACTGCACGTGTAGAATGTCTGACAATATGCTCTAAAGACTGACAACTTTACCTGCTTATTACATCGTGCAAATCTGCGGGCCAACATGTTGCCTCGGTCCGACATCGCCCGCCTCTCTCTCTCTCTCTACGTCACCGTCGTCCTCGAGTATTAAATAACATATATTTTTTTTAGAATTTTATTACGTACTATTTACGTATACAACGCATTCAAAAACACCATTTTTAGGAAAACTCTTGCCTTAAGTCTAGGCTAGATGAGGGCCAGTCTTCAGCTCTATAAAGTCCGGAACGTTGGTTTACAAATGAAAATGCATTTTTTAAATGAAGTAATGTTATTAAAATTTATACCTACCTATTTATTAAAGTCTCAGCAAAAAATAAAAAAATATTCTGTTCGGCCATTTCGAAACCTTTGGCTTTAATCTTTTTGGCCACAAATCTATGGATTTATGCACTGTTTCCAAGGGAAATTTCGCCACTGCTTGCTCCAAAGATTTTTTAAGACACTCAATGTCGCCGTATCGTTTAGAGCAGACCATGTCCTCTAAAACTGACCACAATTTTAAGTGCAAAGGATTAAGGTCTGGGCTAGATGAGGGCCAATCTTCAGCTCTTATAAAGTCCGGAACGTTGGTTTCAAGCCAGGCTTGGGTAGTTCGTGCCTTGTGACCAGGTGCCGAGTCCTGCTGGAAGGTCCACGGTATATTTTTAAAAAGTGTATTGCTGAGAGGTTTCACAACATGATCAAAGACTGTATCTTGATACACTGTGGCTGAAGCTTTCACTCCTTTTTCACAAAAATGTAGTTTTGATAAGACACGCCCTACCAAACCATCACTGACGCAGGATGATGACCACGTTGTACCTTTCCGACCACTTGAGCAGCTTCTTTAGAACTGTGAGCGTACACTTTATCATTTTGCTTATTGTAGTTCAATCGTGAAATTTTTTTTCATCGGTAAAGAGGATTTTTCTGTGGTTTCACCTGCGCGACAGGAGGCGTTTTGATCGATCCACTCTCTTTAATATTAAAGATTGATTTAGGGCATGTCCTGTATATCGACGATAAGCTTCAGGTCTTGTTTTATAATACGCGACAGAGTCCTAGCGGGAAGCTTCATTTCTCGTGATAATATTTTTTGCTTCCTAATGGGGTTTCGACGAATTCTGGCTTTAATAGCTTAAACAGCCTTTGTAGTTCTAACAGCACGCGGCCGCCCCGATCTTTTCTGGTCTTCGACAGACGAAGTGTTGATGTATATGTTGATAGTACGATATACGAACATACGGCTGATACCAAGCTTTTGAAGTGTCTGGAATATGACAGACGGCTCCATACCCACTTTGTGCAAGGCGATCACTGCAATCGACACAGTAGAGAATAAATATTGCAAAAACACCATCGCGATGCTACCCCGCAAAGCTAACTAGAAAATTTAAAAATTTAAAATTGAAATATCTCGGCGTCCATCTTGTTTTTCCAATTTTTTTCAACTTTTTCGTCAATCTAAGATTAACCGAAAATGATACCAATATCGGGTAGGTAGATAGATAGAATAAAAAAAAGTTGACAATCGCCGAGTGGCCGCCGGTGTGCGCAGCGAAAACGTGCGTTCAGAGAGCGTATTGTACATTGCAATCACGTCACGCGCAAGCGTCGAAAGCACTGCGTATTCGCTTCACGTCCGCGACGTCTTCGCTGCGCACACGCGCACTATGCGTTAAAAACCTCGATTTTGTTTCACTTTGTTTTTATTCGAAAACACTATAGTCCATATCATTATAAATAAAAAATAAATAAAATAAAAAAACCTTTTATTCCATGCATACATTGAAATTTCATAATTATAACAATAAAAATTCAATAGGGATGTTGACTAATTTTAGGATTCAATTTTATTTTTTAGATAGAACCTCAATATTCACGAAAAAAATATTATAAAAATAATAATATTCAATCTACAAAACAAAAAATGATAAATAAAAATCATTATCAAAGGAGATGGCCAACATCTGTATAGGACTTTTGCCCCACTTGTGAAATATAATGTACACATTTTAATTTTAAAGCTTATAAATATAACATAATAATATAACATATAACATAATACATACTAATACACATATAACATAATAACATTAAAGCTTACAATATCTACTTTGATAATTTCGTCAATAAAAATCTTCAAAACATAAGTCGGTAATAATTGTGGAAAAGTGTTTGAAAGAGATTTTTTTTTTGTAGAAATAGCGAGATATTTTATAAGTAATATTGCAAAAAAACATAGTAATATTGTACATTGCCACGTGATAGGTTCACGTGGCAACTACTATTATAACTACTAATGGCGGAGTTCAGAAGAAAATTAAAATTCTAATTATGTTATATTAAATGGAAAACATGTCTTTTCAGAGGACTAAAACCTTGTACAAATAAGTATATTTTAACCATTTCCGGGGCACATGTTGGCCACCTCCTTTCCACCTAAAAAAACCAAAAACGTCACGTGACGTCACTAAACTATATTCCATACTATCTGTCCACTTAGTTTGTTGAATTTCCATATAAAATTGTTCCAATGATTCTTAAAATGGCGTTTGAGGTCACGTGACAGTGAGTACAATTTTAGTCCACATCATTACACACGTAAAACTCTCAATGCGATACAGCTTTTAGTTTTTTTTTTGTACACCGTTTCAAAGTTTGCCCATATCCGTACCTAAAAGTTTACAAAATATTTTTTTGCAGAAAAACCAAATTGGTTACTATAAAATTGATTATGCCAGTTAATTGTGCAGATATAACTATACTACTTCTAAAACATTTGTCCATTTACAATACAATACAATACAACACAAATACACTTTATTTGTACACCAAATTAACAAACAAGTACAAATAGTTAAAAAATAATGTGGCATACAAAAGGCGACCTTATCGCTAAAAAGCGATCTCTTCCAGGCAACCTTAGCATATAGGAAACAAAAGCGAAAATAACAATGAGGCGTAGGGTGTAGAACAGCGTTCTACAGTTACAGTCCTTATAAACTAAATAGCTAATACCAGTGATGATAAAGAAAAAGGGAATTTATGTACACTGTTTCAGATATAATTCTTTCATCTGTGATTTAAAACAGTGAAGTGTCTGAGCACGGCGTATGTTTACTGGTAATAAATTCCAGAGGCGAACAGCCTGATCAGAAAAGGACTTGGAGTAAAATGATGAAAAGTGGGGAGTAAGGAGTGAGAGATTATAGGAAGATCGGAGCATGTGATCATGTGATTCAAATTTATAATTTACTATGGTTAAATAAAGTAATAAATGTATTTTTATCATTTTCGGTCTTATTTATTTTTCTCAGGTATAATGCCGTATTAGATGAATATTTATACATGTATCGATAGCTTATATATACATGACTATTATCTGTATTAAAATCATATTCTAATTCCGTGTTATTCAAAAGATAAACGACATTTAAATTTTTATTCAGGGTTGGCACTTTCAAACCCGGATAATAATAATATTTGGTATCTGGATTAAAAAAATATAATAATAAAATCTATAATAATAAAATATATCGGGTCAATCCCTGCTGAGGCAAAGTGGCACCATGAGTCTAGAACGGCTCCATGATTCCTCACCCCTGGTACCTTCGAACTACATGGTGTTGACATGGGCTTTTGGTGTTAGCCTTCCATAAGCACTTTAATGTTTTTTAAAACATAATCGTAACAAAACTAAAATACTAATATTACCTAAAAGTAAAAAAAGAATATGTAATTTGTGTGAACTTGATTTCGACGTTCAAAGACAGCTAGTACGAAAATTGAAAATTTGATAATTGATCATATTATTTACTCAATGGGTTGATTTTACTCCCACCGTTAATAAATAAAAAAAAATTGATAGCCTTTTAACTTGATTTTTGGATTCCCTGAACATCTTATTTACTACTAGCTGTCTCGGCGAACTTCGTATCGCCTAACAATCAGTGAATGTATTTTGTTAATTCGACGACCCCGAGAAATATAATCGTAATCGACGGTTAGCACAATTTTTTTTATTTTTGGCATCTACGGGTCAATATACTTCTGCTAAATATCATTTAGATGTTTATCTTTGGATTTTATAAAATTAGAGCCATTTTATTTTTATTCTTCGGTAGTCATGTAGAAATTATAGCCCATAATAAAGTCGTAGACACATATTACTGACTAAATTAGTATTTTTAGATCAGTAAGATGTTTATGCCATTTTATTCTTCCCTAAATAAAATCATTACATTTCAGTACTTCATAGATGAGTATTAACTTTGACTCGAGCAAAATCATAATAGTTTAATACATTTAGATACAATTAATTCATAAAAGTAAAATAAAAGTGTATCGTAAGTGATGAAAACTGCCGATAACATGATAGAGTTTTACGGGAATAAAATTTTATATTATATAATCCTAGTTTTACCACGTAATGAACTATACAATTGTTCTCCAGAAGGAGCAGAGATACGACTTTGTTGTCAATGGCTAAAGTTCTCCTTCTCCTCCCGACACCTCGGGAAAAATCTGACATTTCCCATTTTCAAGATTTACTTTTTTGTTTATGGCTTTTTGCCTGATATGTTTGGGGGTATTCCTGGTTGGCAACATTTGAGCGGGTCCCTTTATTCCGGGCGGTTTGGTTTGGTTTGGTTTTTCTTTTCTTTGTTCATACAATTTTTTGGACTTTCTACTCAAAAACATAAAAAGTAGAAGGAAAAATATTTATGACAAAAAAATTACACAGGAAGATTTTTCGTGGTTGTCGTTATGACATTTGATCATTTTTATCTAAATAAACTGGCAACACTGGAGTCGAGTTTTTTTCACTTTTCGTGTAGTTGAGCCTAAACCATAGATCAGGAGTATGAAAAATGTATGCCAGATATTTCTGAATTAAATCATGAAAAAACTATAAAATTTCAGTGTTGCCATACAAAAAATAATAATTTTCATACAAATGTATTCTTTTTTCGAATATTTGAGGCTGTTGTCTTCATTTGATGTCCTTATAATGTATGGGGCGATTGTAGGTTCCAATAGTTCGTAAATGATGGTGAAAAAATATTTTAGGGTTGCCATACAAAAAATAAAAGTTTTCATACAAATGTACTTTTTATGTAATATTTCAGGCCATTTCATCAATCTTTTGTCATTACAATATATCAGGAGGTTGTTGGTACTTATAGATCGTACACAGCGGAGGAAAAATGTTACAGTGTTGCCATATAAAAATATTAATTTTCATACAAATGTATTTTGTGTCGAATATTTCAGATTGTTAGTCCATAGAATGTCAATACAATGTATGAGGCGTTTATTAGTATTAAGGGTTATTTATTTATTTATTTATTATTTAAAATTTTATGTACACGAATAAACTTAAATTAAAACGTCATATTAATCTATAGTACATAGGCACTGCTTATTTCAAAATGAAATTTCTTCCAGCAGACCTGGTAGTTGAAATCCTGGTAGTTCGCGTTATTATTAGTTATAGTTAACAAACTAGCTGACCCGGCAAACTTTGTACCACCTAATAATAATAATAACAGCGTGGTGTCAACATCAGTGTAAATTACTTATCCATGCAATCCAATTCAATTCATATTAATCCTATCATCTCACCCTCTCTCTCCCTTTTCCTTTCCCTCTCCCTCTCCGTCTCGCCCTCCCAATACTACTCCGTCTTCCCCTCTCTCTCCCTCTCCCTTTTCCCCTCCCTCCTCCCGCTCCCTCTCCTCTCCCACCACCTCTCCGTCTCCCCCTCCTCCTCCCTCTTCCTCTCTCTCATCCTCTCCCTCTCCATCTCCCCCTCTCTCTCCGTATATACATATTTCAGTGTTGTGATACAAAAAAAGACAAAGTGCTTTGAAGCCAAATATGTCGCAAACAGACCCCTGAATCGAAAAATAAATTTCAAAAATAGTAAATGGACAAATGTTTTAGAGGTAGTATAGTTATATCTGCACAATTAACTGGCATAATCAATTTTATAGTATCCAATTTG
The DNA here is from genome assembly GCA_963932265.1 of Thymelicus lineola. NCBI lineage: Eukaryota > Metazoa > Arthropoda > Insecta > Lepidoptera > Hesperiidae > Thymelicus > Thymelicus lineola. Next base: position 2,233,825 of record OZ010680.1, read on the forward strand.
TAGTATAAATTTTTAGACCCGGAAATGGGCAAACTTTGAAACGGTGTACAAAAAAAACTAAAAGCTGTATCACATTGAGAGTTTTACTCAGACGTTTGTAATTATATGGATTATAGTATCTTCGAATAAAAACAAAGTGAAACAAAATCGAGATTTTTAACACATAGTGACGCGGCGTGTTCGCTGCGCGCCCGTTCCGCTTTCAAAACGCTCGCAAACCGCCAGTGTGATAAGGCCCTAAGAAGCTACTATTATATATTACCATACCGATTTATCAGCTGAATTTTTGTTTAAAGTTTAGCATAGCAGGTGGATATAGATAACTAAAAACCTTATGTGATTAATTTAACTCTCATGAAATAATAGAGCCAGACACAATGCAAGAAACATTACAAAATTATCCCATTCAGCCAAGTCAAATATATTCAGAAATCGCATTTTGCCGCCAGCATCTACAAAGTTTCATTAGAATCTGACTTTTTGTCTCATAGACCACATGAAGATCACTTTCCAAATTTAGCTGGTTAAGGTGGCCCCACTGCAGCTACAGTTCCACCATATTCCCAAAACTCGACAAAAAATGTGAATTTTAGATCTAACTTTCTTTCTTTTTCTTCTTTCTTTCTTGGCCGGCAACGCATCAGTGATGCCTTTGGTGTTGCTGATGTTCATGGGCGGCGATAGCCACTTACCATCAGGTGAATCGTCAGCTCGTTTGCCGGCTATTTCCATAAAAAAAAAACTATAGAAAGCGTTGCGGCTGTGTTTAGAGTATATAGAGATTAATAGTTTTCGAAAAAAAAGTGAGAATTGATTGGTTAATTAATTAATAGATTTTTTGTCACGCCAATGTAGACCTCCGTCGAGGAGGACCCCTGGTGGCAATAGATATAACATTTGTATAGAGAAATAAGCTTTCAATTAGATGTTTGTATTGTGCACAAAAATGCCATTTTAAGCACGCGCGTCGTTAAATATGGCTTCATTATCGATTTTATACTGCGTAAGCAAAATATTCCCACACCAACGCATAGATTGCTAAAGCAAAATCAATACTTTTAAGAATAATCAACAAATAACATATCAAAGCAGTCTGAGGGTGCTTAAGCTACTTAAGTCAACATACAAGTCAACATTTGACGAGATCAATGTAACAAACAATAGGACAGTACCATAACAATGTAGTAAGTAATATTAATTTAATAGAAACAATAATTCTAGTCCTTTATCGAACTGACCAGCGTTAATTAGTTAATATGCAGTTAATGAAGTCTTTTTCAATAATTTTGGACAAAATTGTTGTTACAAATTGAAATGGACTTACTTCGCCTCACTTCGCTTCATGACGATTTCTCGCAGTCACACAAAACAAACACCAAACACATTATATTATAATCTTATCTAAGTATTGCACGTCTCTTTGACGTGTCTCTTCTCGAAATTTTGTTAGTTAATTTCTTGAACTAAAGTATGAATAGAAGCTAAATTCAAAATTTTACAACTGACCGGTCCCTTACTTTGTGCAGCCGACAGACAGTTTATCGATTGGCGTCGTCGGCGGCATGCATCCCCACCAGTTGATTTGATGTGCGAACCGCGCTGCGCAGTATCGCGGCCCACGCGAGCCCCGGCAATATTCAATAATAGTTCAATTCGTAATAGACCAGTGTCGATAATTTTTAAAACCAAAAAAAAATATTAGTAGGATGAAACCCATTGCAAAAGGAAGAGAATATAACAAAAATTAAAGGAAAAATAATTTACGGGCGTTATAAGGGTATACAACGGTTATCTCGATTTCCTGCAAAACTACAAATCCCATCACGAGATACATTCGTGTCTAAGCACCAAAGTACACTTTCAACGTTATTGTTGTTTTGACACAGTCTCTTTATTCTCTACTAACACATACGTCAACAAACACTCGCCTTTTTAACTCCATATTTTTTATTATTGGCGAAACGTCAACACTTAGTATGTACTAATGATATGTGAATGTATGTACATTCACATATCATTTTGTTTATTGTTTCCATAAAACACGAAAAATCATTTTGGTCTTTCATTTATAATACTTTTCAGCCTTTATTTTTGGAACGAAGTTCCTTATCGCGCGTTGTGAAAGAGGGCTAGACGGAAAATTACGACACTTTTTGATTTTACGAATGACGACACTTTTTTTGAAGTGATTCAGAGAGTTTTACAGAGATGGCGCTGTACAACAAAACAATACTTAAATCGAAAGGAACTTCGTTCCATCCGGGTGTCCCTTGACACCTCTCATGTTTTATTATATATTTAGCCGGAATTAAATTTTTCTTCCGTTTTGCGAATCCTGACTAAGGTATTTTATTTACTTAGTAAATACTATTTACTAATTTCGGATCATTTTTTTCTACAAGGTTGGTATTAAATATTTCGATATTACAGTAGATAGCGTATACAGACTATATTGTAATGTATACTGAGTGCTTGCTATTCATGGAAATAATAGTGTAACTGGATCACAAATTCACATTCATGGAAATATTACTCTAACTGGATACATAATTTCCTAGAGGTACTTGAAAACGGATGACGTCACAACGGAATGACTATTCGACCAATGACAGGCCGCATTGAGGTTGTTTATAATTGTAGGGTGTCTACACTTAGAACAAAATAAGTCCTATTATTATATGGTTCTATTCAGCCGTTTAATATTATAGTTATATATGGGGTATCAAATGCAAGGGCTCGATTTGTGTATTAAAAAATTTGCTGTACGGTTGTAGTTATGGGGAAGGGGATGAATTTACTGAATCCCGCGAACATACCCGAGTGGGGTATCAAATGAAAGAGTTTGATTTGTGTATTACAAAATTGACTGTTTAAAGGGGGGAGGGGTTATGGGGAAGGGGATGAATTTACTGAATTCCACGAACATACCCGAGTGGGGTATCAAATGAAAGGGTTTGATTTGTGTATAACAAAACTGGCTGTTTAAACGGGGGGGGGGGAGGTGATTATGGGGAAGGGGATGAATTTATGGAATTACGTGAACATACCTGAGTGAGATATCAAATGAAAGGGCTTGATTTGTATTAAAAACTGGATCTTAGAAGTGGGGGGAACAGTAGTTATGGGGAAGGGGATGAATTTACTGAATTCCGCGAACATACCCGAGTGGGGTATCAAATGAAAGGGTTTGTGTATTACGAAATTGGCTGTTTGAATGGTTGGGTATTTATGTTGAAGGAGATAATTTATTGAATTACGCGAACACACCCGAGTGGAGTATCAAATGAAAGGGCTTGATTTGTGTATAAAAAAATTGGCTGTTTGATTGTAGTTATGGGGAAGGGGATGAATTTATTGAATTACGCGAACGTACCTGAGTGGGATATCAATTTAATGGATTTGATTAGTGTATTAAAAAATTGGCTCTTTGAAGAGGGGGGAGGTAGTTATGGAGAAGGGGATGAATTTATTGAATTCTGCGAACATACCCGAATGGGGTAGAAAATGAAAGTTTGAATGAAGGTTTGTGTATTACAAAATTGACTGTTTAAAGGTGGTTGCTTATGAGGAAGGGGATGAATTTACTGAATTCCGCGAACATACCCGAGTGGAGTATCAAATGAAAGGGATTAGATTTATGTATAAAAAATAGGCTGTTTGAAGGGTGGGCAGGGGAGTTATAATGGGGAAGGGGATGAATTTACAGAATTCCGTGAACATACCCGAGTGGGGTATCAAATGAAAGGGTTAGATTTGTGTATTACAAAATTGGCTGTTTGAAGGGTGAGGGTGGGGTAGTTATGGGGAAGGGGATGAATTTGTTGAATTCAGCGAACATACCCGAATGGTAGCAAATGAAAGGGTTTGATTTGTGTATTACAAAATTGACTGTTTAAAGGGGGGTTATATGGAAGGGGATGAATTTACTGGATTCCACGAACATACCCGAGTGGGGTATCAAATGAAAGGGTTTGTGTATTACGAAATTGGCTGTTTGAATGGTTGGGTAGTTATGTTGAAAGAGATAATTTATTGAATTACGCGAACATACCCGAGTGGAGTATCAAATGAAAAGGCTTGATTTGTGTATAAAAAATTGACTGTTTGATTGTAGTTATGGGTAAGGGAATGAATTTATTGAATTACCCGAACGTACCCGAGTGGGATATCAATTGGCTCTTTGAAGAGGGGGTGAAGTTGTTATGGAGAAGGGGATGAATTTGTTGAATTCAGCGAACATACCCGAATGGTAGCAAATGAAAGGGTTTGATTTGTGTATTACAAAATTGACTGTTTAAAGGGGGGGGGGGGGGGGGGGGGTTATATGGAAGGGGATGAATTTACTGGATTCCACGAACATACCCGAGTGGAGTATCAAATGAAAGGGATTAGATTAACGTATAAAAATCGGCTGTTTGAAGGGTGGGCAGGGGAGTTATTATGGGGAAGGGGATGAATTTACTGAATTCCGCGAACATGCTCGAGTGGGGTATCAAATGAAAGGGTTAGATTTGTGTATTACAAAATTGGCTGTTTGAAGGGTGGGGGTGGGGTAGTTATGGGGAAGGGGATGAATTTATTGAATTACGCGAAGATATTCGTGTGCGATATTAAATGAAAGGGTTTGATTAGTGTACCATAAAATTGGCTGTTTAAGGGTGGGGGGTAGTTATGGGGAAGGGGATGAATTTATTGAACTCGGGGAATATACCCGAGTGAGGTATCAAATTAATGGGTTTGATTTGTGAATAACAAAACTGACTGTTTAAAGAGGGGTGGGGGGGGGTGATTATGGCAATGAGATGATTTTACTGAATCCCGCGAGCATAATGAGGTAGCAAATGAAACAAATCATTATTATCAGTATGATAAAAGTCAGTATTACAAAATTGGCTGTTTGAAGGGTGGGGGGTTGTTATGGGGAAGGGGATGAATTTACTGAATCCCGCAAACATACATTGGCTGTGTAAGAGGTAGTTTAAGAGCAAAAAATTTCTTGACCTTGACGTATCGAGAGTAAAGCACAACCTTAACCAATTCGTGAGGCGTGCAATATAAAAAAATGTGTACTTTATATAAAGATATGGAATTCGAACAAAAACACTTTCACTGTAAAAAAACTGCACCAAGTACACTTCAAATTACAGTCATAAACCAAGTAATAACCGTTTAAGATTAGAAAAAAAAATTGTTGGAAAAACTTAAAAAAATGGTGTACTTTGTGTAGTACGTGCTCTTTTCAAATAATGTTAAATTAAAAATTTTAAAAAATCACCGACAGTTTTATTTACACTAAACATAGCTAAGCGCACTCAAATAAGTCACCTTTCAGACAAAAAAGACGAGATCAAAATTGGTTGATCCGTTTGTGAGCTAAAATACCACAGACAGACATACAGATACACAGACATATAACAAACTGTCAAACTTATAACAACCCTCTGTTTTCGTCGGGGGTTAAAAAGTTATAACAAATATCTGCCAATGTCAAGTCAGATGATCTAAAATCTTAATTATGCACACCAAGTACAACATTTTTTTAACTTTTTCCAGCAAAATTTTTTTTCTTATCTAAAACGGTTATGTACTTGGTTTTTTTTATTTCATAATTTTTTGTATAAATTTAATTATCATTTTTGTAACTATAATTTATAAATGTACTTGGTGCGGTTTTTTACAGTGAAACTGTTTTTGTTAGGATTCAATATGCTCTGTCCTCAAAGCTGTATAGATTTTTGAACAATGAAAAACATATAAGAATTGAACACAAAAGAATCCGTGTTATCAAATCTTTGTTTTTTCAAAAATATGATATTGGTCTTATACCTATGTGCCAAACAAGAACCGTGATGTAATTTTATTGTCTACGATGCATCATAGTAATTGTAGCTATGTGTACAATAAGAACAAATCTCAAATCAATTTGTGCCACATGACCAAGGAAGGTGTCACTTGACCAAATAGTTCATAGAAATACAGTTTGATGTAAAACAAATGTCTATGATAAAGGAGAATGCCCATTTAGTATGGAGAAATGTACTGACTTTAACATTTTTGTGTCCTGATAAAAATACCTTTATTTGATTATGTTATCTTAATAAATTACACATACTAACTTTAGTCAATGTTAATATTAAGAAATAAGAGATTTTAAACAAAATTAATTTGTATTTAGGTTACAATAAACTCACAGTAATATGGACTCTATGCAGGCGTATTAACGTCGATTGCGTATGTAATGTCGATCTTTTAAGTTTCAAATTCATTTGACAGTCCCCAAACACCATGTAGTTTGTAATGTATTATAATCACAGAACACTATTACTCCTGGCTGATTATAATAATTTTCTATAAAAAAAATAATTCATTTGACAGTCCCCTTACGTCATCTAGTTTGTTGTCATGGATATATTATACTATAACTGTTGTATCATAATTATAATCAAATCAATGCAACCTATTGGCCCGACGGATCTTAAAAGATTCCTGATTGGCCCTTATTCAAACATAAATGGCCCAATGGTTTTCTTTTGTAAAACGGAAGTAAAGTTACTTATTAATTTCAGAAAATTATTCCCAATAAGGATTTTTTAGGAAATAGGGTAAAATACTTGAAATATTTAAATTAAATTTTTTGTTCAAAAATCATTGTGACACAATTATTTTTTTAAGAGTACTGGCTATGGGCATTCTCCTTTCTTTTTTTTAATATTTTAGATGTTTTTTTTACATGAAAAAAGTTAGTGCTTGACAACGATCCCACCTGATGGTAAGTGGCGATGAACTCTAAGATGATGAGCGCACTAACTTAATAAATGCCTACTCACTCTTCTCTTCAAGACACCTACATTGCAGGTGAACAGGAACACCCACGCAGACATGCTATTCCAGTCCAGGTGGATGCTTGCCGTACGACGGGTTGTTCGATGGAGGAACGGGGATGGGGGAATTAATTCGTGCAATTCCTGAGCACACTCTACAAAATGCATCAAAGATGATATTGGCATTGCATCACTATTTATATACAAAAGTATTTAACTGTTAGTAATCAAAGGAAAAAGAATATGAATACATTCGCAGAAAAGTTTTTATAGAGAGGGCGCTGAAAATAAGTCAGTCGAATTTAGTCAAGTGTAGCGGTTTCTTTGTAGTCAGTTGTAGCTGCCTACGTTGTCATACAAATGCCGAGTTGCGTTTTGAGATTTTGCAAAAATCATTTCTCCATATTAAAGAGGAATAATGGAGTTACATACATTAGTGAAGAAGAAAAAACGGAATGTTAAATTTTGTTACTATACTCAAGTCAAACTCGGTTCGGACTTGATGTAAACATTGTGTCTGATAACGTTGCATAGCAACCACAAACAAACAGGCGTATGAAACTTTTTGTTGTAATGTCAGTAACTTATTATTTTTGATTGCTTTATTTTGTTTGTGTTTTTTTAATAAATCAAGTGCCTTCTTAATGAAAAATGCATTAAAATAATTACATAAATAGTGACTTCACTTGAAACCTAACTTTACACAATTATCGCTATACGGTTTGGGTAGTCATTTCTATTTATACACATAGACCAAAACAGTATATTTTGTTAAAAGGTTCCAAATTGCTCCTCTTAATTAAGGATGCGGGAGCAAGAATTGTTTATTGATGAAAGTGTAATAAGATGTTGGTTTTTACCTCGTTTTCTCTTAGTGTGTTGTTGTTATAGTTCAATAGTGAGTTAATTTAGATGTCACAAATATCATAATTATTATTTAGTTCTATAATACTTATCTGGTGTACGAAACACAAATCAGTTTGTGAAAACCCTATAGAGGAATTTTAATGGTTTGTTTACATCGGGTCCGATTTGAATGTGAATGTAGTATAATATAAAATATTTCTTTTAAAATTGATTAAAATAAAATTTTTAATATGGCACATGCCATTCATTATAGACTAATATGGCAGAAGTTTACAATATCTAGGATTAAAATGTACACTAGATATAAGTTAGCAGAAGTTAAATCGCTTAAAGACATTTTGTTAATTGAAACAAATGAAATCTTAACGTTAAATATCCTTTTATATTTCATTATTTTTAATTTTCCTCAAGTGATGAAATTGTGTAAAGTGGTTGGGTAAGCATAGTTCAAAAACAACGCAGTGAAGCCAACTGGATGCCTACGCTATAAGAGCTATTTTATCAGCAATACCTAAGTGTACACAGTATTCTTACTTTAAGTATTTAGTTTTTGTAATATAATTTAAAAATGCTAAATGACAATTATAATATTATGACTAATAGATACTGACTATTTGTTTTATTTGGTGTCCCTTCTGCCTGACTACTCTATGTTATGCTTTGACAATTATGACATGTCATCGCGGATCGAAAACTGAACCTTGTATGTTGTAATGTATGGAAATAACATATATATGGTATATGCAAAGATATTTTACTAAAGATATGTTATGTTCATACATTGGCAGGTTCAATTTTTGATGACAACTTTAGACTCAATCACTCAAAGGAAGCTGTCAAATGTCTTAGTGAAATTGCTACACCTGACTTAATTCGACTGTCTTAATTTTAGCACCCTCTTGGCATATCTACCTCTTTTTAAACGCTTTTATTTACTTTCACTTCGGAGCATCAAAGCATCAAATCGATCAAAATGCTACTCTATTTACACGGCAATAAGGTTTATATTTAGCTTCACTTCGGAGGATCAAATCTTGTAACGTTAATTTGAATGACTTCCCTTTAATGAAAATTGATGAAATTTGGCAGACATGTGTATTTCCGATGACAATACACGAAAATCAAAAAAAAAATTGAAATAAAAGCGTTTAAAAAAAAAAAATTTTTTTGGATTCAACTTATTATACATACAACTAGCTGACCCAGCGAACTTCGTATCGCCTTTTTTAAACTATTTTTTTTCTAATATAAAAGCATAAGTTACTCCCCTCTGTCCTGTTACCCATCAGCTATCTGCCAGTGAAAGATTAAATTACTAAAATGACTATTAAAAAATAGGGATTGATAGAAGGGTGAAAATTTAGGGTTGTATGTATTTTTAATGCCACATTATAAAAAAAAATTGGCTCAGATTTAGAACAGGGAATGTCAAAAAGATGATTCAAATTAATAGTTTAAGAGATATGAATTTTTAAAATATCGAAATATTCCGAATCATTTGCTTACATTTATGACTTAATACGTCATAACGCGACAGCCATCTTGAATGTCATGTCAATTTAATGGGTTATCCGTTAATTTAGCTTCAATTTCTGGCAGTAGCTGTCATAAATCAGCCATGACAGTTGTCAAATATGTCAAATAATTTCATCATTCATTCATCGTCTATACCCGTGTTTGAGAACATCATTGTGATCGCACTTGAGAATTTTCATTGAATACAACAACTATTACTAAAGTCAAATTATTTTGATTCCCAGACATCAGGTCACTAAAGCTTACCTCTGAACCTCAGTGAAAAAAGAAAGTAGGATAGGTTAGGTTATGGTTATCTTATTTTATTTAGGAGAAAAATAAGAACCCCGCCAAGCGGGGTTCCGTCGACATCTATGACGAAACCCCTCACCATGAAAAAATAACTCAACTCAAATCAAAAGGATAGGTTAGGTTATGGTTTTATTTAGGAGAAAAATAGGAACTCCGCCAAGCGGGGTTCCGTCGACATCTATGAAGCCCCTCGCCATGAAAAAACTGAAATCGAAAGAAGGATAAGTCTCATATTTGTGACCTACACAAACAGTTTAATGTACCTTTATGTCATTTCTGGCGTTTTATTTCGAATATTTTAGTACTGAGGTTAGAAAAGTTATTTTCCATTTTCTCGGAAATGATGCATCGCTGAGAGTTGCGAGTTGTTGTAATCAGGAGCGAATCTTTTATAAAAGTAAGATTAATAAACAATGAAATAGCTTGATAAATTAACTTGATATTTTTTTTCATTTTTTTTTCTCGAAAACTAAGTTTCCATAGATTGCGGTAAAAGAACGTGTTGTACAGTACACCCCTCTTCCCTCTAAAAAAAAATTTCATCAAAATCGGCGTCACTCTTCTGAAATGCTTCGAAAAATTTTGTTCAAAAAATAAAAAATAAATGTTAGAGGTGGACAACCCTTATCACTTAGGGGTATGAAAAATAGATAGTAGCCGATGCTCAGACCTACTGAATATGCATATAAAATTTCATAAATATTGGTCAAGCCGTTTCGGAGGAGTATGGTAGCTAACATTGTGACACGAGAATTTTATATATAAGATATCATTATATATATGTCAAATTTAGCAATTCAAAATCACACAGCAAAGTCAGATATATTTAGCAGTCGCCATCTTCTTTCATCGCCAGCATTCACAAAATATCATAATGTTTTAAGTTTTATCTAACAAACACATAAAAAATAGTACCTAATATACGGACGTGAAAATAACCCAGACATCACCTTGTGTTATTGACAGTGAATCCGCCCGCTTACCATGTGGGTGTAATTTTTAGTGCGGTCCGACGCGATAATGGCGGCCATTAATAACAGCATGGTGTCAATGTGTGCGTGTGATACTTGTACGAATAGAGGAGTTGGTATTACTATGGGTGCCTCACTGAATTTGTTGTTGACATTCCGTCTATTAATTTTTTAAGTCTGTGACCTACAGACTGTGACCTTCTGTACTACAGACAGATTAGTTTATGGAAAGGTACCAAATACAACCTTGTATAAAAAGAACTGTGTAGGAATGTGAATAAAAATATTTAATGCTATACCTCGTAATATACGAGACCTGCCAGAGAGACTACTCAAGTCCAAACTAAAGGAATGGTTAATGACTCACTTGTTCTATTCAGTTAAAGAGTTATTAGAACTGAAACAATCGCAGCAATGGGCCTTTTAATATAATTGAATGCGACATGATTATAATGTAATTTCTCAATTCACTTGACATGATATATATGTATATTTTATGATGTTTAATGTAAATCTAAATTGAATTGAAAAAGTGTATTTTAATATTATTTGTATTTTAATAATATGACATGATATAGTTAAAAAAATTTAATGGATTAGTAGTATGACTATTTTTTTTATATTTTGTGTATAAGTTTGCATGCCTTATAAGGCGGAATGTGGCGAACATAACTAATTTATACCTTTGTAACTAACCCATATTCGTGAAAATAAATTGAATTGAATTGAATACTAAATATCTTAGTAATTGGGAAGTAACTTTTGTTGCTACCGTATGTTGCTTACATTGTATTTCTTTTATAATTTGAAAGTTTTTAGGTAAAGTAATACTTTCCAATACCTTAATGTTAATTAGCAAAATCATTTTTATTTAAATAAAATGGCTTTTGTTTGTGTTTTTTGAACTTAAACACCTGAAGCAAATATAAAACAGACGCCATTTTAAGCACGCGCGTCGTTTAATATGGCTGGGCTTCATTATCGATTTTATACATCGCAAGAAAAAATATTCCTACAATACTTAAGAATAATGAATAAATAACCAAAGCAGTCTGATTGTGCTTGCTACCCAATTCAAGTCAATATTTTACGTGATCAAGTTAACAAACAAAAGGACAGTATCAATGTAGTAAGCAATAGGTAGGATAGATTTATTAAAATAATGTTTCTAGTCCACAACACCGAATTAACCGGCGTTACTATAATATACCAAGTTTTAGTCTTTTTGTTTTATCTAGGACAAGTTATAATTGACTTACCGCTTCATGACGACCACGCAGCATCAGCCACACCAAAGCAAAAACGAACAATAACAATTATAGTTAGTGTTGCCAAGTCAGTGAACCAAGAAGTGGCTAAAACACTTTTAAAAAGTGGCCAGAATGTCAAAATTTCGTACCCTTTAAAGTAGCTAAAAGTGGCTAAAAATTTTGTACCTTCTTTTTGGACCGGGAGATAAAAAAACACTATCAAACAATTATTTTTTAGTGAAATCAAACATGGAAACATAATTATTTGTATATTAGGTTGGATTGTGGTTATTAAATTATATTTGTGCAACAGTTAATTTTATATAATCTGTGCAATATTTTCTTGAAGTATTGTAACATACTCTGTGGTCTCTTCCGTAATAAAAAGTGATTCAACAAGACGTGTTTTTTCTTGGTGAAATAATAAATATAATAAAATAACTCGGTTATTGGGTGATTATGTGATCTACGGGAATCTGAACATTAAAACTCAAATAGGTTATGGGCCCAGACCCGCACAGACACCCATGTTTACTAATAAAGAGAAGTAAATAGAATTGCGTGGTAAAGCGCAGTAAAACAAGCCGAGCGGCGTGGTCAAGCGTCAAGAGAAAAAGTAAGAATAAAAGAAATATTATGGAGAGCGAATTGGGCGGAGGTAGTTTTGTCCGATTGGATGAAAACAACTGGCAAAGCTGGAAATTCCAACTTAAGGTTTTATTAAAGGCATATAACCTCTACAATGTGGTGAATGGAGAATACCCATGTCCATCAAAGAAGGAAGACCAGAAAGAGTGGACAAAATTGGATTCTAAAGCTCAAGGTATAATTGTCACTCGTTTAACTGAAAAATCGATTGTACATGTGCAAACATGCGAAACGTCCAAAGAAATTTGGGACAAACTTTCAACGATATACGAATTAAAGTCTGATATTTCGTTACATGTGTTACAACAGAATTTTTTTGAAATGAAATGTTGTGGTGAGGATATTGCAACATATATATCGAAAGTAGAAAATTTGGTATCACAGATAAGACAAAGCAAAGGTGAAATGCCTGAAAATATGGTGATAACCAAAATTATTACATCATTACCAGACACATACAGAAACTTTATATCCGCTTGGGACAGTGTACCAGTCGAGAAAAGGACACTGAAAGAACTAACTGTGCGTTTAATGATAGAAGAAAAGAGAAATTGTAAAGAAATTAAAACAAGTGAAGCATTTAAAGTATTATCCAACAAAGAAAGAAAATGTTTTAATTGTAACAAAGTAGGCCATTTTAAAAAGGATTGCAAAATAAAGAAGCAAAATTTTAATTCATCAAAGTATAACGTCATTCATTGTGATATTTGCAAGAAAAATGGTCACACTAAAGAACAATGCTGGTTTAAAAAGCAAGAAAGAAATAGTCCTAAAACTAATAAAAATATGGCACTGCATGCTGAAACAAGCAATAATAATAACAATAGTTGGTATCTTGATAGCGGAGCATCAGAGCATATGTGTAATAATAATAGCCAATACATAACATATAAAGTGATTGATAAAGACATCATTATTGGTGATGGGTCAACAATAAAAGCTATTGGTATTGGGAATATGGACCTGGAATGTTACAACGGTAAGAATTGGTCAATTGTAACATTGTATAACGTATTGCATGTACCAAACCTTAAAGTTAATTTATTCTCTGTTAGTGCTGCCTTAGACAAAGGCTATAATATGGTATCAGACAAAGATACATGTACTTTTTTCTCAAATGGATGTACAATTGCACTGGCGAAAAGACAAGGTAAAATGTATGAAATGCAGCTACGGAATATGTGCAATGCTATGATGGGAAAATGTAATTCTAATCTACTAGAATGGCACTCAAGGCTAGGACATCAGAATATAGAACAAGTGAAAAATATTCTTAAGAAAACAAACATAAAATATGACATTGGAGAAGAGATAACTTGCTTACCATGTCTGAAGGGTAAACAACATAGATTTCCTTTCTCAATCAGTGAAAATAGAGCAGAAAAACCTGGTGAAATCATACATATTGACATATGTGGTCCAATGGAAACTAAATCTCTAGGTGATTCAAACTATTTTCTATTATTAAAAGACGACTTAACTAAGTTCAGAAAAGTATATTTCTTAAAGTATAAAAGTGAGAGTATCAAATTTATTACAGAATTTATAAATGAAACAAAAGTTAATCCAGGACATACAATAAAGTTTATTCGCAGTGATAATGCAAAAGAATTTTGTAGTGAAGCAATGAAAGAATTAATGAGATTAAATGGTATTCAGCATCAAAAAACTGTAGCGTACACACCTGAACAAAATGGTTGTATAGAAAGGGAGATGAGAACTATTGTAGAATCGGCAAGAACTATGCTACAAGAAAGTGGATTTAAAAAGTCTTTATGGGCTGAAGCTGTAAATACAGCAGTATATGTAATAAATAGAACTGGACCAAGTCGACAAAAAGGAAAAACCCCATATGAACTTTGGTATAATAAAGATTTCTTTGAAATTAATAATCTACAAATTTTTGGATCAAAAGTAGCAGTTCACATACCATATCAGAAAAGGCAAAAATGGGACAGTAAAGCAGAAATTGGATATTTTGTAGGATATGGAGATAATACTAAAGGATATAGAATTTATTTACCTGAAAAAGAAAAAGTTATTTTAGTCAGAGATGTAGTATTTATAAAAGAAAAAGATAAAATTGAAATTGGACAGCATAAACAATATAATATGCCTATAGAACAAGAAGTAGATAAAACTGTAGAAGAAAATTCAAGTTTAATACAGAATGAACAACTACAAAGTGAACAGATTACAGAAGAAGTTCAACCAATACAGGACGTCAGTAATGAAAATATAGTTTATGAAGAAGTTGAATATCTTGATGAAGATGAAAATGATATTCAAGAAACTACAGTAAATACAGAAGTGAACAATAAAAGATTGACAAGAAAACCTAATTGGATGATTGATTATGAAACGGAGTGGGAATCATCTGAATCTTTTTTATCTTTCTGTAATGATGAACCAACTTCATATAAAGATATAATGGAGCGTCCTGACAAATGTAAATGGGAAGAAGCTATACAAGATGAATTAAAAACACTAAGAGATCTAAATACTTGGGAAGAAGTAAGTGAAGTACCAGATGGAGAGAAGGTGATAAGCAGTCGTTGGGTTTTCAGAATTAAGGATAACAATGGTGAACCGAAGTATAAAGCAAGGTTAGTAGCTCGTGGCTTTGAGCAGACTAATATAGATGATCAAACTTATGCACCAGTTGCCAAGATGACTACATTTAGAACAATGATGGCGGTAACTACACAGAAGAAACTACCAGTCTATCAGATGGATGTTACAGGAGCATTTTTATATGGTGACATAAATGAAACTGTATACATGAAATTACCAAATGAAAAATTATGTAAACTTAAAAAGTCAATTTATGGTCTTAAAAAGAGTCCTAGATATTGGAACAGTAAATTTCATAATTTTATGTTAAAGGAAAATTTTATTCAGTCAAAGAATGATCCATGTTTGTATTTTAAAAATGATAATAATAACTTCATGTATTTAATAGTATTTGTTGATGATCTCCTATATTGTGGTAATAATATTGAAATTCTTAAAATGTTTAAAACAAACTTATGTAAAACTTTTCAAATGAAGGACCTTGGAGTAGCTTGTAATTTCTTAGGCATAAATATAAAGCAGGATTTAGAGAAACATTGTACTGTACTGAACCAAAAACAATATTTAGAAAGATTACTTCATAAATATAATATGTATAATTGTAAGACTGTATGTACACCTATAGAGGAGAATTTTAATTTTGATTTATTATTGAGAGGTAAACCTGAAAATGATGTTATTGAAAAAAGATGTAGAAGTTTAATTGGAAGTCTAATATATGCTTGTACAACTAGACCTGATTTGTCTGTTTCGGTAGGTTTTTTAAGTCGATATTTACATTGTGCAAGTGTGGCTCTGTTTAAATGTTTAAAGAGAATTCTACGTTATATTAAGGGCACTATTGATATGTCTTTAGTTTATAGATGTGATGTTTCATGTGATGTGTTGCAAGGTTATAGTGACGCAGATTGGGCTGGAGATGTTAGAGATCGTAAATCTACTACTGGATACATTTTTTATGTATTTAATTGTCCTATCTCGTGGGGTACAAAAAAACAGTCAAGTGTGTCACTATCATCATGTGAAGCTGAATACATAGCCTTAAGTTATTGTATTAGTGAAGGATGTTGGTTAAAATATTTACTAGAAGATTTTGGATATAATGTTAATATTAATATTTTTGAGGATAACCAAAGTGTAATTAAAATTGCCAATAATAATGATAGTAACAAACGTTTGAAACATATTGATATTAGATATCATTTTATAGTTGAAAAGGTATCATTAGGATTGGTAAAATTAGAGTATGTTAGCTCAAATTTTAACATTGCAGATTTGTTTACTAAAACATTAGGAAGACAGAAGTTTGTAACTCTCAGAGATTTTATTTTGTCTGTTGTTTAGTATTACTGTAAAATTTGTATTAATGATAGAGAGGGATATCTGTCTTTGGTTGTGTTATTTTTTGTACTGGTAAATTAACTGTTGAGGGGGTGTATTAAATTATATTTGTGCAACAGTTAATTTTATATAATCTGTGCAATATTTTCTTGAAGTATTGTAACATACTCTGTGGTCTCTTCCGTAATAAAAAGTGATTCAACAAGACGTGTTTTTTCTTGGTGAAATAATAAATATAATAAAATAACTCGGTTATTGGGTGATTATGTGATCTACGGGAATCTGAACATTAAAACTCAAATAGTGGTCAAGCATTAACTTATTTGTGTAAAAAAATGAAATCAGTGGTTATTAGATGTTGAAGGTTCTGGTTCCGCTACCAGGAGAGAATATTTTTCTTTTTTACCGATTTAATTTAGAACTTCCGCCGGTATTTTGTAAGAAGCACATGTTTGGTTATTTTTATTTAAATAGTTCTTTATTATTAATATAGAATTAAGTGTGTCTACACTAATTTTATTTCTATGCTTTGTTTTTACCACACTCATCATACTAAATAATCTTTCTATTTCAGCATTTGAGTGTGGTAAAGATAAAGCCGTTAAAGCCAAATCACTTAATACCACTTAAAATCACCGCGTCGCCCGTTCGGCGGTATTTCCCGACTTTCCCGTATGTTTAAGTTACTCTATGGTTATTAATTCCTGCGCAAGCAAGATGACATAGACAATGTTCGTTCAGAAATAATAATATGTCACATAGAGTGACACTGTAAGGGCCACAAAGTTAGGTTAGGTTAAATGTCAATGTCTCAAGTAATTATTAGCTTGTCAAGTCAAACCTCAAAAGTTGCTAGAATTGTGGCTAAATTATTTAGCCAAGAATATTTGACATTTTTGGCTAAAGGAATCTTAAAAGTTGCCAGATCTAGCCAAAAAGTGGCTAACTTGGCAACACTGATTATAGTGATGGTCAACTCGACTTACTAACTCGAGTTAACTTCGAGTTGATTCGAGTAACTCGAGTAACTCGAGTCGAGTTGAATCTCGTGTTTAGGCTGGCGGTAAATGAACGAATCATGGTCGTAGCGCACATATCAACTCGGAAAGGGATCGGCACCGGATCGCCTCGCCGTCAACCTAACGTAAGCGCGTTATAACCGACCAACAGCTCCAAATCGACTCGGTTACGGCTTAGGCGACGCCGCGCGTACGGCTCGCCGGCCGCTGGTTGACGGAATGAATGACAGCAGTTCGCCGACGCAGCGGTAGCCGCGGCGCGGCGCGCGCACGAGGAAACGGAAAGTCGAAGGATAGCGTACGGTGAGACGTAAGCGCGGGTACGGCAAGTCGTCCACGCACCGTACCGCGGTACGTGAGCTTGTCTCGAGGCGAGGCGATTACCTACGTTACGAATTCAATAAGTGTGCTTTACAGTAGGGAGTTTCATACAAAGCATACTGACATGCAAGAGTTGATACGTTTACGTTCCGTTTACGAGTTGATATGTGTGCTACGACCATCAAGCGAAACAGCGAGAGTGCGATTCATTCGTTGGATGTGCGCATTAGATCAAAACTGTAAAGAAGCTTTCAAAAAGCTGTAGAAAAACAGCGTAAAATAGTAAAAAAATATACTTGTATTAGTAAATCAACTTTAAATCTTAAAAAATCTACACAATTTTCAAGAAACTGAAGATTTGGAGGTTTAAACTAAAAACTGTGAAGTTAACGAAAAAACTGTAAATCTACAGTTAAAATTGTAGAGTTGGCATTTGGCAACTCTGGATATATATAACTCTATCTGGATCACTGACTTTGTAGATGTACCTGCATCCTAATTCACGTAACTTTAAGACGCATCGATTAAGTTGCAGTGATGCTGCAATCAAGTTGAAGTTTGGCGTTTAAACCTTATTGTCATAATTTTTTAACTGCGCGTCAACTTCACTTATCCTGCGCGCCTGCCAAACTTTTCTTCGACTCGAATCACGAGCGTGATTCAGAAAGTTGTACAGCGCCATCTAGTTTCATAATATTGAATCACTTCAAAAAGTGTCATGACAAATTTTCGTAAGAATTTTTTCCGTCTAGCCCCCTTTCACAACGCGCGTTAAGGAACTTCGTTCCAAAAAAAAATTGTAACAAATCATACACTCAGTTTCTTCCTGCTAACTTGAGTTATGTAACTCGAATTCAATTTTAGTTACGTGAATTTCAAATCGAGTTTACTCGAGTCGTGTTTTTTCCGAGTTGGCCATCACTAAACAATTACATCAACAACAAAGCTTCAGAAGCTTCTGCTATTTAGGTACTATACTGTAAAACGTAGTCAGTGTTGCCAACCCTAATCTAGATTAAAACTGTAAAGAAGCTTTCAAAAAGCTGTAGAAAACTGTAGAATTATACTTAGAGAACTGTAAATCTACAGCTTTTCTAAAAAACAACATAAAATAGTAAGAAAATTATACTTGTATTCGTAAATCAACTTTAAATTTTAAAAAAATTACACAATTTCTACTAAAACTGCCTCGTTTTCAATTTGCACGTACTCTTGATTTTCAGTTTCATCTTTATTTTTTTAAATCATACATATTTTTATAAAATCTCTTTAAATGGTCATCGGTAGCATTGAACTCATAATAATTTTTAATTTCTGACTTTGTAAAGTGTCTTTTATGGTGGTGGTTGACTATTTATTCCTAAGTTTGGGTACGCAGCGAATAAAATAGATGGCGCTAGTATTATAAAGAAAAAACTGTAGATTTGAAGGTTTAAACTAAAAACTGTAAAGTTAACGAAAAAACTGTAAATCTGCAGTTAAAACTGTAGAGTTGGCAACTCTGAACGCAGTCATTAGTACTCTGTATAGATGGGCAATCCACCCACCCGGGTTTAAACCCAGTGGGTAAAAACCCAGGTGTTTTGGGTGTTTTGGGTTTAAACCCGATAAACACCCAAATTTTTGGGTTTTTACGCTTATAAAAAAAAGTCGAATAATAAAAAAATGCAAACTGGTACAGTGGGCCACAGTTCCAGCTAACCATTCCCGTTTTTAGGGTTCCGTACGAAAAAACGAAAAACAGAACCCTTATACGATCTATCGTGTGTCTGTCCGTCCTTTACAGCCAATTTACTCTGAAACTAATGGACCAAATGAGTTGAAATTTGTCACTCGTATGCTTTTTTGTGATCCAAGGACGAAGGTACATAGTAAATAACAAAATTTTGAAAAAATTTTTTTTTTAACGAAATCAAAATTCACCAAAAACTGTTTTGCTAACCGTATTGTGTGATATATCAAATGAAAGGGCTTGTTGTAACGATCTTAAATATATTTTTTTTGTAGTTCTAGAATGGATAGTTTTAAAATTATCGAAGAAAGAATGAAAATAAAAGCCAAAAATTGACAATTCCACCCCGTATCTCCGAAACTAGTGACGCTAGAATTTTGAAAAAATACAAAGAATAGTTCTCTACTATGTATATAGTGTAGGTACAGACAGCAGAGCACAAAAATAAAAATTTTGAAAAACCCCCCGTATTAGGCAGCGCCCTCTAGTGGCCTTCCGCTATAAAACATCTATGAACCCGCTCTTTAGTGATACCTTTTGAATGCAAAAAACTGCAATGAAATCGACCCAGTAGTTTTCATAAAAAATGGTAACATACATACATACAAACTAACAACCTCTAACCCCAAATGCATATACCGCCTTCGTTTTGTTCCGTCCGTCGTGGGTAAAAATTAAAGTGAAAATAATAGTTTTAAAAAAAACTAAAAAACACACTATTATAGAAAAAGGTTTTTTTTTTCTTTCTTTCTTTTTTTCTTTAAATATTGAATTGTCATCGGTTCTCGATAAGTCTACGAAGTTTGAAAGAAATCTGACGTTTGAAGTGGGTCAAAATCAAGTCCAAAGAGAAGTTACAAACAAACAAACAGACAAACAAACAAATAAACATACAGGTGAAGCTAATATAAAGCGTATAAAAAGGGATAGATACCATAATAATAAAATAAGGCACAATGTGAGTACTGGTAGAAATTACATTTTAAGAATTAAATATTAAAATAATTAAAATAAATTAAAATATTCTTATATGTATCTTAAAATAAATCTTGCATGCCCTTTGGTTTAATAAAAACTAATGATCAACAACGCAAAGAAGTTTACGACTTCCTCACAACCTACTTAATTACTTAACCATTTTATTAAATTTGAACAAAATTTCGGCGCGCTAGTGACATATCTACCTCTTTCTTTTACTTATAAATAATATCATTGCCTAATACATGTAAACGGAACATTTGACAGTTTTTATTACGCCTCATTCTTAGCGTCAATGAATAGGCGAACAGAACGAACATGGCGGTATCACTTCAAATCCACAAAAAGATAATAACATCGTTCGATACTAGATGGCGCAAGTCTCGTCCAAAGATAATAACACCATTCGATACTAGATGGCGCTAGTATCGTCTGAAAAAAGTTCACGGGGTGAATTAATACCCTAATAGGATTTCACACAAGATACATTTTCGCCCTTTTTCAAAAAAACTTAATACTTCTAAATTTTGTTTCTAAGCTGGTGCTAATAGGTATATAAATATTCATGTTCTTAACTTCAAAAATTACAAAGTTGCGTAATAAGTTGCGTACCTTAAATTAACCCTTTGTTGAATGATTTTCCAAAAAAATGTATTAAAGTTAACTTTTGTTCATAACTATAAGCTTAAATAAAAATTTTCATATTTATAACTCTAAAACTGCCAAAGTTGGTCTGCATGAAAGCGACTTCCAATCTCAATTTTTACCCCTTAGGGGATGAATTTCCAAAAATCCGATAGCCTATGACACTCACAAATAATGTGGCTTTCTATTGGTAAATATACTTTTTAAATATAACATAAGTATTTTGAGAAATTAAGTAAAAACCCAATTTTTTGGGTGTTTATGGGTGTTTACGGGTGTTTATTGGGTTTTTACCAAAGCAGCGGTTTTAAACCCGGTGCCCATCACTAGTACTCTGTGCTATACTGTGCAGCCAGTGTTGCCAGATCCAAAAATTAGATTACGGTATATATTCCATTGAGATACAGGAGCTGCCCTACCTACGAAAAAAACGTGCATACCTACGCAACAAAACATGGCGGTTTTGTTCCTTTCCCAATTTGACGTGACTTTGACATTCCTTTGTCAAAGTGGATTTTAGCAGTTAGTAGGTACCTTAGTACCTTGGTAATCTTAGAAAAGGGAATAACATAGAACTGACCTACCTATGAAAAAAACGTGCATACCTACGCAATAAAACATGGCGGTTTTGTTCCCAATTTGACGTGACTTTGACATTTCTTTGTCAAAGTGGGTTTTAGTACTTAGTACCTTAGCACCTTGGTAATAAGTCACAATGTACACTGTAGTAAAGAGAAATCCAAAATGGCGAACATGGCACACGTTTGACGTCATGAAAAATATGACAGTATAGTGAAACTATTGCGTATAGAGTTGGATTGTTTTTATTTCATACGTTAGACAAGGACGCCACTATGTCTATTATTTCGTCTTTTAAAGTATTCCATAACTAAGTATCTACCTAGTCTGGCCATAAATACTGTTACTTAAAAACTTTTCTTTTTTTCAGCTTTTTAATTATTTTGAATTTGGAACACGTATATTATTTTAAAAACTTCTTTCGATTTCGCGCCAGTTCACATACTTTTTCGTGTTCATTAGCAAATTATAATATGGAATGGGGTGTTAAAGAAAATAAGTTGAATCCTAAAAAAATTTTTTTTTTAAACGCTTTTATTTCAATAATGTTTAGTTTATAAAATTAGCTACAAGTTGTGAAAATTTCAAGTCTCTACGTAAAATAGAACATAGAGAATTATGCGTCTAAAGTCTGAAAATCGTTTTTTTTAATTTAATTTTTTTTTTTTTTTAATTTTCGTGTATTGTCATCGGAAATACACATGTCTGCCAAATTTCATCAATTTTCATTAAAGGGAAGTCATTCAAATTAACGTTACAAGATTTGATCCTTTGATGCTTTGATGCTCCGAAGTGAAGCTAAATAAAAGCGTTTAATAAGATTGCAGTGATCGCCTTGCACAAAGTGGGTATGGAGCCGTCGGTCATATTCCAGACACTTCAAAAGCTTGGTATCAGTTGTAGTCAAAGTCAAAGTCAAAGTCAAAATATTTTATTGCATCGGCATCGGTTGTACTACGGCCTTTAGTGAAACCGTATTGCTCAGGATGTAATAATTTATTATTGTTGAAATGGGTTAGCATTTGATTCAATATTATCTTTTCGAAAATCTTACTAAGGGTTGGTAAAACAGAAACTGGTCTATAGTTATTAAGATCAGTTTTTTCACCTGTTTTAAAAAGTGGAATGATTTTGCTGCATTTCATAAGATCTGGAAAGATACCTAGATCTATACATTTATTAAAAACTACGACCAAATATGGAGCTATAATACCTATAATATGCTGTATTATTTTCACCGAGATGCCCCACAAATCACCCGTATTCTTTACCTTCAGAGGCCTTAATTAAGTCTCTAGCGGTTATATGTTGAAATTCAAATAAAATATTACATTCATTAATATGATTTTTTAATATAGAAAGTGCTTCCGTCGGTGAAGAAGCTAATGAACTGGTTAATAATGAACTGGTGGTTGTATGTTCGTATATCGTACAATCAACAGATACAACAACACTTCGTCTGTCGAAGACCAGAAAAGATCGGGGCGGCCGCGTGCTGTTAGAACTACAAAGGCTGTTAATGCTGTTAAAGCCAGAATTCGTCGAAACCCCATTAGGAAGCAAAAAATCTTTTCGCGAGAAATGAAGATTCCCGCTAGGACTCTGTCGCGTATTATAAAACAAGACCTGAAGCTCGGTGCTTATCGTCGATATACAGGACATGCCCTAAATCAATCTTTACAATTAAAGAGAGTGGATCGATCAAAACGCCTTCTGTCGCGATACGCAGGTGAAAGGTACAGAAATATCCTCTTTACCGATGAAAAAATTTTCACGATTGAAGAACACTACAATAAGCAAAAGGATAAAGTGTACGCTCACAGTTCTAAAGAAGCTCCTCAAGTGGTCGGGAAGGTACAACGTGGTCATCATCCTGCGTCAGTGATGGTTTGGTGGGGCGTGTCTTATCAAGGAGTCACAAAACTGCATTTTCGTGAAAAAGGAGTGAAAACTTCAGCCAATGTGTATCAAGATACAGTCTTGGATCATGTTGTGAAACCTCTCAGCAATACTCTTTTTAAAAATATACCGTGGACTTTCCAACAGGACTCTGCACCTGGTCACAAGGCACGAACTACCCAAGCCTGGCTTGAAACCAATGTTCCGGACTTTATAAGAGCTGAAGACTGGCCCTCATCTAGCCCAGACCTCAACCCTTTAGACATCAAATTACGGTCAGTTTTAGAGGACATGGCCTGTTCTAAACGACACGGCGACATTGAGTCTCTTAAAAAATCTTTGGAGCAAGCAGTGGCGAAATTTCCCTTGAAAACAGTGCGTAAATCCATAGATTCGTGGCCAAACAGATTAAAGGCCTGTATAAAAGCCAAAGGTGGCCATTTCGAATAGAATATTTTTTTTATTTTTTGCTGAGACTTTAATAAATATGTAGGTATAAATTTTATTAATATTACATTACTTCATTTAAAAAAAGCATTTTCATTTGTGACAGAACTTATGGCTAGTCCAGCCATAAGTTAGTTAGTTAGTTAGTTAGATGACATTATAACAAGTCCTTATATGTTACTTAATATATAGTTATAATATGTTTACATGATTTTACTGATACAGTATTCAACATAAACGTATGCATTATTTGCGGGAATCCCCGAAAATGCGTTTCGTTTTCAAGCATAGACAATGTGAGGGTTGCCATTCGTATAAAAAAATAAAAAACTACCGATGACGTAATCATCCCCTACCCCCATGTCATCCAAAATAAGCAAAACAAAGACCCCCCCACCTCCCCATAGTGCTTACGTAATACTTGAACGGCCCCAATTACATCGTAACACTTGTCCCTATATTAGCCAAAAACGAGATCAATCGTGGGTAGGTGGATACTAAAAAAGCGGATAGTTAGACTTTTGAAATGAAAGTCTAATTATCCGCTACCAATCCGCACTGGAGCAGCGTGGCGGAGTTAGCTCTAGGCCTCATCATGGGAGAGATTAATAGGTTGAAGCCAACCATCCACTATAAAAATTAATAATTTGCGAAAAATCGGATTTTTTTGTTTTCAAATTAATATAGATACATTAAAAAGAATTCATATCGCGCCGACAAATTAAAAGTTAAACTCAATATTTAAAATAATTTATAAATTTTTATTAATTTGAAGTGAAAATAATCCACAAAAATATTTTAGATACAAATAATTCTGATATTTTACCGCTCGTAAGTTTTTGGGGTTCTGAAAATTTCGTTGCCCCCAAAATCATGCCACCCTAGGCCTGGGTCTCATCACGGGCCTAGGCCTAAATCCAGCACTGGACTCATCCGTCCTCAGGTACCTCTAGTTATCCAGTTAGAGTATACATCCTTGTACTAAACCATGGATGTATACAGATAACAGGCGATCTATTATGACCTTTTAATTCTTATTACCCCGGTCACTCACATATGCATAAATGTTTGACATTTTTACGAATGTTTGCACCAATGCGAAGGGCTGTGAAGCAAATAGTTCGCACTCAAAAAACTCTACTGCACCATAACTTGGTTGTACTTTTGCATTTTAGCTATGACGTTACAAGTACATGTCGCGTTCGGCGTTCCATGGGCTTAGTAGGTACAAGTTTTACGTAACATAACGGGCTCGCTAACGTAAATGTGAGTCGGCTATGCTATTGGCTACCGATGCATTTCATTTCACTGCCGCAAGATCGGTAGCCAATAGCATATCCGAATCATTTACGTTAACGAGCCCGTTATGTCACTTAAAACTCGTACTAAGCCCACCAGTCAGAAAATTCATAAGGGCTGTCACACGTTCGTACCTAATCTATCACACATGACAGCAAACGCGCTGCGTCGTGCTAAACGATAATAACTAAAATGAAGACAAAAGCATATTGCATTGCATTCCGCTACCCCATCAAGCACATACCCACTAGAGAGGAAATGTCACGTATTTTGTTTGATAATAATTTCGCCAAAACACTGTGCCGACCGCTGCATTCCGATTGGCCGACTCAAAGTGAACTGTGAAGCTCAGTGTTCGCGAACGTCAAAATGCGAAATCGGTAGATTTACCCATTTAGTATCGGTTTATTTGTACCTAAAATCGGTATACGTCAAAAAATATACAATATTTAATCAAATTCGTTTATTTATCAAAAAATAAACTAACGGGCTAATTATGCTATTGATGATATGCTATGTTATGCCATCAATGTTATTAATGGGCATGATGACAGATTTTGAAATACGGTTCTTTATAATAAATTATAATCATTAACTATTAAATATATTATTAAACGAATAATATAAAATAGTGTTAAACCAGTAGAAAAATAATAAATATAAAAAATTAATATATTTAAAGGACCCCGCAAAATCTCTATGGGCATGGCTCTCGGCTAAATTAGCTAAATATTTGCACAGAGGTAGCTTTCATCATGCTGATCAAAAGTCTCAATGGGCGCAACCCCCCAAAATCAAACCCAGACCCACCACTCCCCCCCAAATCTCAAAATACTCCCCAAAGCACATTGGATGAAAATCAATGCATAAGGGATATATTCATATGAAACTTTGCACAGAGGTAGCTTTCATCATGCTGATCAAAAGTCTCAATGGGTGCAACCCCCACAAATCAAACCCAGACCCACTCCCCCCAAACACCACTTGGCGTAAACAGGTCGGGTATCACCCAACACCTTGCCTTCATATGCATAACGGAGATTAAGGCTGGTGGGGTGGTGGTTCGGGAAATAATAACAACAGTGGGCGTTTACATCACTTTAGTCAGAAACTCATTTAACACAGGTTTTACACTGGTTATAATTAACACGCCATTAGAACTGATTGTCTTCAATTATCCGAGTAACAGCCAACAAATAATAGGGCACGACGGCCCAGTGGCCTCCCATCACCCCTTACAGCCACCCCAATGCCTCGCATAATCGTCTGATCCTGTTACTCGTCAATCTGATATCACAATACAATTCACACGTCGCGTTCCGTCTTCAAGTAACTACGTTCTTGTCTAGGCGTCCATCGGTTCTCTCGTGGTCCAGTTGATGGTTGCCACAAGATGACTGCTCGTTTGACGTTCAACCAGAGTGACAATGACGTTTCACTCTCATAATCTTACTTCAACGATGACAGTAGTTAAACGCATAGTGTTGCCATCTTCACAATTCGAATACACATTTTATGATCTCCGACACGGCCATCGTGACGATCTCACCGTCCTCGGTGAGGCAGCAGGGGACCATCTGGAAAGGACATAACCTTCGCAAAGTAAATGTTTCCCACTCGGCCTCCCTGACCTCAAGCCTCAAGGCTTCATAATGAAAACATAATATGTAGCAGCCACAACGGGATAAAATTACCAAGAACTACAATCTGATAACACGATCTAGCTTTAAAAAGAAAGGCTTCATGGCACTCAAAGATAATTTAGATTACAGTTACTTTTAATAAAATCAACTTTGCCATTAACTCGATAAGACACAATTTGAATTAATAAGGTAATTAATTTTATCTCCATCATCGCCTATTCGGCGGCATCGTTTACCTAACAGCATGGCTTAACCAACGACGTCACTTATCCAGTGGCACCACTTAACCAGCGGCAACACTTAACCAGCGGCATCGCTTAACCAGCGGCATCGCTTAACCAGCGGCATCACTTAACCAGCGGCATCGCTTAACCAGCGGCATCACTTAACCAGCGGCATCACTTAACCAGCGGCATCGCTTAACCAGCGGCATCACTTAACCAGCGGCATCGCTTAACCAGCGGCATCACTTAACCAGCGGCATCGCTTAACCAGCGGCATCACTTAACCAGCGGTATCATTTGATCAGCGACTGCTTACAGCTCCAAGTCATTCGCACGCCACTCACAGTCGTGGCCGCACTGCGGCGGGAAATCTAGTGTCCGTTCTTACGCCTACGCCTACGAATGACTGGAGCCGCATGCTATCTGAGCGACTTGCATACCACTTACTACTCATCAAAACAATCAACAATCGACAATCGGTTCACTTACTGTGAAGATTTTAAGAAATTTTTAGTGTGTTATCCCGTCTGTCTTAAAGATTCTCAAAAACAATTCAACAAATCAGTAAAGGAATTACTATCTTTGCATGACACCTTTAAATGGCAAATAGGCATTCAATTCGCTCATTTCGCTCACCAAATTCTCTCTGTGGCCTTCATTACCAAAAATCGTCAAGTACACGAACTCAACAAGGAACAATTACTGTCAGTGAGCAGTAATCAAAATTAGCTACAAAAGTATCAATACAGATCACCTGTTATATCATGTCGCCATACAATCACCGACGATGCTCATCGTAAGCCACGATGCGCTCCCGTCACTATCAACAAAATTAAATGCAGGTAGTTGACGCCAGTCCTACTTATCTCGCATTGATGTAACTTCTCGTCACCGCTCAGATATTCACAGATTGCATGTCCATACAACTGTCATTGTCACTTATTTTATCTGAAACACACACAAAAAACAAAAGACAGAAACACGAAATGTCTAATTGTTATTTTTCTGAACTGAAGGTAGACGATAATTAAAGAATATCAAGATGTTTGAAAATTGAATATTCTTAATATCATTTACAGAACGCTTCTGGTGTCACAAAACTTGCACTGACTTTGAATAACTTTGTTAATCATAATTACGTTGAAAGATACTGTACAATGACTTTATAATACTTCGTTGAATCAAGCACAAATACAACGAAACGATTTGTAGTTTACGCAAACCACCTTTCTAACCAGTTCTTTCTAATCAATCTTATTTTCTGGAAAACCTTGCATGTTCCAGTTTTTCGAAGCACAACATTCTTACACAAAATAAAATTTACAAAATCTTAACTCTGAAAAACCTGAAATGCAATGATTTTTTTTTTTTGGTTTATTTGGTTTGTTGTCTTGTGTTGGTTTACCACACCAAGTCTTGGATGCTATTACTCCCTCGGCCATCTCTGACAAATTGAACACGTCCTCGTGTTCTATGTTCAAATAGTAACGCACTCCGTTCCACCGTTCACTTCCACCATAATTGCTTCTCGACTGAATATCGACATCTTGCGTGAGGCGAGTATCTGGGGGTAGGTTCACATATTTTCTTTGTAAAATTCCACGGTTTTCATTTACTCGCGTTTACTGTCATTACGTTTCTCATTGCAACCAATTCATTTCAAATATCATCCGAACCACCGTCAGCCGTTATTGCCACTGAAACACAAAACAAACGACAACAAACACGCCATTCCTTAACTACACTTTTCTGCACCGAGAGTAACAGCAAAGCAAAGAACAACAAAATGATTTAATGTTCTTGATTTATAAAACGTTTCCAGTGTCCAAAAAAAAAAACAATACACTCATACTGGTTCTTAATAAAATTAGTTCGGTAAGTTTACTAAAATTCATTAAATCTCTCAAAACGTTAGATTCATTATGAAATCAGAACTATGCTGCATTGTTTATCATTTGTCTAAAGAAACAAAATAATTAAATTCATTTTATTCAATGATCGCAATTTGGTGCTTTTACCCTACTGGTCGTAAACAAGTGTCTTTACCCTACAGGTAGCAAGTTACTGTCTTACCCTACAGGTAACAAATGAGTGCTTTTACCCTAGTCACATTAGTGTGACAATAAACCAAGTACGCAAAAGAAACACAAAAGAACACACTGTAATACCAAGTATACCATCTTCATCACAAAAAGGTACCTGCCTCATTGGTTTCACAAATGAAGCACTTAATTTTTACTTTATAAAATAGCTCATAACATCATAATGTATTGCCCAGCATAATCGCTTGTAATAGTCATGACTATTAACTATGCAGATAGCAAGTAGTTAAGCTAGTTAGTCTATATTTCCATTCTGTACTGTTTCTTTGGGAAGATTTTAAAACCACAGAACTGTAACTATATCACAAGACTACTGTTCTTGTTACTACAAGTTTTCTTTAGTTATCCTGGCACCATAACCCAAGTTAAGGTAACATAAAATAGCATAGCCTGTCCGCTGTCTATAGTAAACTTTTAAGGATAATAACTAACTAAATAATCAATTCACTTTTTCAAATTAACAGTAAGTAGGTACTTAGCTACCTAATTTGGTCTCAATCTTTTATCTTAGCTTTTATTATTTGTTGTATGTGTCAATCTTAAATATGATCTCAAAACAGTACCATACTATAGACTTTCTCTAAATCATATTGTAAGTAACCAAAACATATTAGGTACATGGATACACAAAGTATTGTGTCCTTAATATTTCAAGACATTCATCCAACATAAAACAATACAGTTCACCTGATTTTCAGTAGTGGTGGCACAGTCAGCCCTCGTCAAGTCCCTCAGTGGACTTATATCCGCTTCCCGGGTACAATAATGCAAGCTTGTATGAACTTATTACAACACTTGTGTACACTTACACACAGCAGATATTCAGATTCCTTACGAGATTTGAGAACCGGTGAATAACTTTGTCTTGGTCACGGAACTCGCTGAAGTTCTTTCTTACTGGGGCTACTGTAGGTATTCCATCGTGCAATTATTCTCGTCAAGTTTCATTCGTGTCCATTCTCAAATACCTACATTAGTTTTCTCGAATTGTTTCGTCGTGTTTTCAAGAATAAAACTCACTTATCGATGTTACACTCGCTGATGTACTTCTTCGTAAAACTTTTCGTAATGTTTTGCAAACCAACGTCAGGGTCTCGTTTGCCGGTCCGTAGGTATTGCAGTAGGTATTGTCAGATAGCCTTTTCTTGGGGCTTGAGCTACATGCCACTTCTGATAACGGAGATTAAGGCTGGTGGGGTGGTGGTTCGGGAAATAATAACAACAGTGGGCGTTTACATCACTTTAGTCAGAAACTCATTTAACACAGGTTTTACACTGGTTATAATTAACACGCCATTAGAACTGATTGTCTTCAATTATCCGAGTAACAGCCAACAAATAATAGGGCACGACGGCCCAGTGGCCTCCCATCACCCCTTACAGCCACCCCAATGCCTCGCATAATCGTCTGATCCTGTTACTCGTCAATCTGATATCACAATACAATTCACACGTCGCGTTCCGTCTTCAAGTAACTACGTTCTTGTCTAGGCGTCCATCGGTTCTCTCGTGGTCCAGTTGATGGTTGCCACAAGATGACTGCTCGTTTGACGTTCAACCAGAGTGACAATGACGTTTCACTCTCATAATCTTACTTCAACGATGACAGTAGTTAAACGCATAGTGTTGCCATCTTCACAATTCGAATACACATTTTATGATCTCCGACATGCATAATATTAGCCGTATTGGGGCGGCTTAGAATACTAACCCCAATCCCACGCCGGATGGGTGTCGTAAAAGGCGACTAAATCCGGCCCGCTGGTGGTAGGGCCCTCGGAGGGACTATATTGAAAGAAAGAAAGAAGGAAAGAAAATATTTATTTTGCTAAGCACTGCAACAAGTTACAAAATTTACACTAAATAAACCATTTACAAAATATTATAAGTTATGAAATCGACATAACCTGCTGCAGCACTGCTCAACAAAAAAGGTACGCACTCAGCATATGCCGCGGGAACCACGGCTACTGATTTTCAGTACGACCTTTGTACCGTTGTATTAATTTTAATTATTAATTTATACCATTATTACTATTATTCCGGCTGGGGGCTTGAGAGCCAGTTCTTTCTTTTTCTTCTTTCTTTCTTGGCCGGCAACGCATCAGTAATGCCTTTGATGTTGCTGATGTTTATGGGCGACGATAGCCACTAACCATCAGGTGGATCGTCAGCTCATTTTCCAGCTATTTCCATAAAAAATGTCCCTTATGCATTCCATCGTAATGTGCTTTGGGGAGCATTTTGAGATTTGGGGGGAGTGGTGGGTCTAGGTTTGATTTTGAGGGGTTGCGCCCATTGAGACTTGATCAGCATGATGAAAGCTACCTCTGTGCGAAGTTTCATATGAATATATCCCTTATGCATTGATTTTCATCCAGTGTGCTTTGGGGAGCATTTTGAGATTTGGGGGGGAGTGGTGGGTCTGGGTTTGATTTTGGGGGGTTGCGCCCATTGAGACTTTTGATCAGCATGATGAAAACTACCTCTGTGCAAAATTTCAGTTAATTTAGCCGAGAGCCAATTCCCATAGAGATTTTGCGGGGTCCTTTCTTATTGAAACTATTTCTAAAATTAACTCCTTTGAATAAAATCCTGCTAAAATGGAATTGTTGGGAAATATTTTATATTATAATAAAATTCAAAGGGCAAAATTTTCTGTACATTGAATATTTTTTTAAAATTTCGATTAGGCGGCACTTCAATAACGTGTTAGAGCAGAAAAATATTTCTTTTTAGAATTATTGTCTGTCTGTCTGTTTGTCTGTCCGGGCATCACATAAAAACCCTTGAACGGATTTCGATGAAAATTGGTAAAGTACCTAAATACTCAATGTTGTTTAATAAATATACATAGATATGTTATGCCCTTACAAATCAACCAAAAAATCTGTTCCGAAAAGAGCTTACAACACACACAATAATCGTATTACTTACAACTAAGAAACTTACATTTTAATAAAATTGGTTGTTACCTTGTCGACTACGGTTATTAAGATCATAATACTTTTGAAGTTCTGCTATTCACCGCTAGATGGCAAAATTCTAGTTCTTAACGTCTAGTAATAAGGTTGACATTGAATTACAGTTTGTTGCAATACAATGTCAACCATATGGAAAATAATTAAATAATTCCACCTATTGAACGCTAGATGGCGCGACTAGAATCTTGAATGTGAAGGAACCTTATAAGTACTGAGATAAGTTACATTTTTGGTTAACAACTTCATCCATTCATGATTTTGGCTTAGAGTTGGGCGTGGTGCTTTTGCCGCGTTATCGACAATTATCGATATTTATATCGAAACTGTTATTGTCAGGCTGCGGGCACGAGATCTGCGACGGGCAGTCGGGTCGATCAGTCGCGCTAAAGTAGTGTTGTGAAGAATGACAATATTATGATCTGTTTATTTATATTTTTGAAATTTACTTTTATTGTTAAAGCGATGGCGTAAAGTGACTTTCGGAAAGCGTTTGTAACAGACCTACTTCAAATAAAAACTTATTTTATTTATTAATAATGGGTCAAAAAGTGACGCTTGGTTTTCATGCAGATGGAGGTACATGCGTCATCTATTCCGTTGTGTGAAACATGAGTTTACGTTGAAGAGAATTATTGAAGCCTAGTTTTCTGATGAGAGCTGAATTATTATTACCAAGAAATGGTGTTCATCCAATAAATCAAGGAAGAAGTAGTTTGGGCGAATTTTCTACTCTTTATAACTAAGGTATCATTCAAAAAAATATGTATATAACTCTACGAGAATAAGTATCAAAATATTTTGTTTATATTTTGGAGAATATTTATATCGAGTAAATTTTTAGTATAATTTTTACTATGTACTATCAAACTATAGTAATTCGTTCCCATATCGCCGCCGCCCCATAAAAGCGACGAAAATAAATATATGGGTCATTCTCATTTTTGCGAAAAAAAAATGTGCATCGGTGTTAAGAAATAAATTTTGAATAACTGTTAATTTTTTCATTGTAGAATTAATCTAAATAGTTAGTATTTATAGGATTTTTAATAAAAACAATAATATATAAATATATTTTTACATAATCCTCAAAAATGTGAAGAAAACGTCACCTCCATGTCGTGTGCATAGACGACTTACGATGATTCAGACCTGAATAAAATATATTTTTCTCTTATAAGTAAGCTAATTTATATTCTTCCACGATAGGCTATGAAATAAACTTTATAGAAAACATTAAGTAATTACAATTTATATAAAATATTAAATTTTACGTATTGTATAGTATTTGTGCATGGGTGAATGATCACCTCCATGGGTAAACTTATTGAACGCAACTATTATTCATTATATCTGTAAACACAGTTTCTGAACGACTGTAGACAATCAACCATCACAACGCCATCTTGAAAGTTTTTGACAGATTGATATTTCCTGGATAATAATTTTGGAGCAGGGACCTCTAAGGTAAGATATTTCAAAAATTGGCACGCTATTGTCGTCACTTTTGTGGATTACTTAAGGGGCAGAGTTTATTTAAGGGGATTGCCTTGCCCAATGACCTTGAAGATTTGGTCTCTGTACTAGTATTTTTTAACTAAGCGCCATCTACCGACCAACGACTATACTACAAAAAAACTACCTAAGATAAAGCTACCTAAGATAAAGCTACTACTGTCATCGTTTTTGCCTATTTTATTCGCTCTCTGAGAGATCTTCGAATACATTTTGTTCCTATTGTTTTTGTCATCTTGTACGAGTATCTGCCTACATGATAATAATTTATTTATTTTGAACTACACTATGCACTATGCCTGCTGACATAGCTTTCATTCTACTAAATGATACATTCTGAAGTCCGATGATGACCAGGTAAGTACTGATCAGTTTTCAGTAACGGGAATAGTTAGGATGACCTAGCTTTCAACATTTATCTAATTGAGCATGGATGCTACTACATGAAACATTCTGAAGGTCTGATGATGACCAGGTATATACTTATCGGTTCTCAGTAACGGAAGTACTTAGGATGACCCAGCTTTCAACATTTATCTAATTGAGCGCGGGTGCTACTATATGACACATTCTGAAGGTCTGATGATGACCAGCTATATACTTATCGGTTCTCAGTAACGGAAGTACTTAGGATGACCTAGCTTTCAACATTTATCTGATTGAGCACGGGTGCCACTACATGAAACACTCTGAAGGTCTGATGATGACCAGGTATATACTTAGCGGTTCTCAGTAACGGAAGTACTTAGGATGACCTAGCTTTCAACACTTATCTGATTGAGCACGGGTGCTACGACATGAAACACTCTGAAGGTCTAATGATGACCAGGTATATACTTATCGGTTCTCAGTAACGGAAATAGTTAGGATGACCCAGCTTTCAACATTTATCTAATTGAGCGCGGGTGCTACTACATGAAACATTCTGAAGGTCTGATGATGACCAGGTATATACTTATCGGTTCTCAGTAACGGAAACAGTTAGGATGACCCAGCTTTCAACATTTATCTAATTGAGCGCGGGTGCTACTACATGAAACATTCTGAAGGTCTGATGATGACCAGGTATATACTTATCGGTTCTCAGTAACGGAAACAGTTAGGATGACCCAGCTTTCAACATTTATCTAATTGAGCGCGGGTGCTACTACATGAAACATTCTGAAGGTCTGATGATGACCAGGTATATACTTATCGGTTCTCAGTAACGGAAATAGTTAGGATGACCCAGCTTTCAACATTTATCTAATTGAGCGCGGGTGCTACTACATGAAACATTCTGAAGGTCTGATGATGACCAGGTATATACTTATCGGTTCTCAGTAACGGAACAGTTAGGATGACCCAGCTTTCAACATTTATCTAATTGAGCGCGGGTGCTACTACATGACACATTCTGAAGGTCTGATGATGACCAGGTATATACTTATCGGTTCTCAGTAACGGAAGTACTTAGGATGACCTAGCTTTCAACATTTATCTGATTGAGCACAGGTGCTACTACATGAAACATTCTGAAGGTCTGATGATGACCAGGTATATATTTATCGGTTCTCAGTAACGGAAGTACTTAGGATGACCTAGCTTTCAACACTTATCTGATTGAGCACGGGTGCTACTACATGAAACACTCTGAAGGTCTGATGATGACCAGGTATATACTTATCGGTTCTCAGTAACGGAAATAGTTAGGACGACCCAGCTTTCAACATTTATCTAATTGAGCGCGGGTGCTACTACATGAAACATTCTGAAGGTCTGATGATGACCAGGTATATACTTATCGGTTCTCAGTAACGGAAACAGTTAGGATGACCCAGCTTTCAACATTTATCTAATTGAGCGCGGGTGCTACTACATGAAACATTCTGAAGGTCTGATGATGACCAGGTATATACTTATCGGTTCTCAGTAACGGAACAGTTAGGATGACCCAGCTTTCAACATTTATCTAATTGAGCGCGGGTGCTACTACATGACACATTCTGAAGATCTGATGATGACCAGGTATATACTTATCGGTTCTCAGTAACGGAAGTACTTAGGATGACCTAGCTTTCAACATTTATCTGATTGAGCACAGGTGCTACTACATGAAACATTCTGAAGGTCTGATGATGACCAGGTATATATTTATCGGTTCTCAGTAACGGAAGTACTTAGGATGACCTAGCTTTCAACACTTATCTGATTGAGCGCGGGTGCTACTACATGAAACATTCTGAAGGTCTGATGATGACAAGGTATATATTTATCTGTTCTCAGTAACGGAAATAGTTAGGATGACCCAGCTTTAAACATTTATCTAATTGAGCACAGGTGCTACTACATGACACATTCTGAAGGTCTGATGACGACCAGGTATATGCTTATCGGTTCTCAGTAACGGAAATAGTTAGGATATCCTAGTTAATGAATGAATGAATGAATAAGCCTTTATTGCTGTAAGTTGGTTTTACAATAGTTTAAATATAACCTTAATATTAATTCTACAATATTCTAACTAATTATGTATCGACGATCGGTTCATCAGCCTCTGCAACAGCTTGTCTTTCGACAAAGGCCTCCTCCAAAAACTTCCATTTCTTCCTGTCTTTTGCTATTCGGATCCATTCTGGACCAGCTACTTTTTTTAAATCATCCTCCCAACGCTTAATCTGTCTGCCTCTTCCTCTTTTGTTTTCTCTAGGGTACCATTCTGTTATAATTTTTGACCATTTTTCTTCCTTCTCTCTCAACATATGTCCAGTCCATCTCCATTTCAGAGTTTTGTAGGTCGACACCACATTTTTGAATTTTGTTTTCTGGTTTATTTTTTTTTTAATTTTACCTTGTCGCTTCTTTTAACCCCAATAACACTTCTCTCTATTCCATTCTGGCAGATCTTAACTTTATTTTGAAGGTTTTCAGTTAATGCCCACGTCTGGCATCCGTAGGTTAAACATGGCAAGATACATATATTATAAACCTTTCGTTTCATTGTCATGGGCATTTCCTTATTTTTCATAATTTCGCTAAGTGACCAAAAACGTTTCCAAGTATTAGCAATTCTTCTATCTATTTCTTTCTGCATTAAATCTTCTATTGATATTAATTGTCCTAAGTAAATGTATTCTCTTACGTATTCTATCTGTTTGTTGTTTATTGTAATGTCCAATTGTAAAGAGTTAGTCATTACTTTCGTTTTTTCTGTGTTTATTGATAGTCCTGCTTTGGCGCTTTCATCGCAAAGTTGTTGTAGCATTTTCTGTAAGCTCAAAGGACACTCGGAGAATATGAGGATGTCGTCTGCGAATCGTAAATGGGTAAGGTTTTCGCCGTTAATATTGAGTCCGTAATTAGACCAATCTAAATTCCTAAAAATCCATTCTAAAACCGCCGTGAATAATTTTGGTGATATAGGATCTCCTTGGCGAACACCTTTTTCAATAGGGAATTCTTCACCTAAAGTTTCCATCATTATCTGTGCTGTACTTCTTGAATAAATGTTTTTTAAGATACTAATGTATTTTTGTTGGACACCTTGTTGTCTTAATGCAGCCCAAATGTAATTATGTTCGAGTGAATCGAATGCTTTGTTGAAATCCACAAATCCTAAGTAATATGTTTTATTATATTCTTTATATTTTTGGAGCATTTGCCTCAGGACATGAATATGGTCTATGGTTGAAAAATTACGACGAAAACCAGCTTGCTCTTTAGGTTGGTTTTCGTCGAGTGTCTTAGCAATCCGATATAAAATAATTTTTGAAAAGATCTTATAGATATTCGACATTAGGCTTATGGGTCTATAATTTGATATTTCTCCTTTGTCTCCCTTGTTGATCCTAGTTAATGACCCTGTTTTAATGTTGGCATTGTGTGACTGTTCCTAAATTAGAATAATTAATTAATTCTATAGGAAATAAGGTTATGGGGCCGTAAAGAAAACTGCAGAGTTTAGGATTTTTAAATATCACCGTTATATTAATCCTTTATACATCGGGAAGTACGAGTAATACGTCTTTATCCTACCAAGAAGATATCGAGAAGAAGAGCGTGATTCTAAATGAGTGGCCTTTTATAAGGTTGGATTGAACAGGAAGCATGAAGTTAAAAACACAAAAGTGGCGCTCCTAAATATGGAATCTCGGGATCTATAAAAAGTGCGCATGGTTTAATTTCAACACCTTGAATAGACAGCTGATCTAGCGCTTTTTTCATGTTCTCT
The DNA here is from genome assembly GCA_963932265.1 of Thymelicus lineola. Lineage (NCBI taxonomy): Eukaryota > Metazoa > Arthropoda > Insecta > Lepidoptera > Hesperiidae > Thymelicus > Thymelicus lineola. The sequence continues at coordinate 2,271,718 of OZ010680.1, forward strand.
TCCATGCTGTACAGTAAAATTAGAAGCAAATCCAACACGTTTCTCTCCTATAAGTTTCAAACTTTATATACCACAGTTAAAAGCACCATGGCCACCTATTTCTTGTATTTAAAAAAAATGCAAGTTAGATCTATAACTCATCTTCCAGATATATTTTTTGTATCTGCTTGTGATTCTTCTTCAATAATCAAATCTGGTAAATTTTCTTCATCTTGTTCAACCTTAAACAAACAAACAATGCAGTGTCAAATTAAATTAGGGAAACTATCTAATATTTAACAAATACCACAGTGTTAGCAAATAGCATAAATTACCGGCATAATTTGCTCTGCCTCCTCAGCAACCTCCATACCAGACAGATCATATATTTCTGTTAACGGCTGAAGTTCCTGATTTTGTAATTCAGAGTTTTGCTGGTTCCTGAATTGCCTGAAACATAATAACTTAAGTGAGCTAAGGTAATGTTTTTGCTGCTACAGTCTGCAAGAATGTAAAAAGTATTTTAAGCAGGTATTTTTTTCCCTGTCACCTTAGTCTCCATGAGACCTTTTGTGAGTGCCTACACTGAGATCTTTTTTCCACCTTCGGAGTCCAACATCAGGTAGGTGACATCATCAGTCACCAAGGTCACCAAAAGCCTTTTCAAATGAGTCCAAACATGATAGTTGTACGTAGTGCCTTCAATTAGATCCTAATACCCACCTTCGGAGTCCACCATCAAGTAAGTGGCATCATCAGTATACATCCTTTTTACGATATTTGTACAAGCGTGTTTGCGGATACTACCCCTACTTGTATCCTAGTAACTTTTTATTAGGTTTTTTGGGTTACAACTCCTTAGAAGTCAGACGGGAGCACCGTCAGTTGATCACTGCGTGCAAAATACTACGTGGCACGATAGATGCACCAGATCTGAGTGATGAGCTGTGTCGACTCTTTGCGCCAGATAATTATCGTAGGAGTCGAAAACATAAACTGTTTGCCGCACCCTCGGCGCGTACCGTCGCGAGAGCCAACTCGCCTATTCCCCACGATCTCACCGCGTTCAATGCTCTTCTGGATGCATACCCTGAGTGCGATTTGTTTGCGGATGAATGGTCGGTTATATTGTCTGTATACTTGAAGTTTTGTGAGCGAGAAGTATAAGTGTGTTGTTTATAATTAATGTTATTGGTATATTAAGATTTGTATATTAAGTTTGTATATTATGTAAGATTGGTATATTAAGTTTATAATTAATGTAATTGGTTGTTACCGTTTTAATTATAGTAAATAAATAAATAAAATAAATAAATAATCAGTCACCAAGGTCTCTAAAAGCCCTTTCAAATGAGTCCAAACACGATGGTTCTATGTAGTGCCGTCACTGAGATCCTTTACCCACCTTCGGAGTCCACCATCAGGTAGGTGACATCATCAGTCACCAAGGTCTCCAAAAGCCCTTTCAAATGAGTCCAAACACGATGGTTCTACGTAGTGCCATCACTGAGATCCTTTACCCACCTTCAGAGTCCACCATCAAGTAGGTGACATCATCAGTCACCAAGGTCTCCAAAAGCCCTTTCAAATGAGTCCAAACACGATGGTTCTACGTAGTGCCATTATTGAGATCCTTTACCCACCTTCAGAGTCCACCATCAAGTAGGTGACATCTCCAGTCACCAAGGTCTCCAAAAGCCCTTTCAAATAAGTCCAAACACGATGGTTCCATGTAGTGCCGTCACTGAGATCCTTTACCCACCTTCGGAGTCCACCATCAGGTAGGTGGCATCATCAGTCACCAAGGTCTTAATGAGACCTTTCAAATGAGTCCAAACACGATGGTTCTACGTAGTGCCATCACTGAGATCCTTTAACCACCTTCAGAGTCCACCATCTAGTAGGTGACATCATCAGTCACCAAGGTCTCTAAAAGCCCTTTCAAATGAGTCCAAACACGATGGTTCTATGTAGTGCCGTCACTGAGATCCTTTACCCACCTTCGGAGTCCACCATCAGGTAGGTGACATTATCAGTCACCAAGGTCTTAATGAGACCTTTCAAATGAGTCCAAACACGATGGTTCTACGTAGTGCCATCACTGAGATCCTTTACCCACCTTCAGAGTCCACCATCAAGTAGGTGACATCTTCAGTCACCAAGGTCTCCAAAAGCCCTTTCAAATGAGTCCAAACACGATGGTTCTATGTAGTGCCGTCACTGAGATCCTTTACCCACCTTCGGAGTCCACCATCAGGTAGGTGACATCATCAGTCACCAAGGTCTCCAAAAGCCCTTTCAAATGAGTCCAAACACGATGGTTCTACGTAGTGCCATCACTGAGATCCTTTACCCACCTTCAGAGTCCACCATCAAGTAGGTGACATCATCAGTCACCAAGGTCTCCAAAAGCCCTTTCAAATGAGTCCAAACACGATGGTTCTACGTAGTGCCATTATTGAGATCCTTTACCCACCTTCAGAGTCCACCATCAAGTAGGTGACATCTCCAGTCACCAAGGTCTCCAAAAGCCCTTTCAAATGAGTCCAAACACGATGGTTCCATGTAGTGCCGTCACTGAGATCCTTTACCCACCTTCGGAGTCCACCATCAGGTAGGTGGCATCATCAGTCACCAAGGTCTTAATGAGACCTTTCAAATGAGTCCAAACACGATGGTTCTACGTAGTGCCATCACTGAGATCCTTTACCCACCTTCAGAGTCCACCATCAAGTAGGTGACATCTTCAGTCACCAAGGTCTCCAAAAGCCCTTTCAAATGAGTCCAAACACGATGGTTCTACGTAGTGCCATCACTGAGATCCTTTACCCACCTTCAGAGTCCACCATCAAGTAGGTGACATCATCAGTCACCAAGGTCTCCAAAAGCCCTTTCAAATGAGTCCAAACACGATGGTTCTACGTAGTGCCATCACTGAGATCCTTTACCCACATTCAAGGTCCACCTTCAAGTAGGTGACATCATCAGTCACCAAGGTCTCCAAAAGCCCTTTCAAATGAGTCCAAACACGATGGTTCCATGTAGTGCCGTCACTGAGATCCTTTACCCACCTTCGGAGTCCACCATCAGGTAGGTGACATCATCAGTCACCAAGGTCTTAATGAGACCTTTCAAATGAGTCCAAACACGATGGTTCTACGTAGTGCCATCACTGAGATCCTTTACCCACCTTCAGAGTCCACCATCAAGTAGCTGACATCATCAGTCACCAAGGTCTCTAAAAGCCCTTTCAAATGAGTCCAAACACGATGGTTCTATGTAGTGCCGTCACTGAGATCCTTTACCCACCTTCAGAGTCCACCATCAGGTAGGTGACATTATCAGTCACCAAGGTCTTAATGAGACCTTTCAAATGAGTCCAAACACGATGGTTCTACGTAGTGCCATCACTGAGATCCTTTACCCACCTTCAGAGTCCACCATCAAGTAGGTGACATCATCAGTCACCAAGGTCTCTAAAAGCCCTTTCAAATGAGTCCAAACACGATGGTTCTATGTAGTGCCGTCACTGAGATCCTTTACCCACCTTCAGAGTCCACCATCAGGTAGGTGACATTATCAGTCACCAAGGTCTTAATGAGACCTTTCAAATGAGTCCAAACACGATGGTTCTACGTAGTGCCATCACTGAGATCCTTTACCCACCTTCAGAGTCCACCATCAAGTAGGTGACATCATCAGTCACCAAGGTCTCTAAAAGCCCTTTCAAATGAGTCCAAACACGATGGTTCTATGTAGTGCCGTCACTGAGATCCTTTACCCACCTTCGGAGTCCACCATCAAGTAGCTGACATCATCAGTCACCAAGGTCTCCAAAAGCCCTTTCAAATGAGTCCAAACACGATGGTTCTATGTAGTGCCGTCACTGAGATCCTTTACCCACCTTCGGAGTCCACCATCAGGTAGGTGACATCATCAGTCACCAAGGTCTCCAAAAGCCCTTTCAAATGAGTCCAAACACGATGGTTCTACGTAGTGCCATCACTGAGATCCTTTACCCACCTTCAGAGTCCACCATCAAGTAGGTGACATCATCAGTCACCAAGGTCTCCAAAAGCCCTTTCAAATGAGTCCAAACACGATGGTTCTACGTAGTGCCATTATTGAGATCCTTTACCCACCTTCAGAGTCCACCATCAAGTAGGTGACATCTCCAGTCACCAAGGTCTCCAAAAGCCCTTTCAAATGAGTCCAAACACGATGGTTCCATGTAGTGCCGTCACTGAGATCCTTTACCCACCTTCGGAGTCCACCATCAGGTAGGTGGCATCATCAGTCACCAAGGTCTTAATGAGACCTTTCAAATGAGTCCAAACACGATGGTTCTACGTAGTGCCATCACTGAGATACTTTACCCACCTTCAGAGTCCACCATCAAGTAGGTGACATCTTCAGTCACCAAGGTCTCCAAAAGCCCTTTCAAATGAGTCCAAACACGATGGTTCTACGTAGTGCCATCACTGAGATCCTTTACCCACCTTCAGAGTCCACCATCAAGTAGGTGACATCATCAGTCACCAAGGTCTCCAAAAGCCCTTTCAAATGAGTCCAAACACGATGGTTCTACGTAGTGCCATCACTGAGATCCTTTACCCACATTCAAGGTCCACCTTCAAGTAGGTGACATCATCAGTCACCAAGGTCTCCAAAAGCCCTTTCAAATGAGTCCAAACACGATGGTTCCATGTAGTGCCGTCACTGAGATCCTTTACCCACCTTCGGAGTCCACCATCAGGTAGGTGACATCATCAGTCACCAAGGTCTTAATGAGACCTTTCAAATGAGTCCAAACACGATGGTTCTACGTAGTGCCATCACTGAGATCCTTTACCCACCTTCAGAGTCCACCATCAAGTAGCTGACATCATCAGTCACCAAGGTCTCTAAAAGCCCTTTCAAATGAGTCCAAACACGATGGTTCTATGTAGTGCCGTCACTGAGATCCTTTACCCACCTTCAGAGTCCACCATCAGGTAGGTGACATTATCAGTCACCAAGGTCTTAATGAGACCTTTCAAATGAGTCCAAACACGATGGTTCTACGTAGTGCCATCACTGAGATCCTTTACCCACCTTCAGAGTCCACCATCAAGTAGGTGACATCATCAGTCACCAAGGTCTCTAAAAGCCCTTTCAAATGAGTCCAAACACGATGGTTCTATGTAGTGCCGTCACTGAGATCCTTTACCCACCTTCAGAGTCCACCATCAGGTAGGTGACATTATCAGTCACCAAGGTCTTAATGAGACCTTTCAAATGAGTCCAAACACGATGGTTCTACGTAGTGCCATCACTGAGATCCTTTACCCACCTTCAGAGTCCACCATCAAGTAGGTGACATCATCAGTCACCAAGGTCTCTAAAAGCCCTTTCAAATGAGTCCAAACACGATGGTTCTATGTAGTGCCGTCACTGAGATCCTTTACCCACCTTCGGAGTCCACCATCAAGTAGCTGACATCATCAGTCACCAAGGTCTCTAAAAGCCCTTTCAAATGAGTCCAAACCAAACACGATGGTTCTATGTAGTGCCGTCACTGAGATCCTTTACCCACCTTCGGAGTCCACCATCAGGTAGGTGACATTATCAGTCACCAAGGTCTTAATGAGACCTTTCAAATGAGTCCAAACACGATGGTTCTACGTAGTGCCATCACTGAGATCCTTTACCCACCTTCAGAGTCCACCATCAAGTAGCTGACATCATCAGTCACCAAGGTCTCTAAAAGCCCTTTCAAATGAGTCCAAACACGATGGTTCTACGTAGTGCCATCACTGAGATCCTTTACCCACCTTCAGAGTCCACCATCAAGTAGCTGACATCATCAGTCACCAAGGTCTCTAAAAGCCCTTTCAAATGAGTCCAAACACGATGGTTCTATGTAGTGCCGTCACTGAGATCCTTTACCCACCTTCAGAGTCCACCATCAGGTAGGTGACATTATCAGTCACCAAGGTCTTAATGAGACCTTTCAAATGAGTCCAAACACGATGGTTCTACGTAGTGCCATCACTGAGATCCTTTACCCACCTTCAGAGTCCACCATCAAGTAGGTGACATCATCAGTCACCAAGGTCTCCAAAAGCCCTTTCAAATGAGTCCAAACACGATGGTTCTACGTAGTGCCATTATTGAGATCTTTACCCACCTTCAGAGTCCACCATCAAGTAGGTGACATCTTCAGTCACCAAGGTCTCCAAAAGCCCTTTCAAATGAGTCCAAACACGATGGTTCCATGTAGTGCCGTCACTGAGATCCTTTACCCACCTTCGGAGTCCACCATCAGGTAGGTGACATCATCAGTCACCAAGGTCTTAATGAGACCTTTCAAATGAGTCCAAACACGATGGTTCTACGTAGTGCCATCACTGAGATCCTTTACCCACCTTCAGAGTCCACCATCAAGTAGGTGACATCTTCAGTCACCAAGGTCTCCAAAAGCCCTTTCAAATGAGTCCAAACACGATGGTTCTACGTAGTGCCATCACTGAGATCCTTTACCCACCTTCAGAGTCCACCATCAGGTAGGTGACATTATCAGTCACCAAGGTCTTAATGAGACCTTTCAAATGAGTCCAAACACGATGGTTCTACGTAGTGCCGTCACTGAGATCCTTTACCCACCTTCGGAGTCCACCATCAGGTAGGTGACATCATCAGTCACCAAGGTCTCCAAAAGCCCTTTCAAATGAGTCCAAACACGATGGTTCTACGTAGTGCCATCACTGAGATCCTTTACCCACCTTCAGAGTCCACCATCAAGTAGGTGACATCATCAGTCACCAAGGTCTCCAAAAGCCCTTTCAAATGAGTCCAAACACGATGGTTCTACGTAGTGCCGACACTGAGATCCTTTACCCACCTTTGGAATCCACCATCAGGTAGGTGACATCATTAGTCACCAAGGTCTCCATGAGACCTTTCAAATGAATCCAAACATGATGGTTATACGTACTGCCGTCAATGAGAACCTAATACCCACCTTTGGAGTCCATCCTCCGTCAAACGAAATTCTCAAGATAGCTAAAACGTTAAAAAAATAAACACACTAGAAATAATATACTCAATAGGGTAGGTACTTACCAATAGTTTTGGAGAGTTGTGCCACGATTCACTTTTACATTTACTCTATGATATGTTCAAAAAACTAAACGAAATTATAAACTACTTTACATTATATTTACAAACTTAATTTATATTCTTCTTTTACAAAATATTTATATTTGTACTATTGACAATATGATTTCATTCAAAAATCGTTCAAAACGTGAGGTTTTAGTTTTTATTTCGATAAAATAACGCGCGTACAGTCCACGCGTCACAAGAGTCATCGAGACACTGATCTATCGCGTACCGAGACTCCCGAGCACGAATCACAGGGCTTAGCGGGGGTGCTCCTGCGGGGTACTGGTGAAGTTTTGGGTTTTTATTCATTGTTTCAAAATATTAAAAGAATTAAGAAAAAAAAGCAATTCAAATTGTGAAACACGTCATTACATATTTTTTAGTACAAAATTCATGCCGAACTATTTAACCGTTACAGAAACAATTAACAATTTAGGTTGAAAAAGGACCTATTTAACAAAATTTTTTTCCAATATTTGGAAGAGGTTATTAAAATTTTAAACAATTCAATATGATTGTGATGACTTTCAGTATATCATATATTTTTTATATGGAAAACACACAAAAGGGTTCATCTGCAATCTTCTTCAAACTTACAGTGTTTTTGGGATTTGAGCGAGGTAATCCCCTTAATTAATTACTGTCAGGTACTTTTAAACGTTGAGCTATTATAGCCGTTGTCTAAGTATATTATCGTATTTTATAATCAGTAATTGAGGTTATGATAAAACGGCTTTTACGTTTAAAATGTCACCTCCACAGATGTCACCCACGTGGATTGCGAATATCCACGGAGGTGACAGATTATCCATGGAAGCGACAATACTATTGATTCTTTTTATTGCTAGTGTTATTTGTATTTGATTTTGAATGATTTTGATGAGAATGTTTTTGACACAGGTTGAGATTATGGCACCCTCGAAAAAAAAGTTAGGAAGAGGTAAGACGTAAGAAATAGACTATCGTTCCCAAAGATTTGAAACCCATTAGAGGAACAACCTTAGAGTAATAATATATACTATAGAGCGCGAGCAACGAAGTGGGAACAGTAGGCACGGGTGAGAACAACACGACGTTCCCGCCGCGAGCGCTTGTAGTCGTAATTGAATGCTAGCGGTGTGCGGTTCTAGAGAGATTTTTAAATATTTACCTATCAAAATGGTCAAATGTGCAGTCCCATCTTGCAAAAACGATAGTAGGAAACACACAAAATTGAAATCCAGTATCACATATCATCGGTAAGTTGATTTTTGTATTTATTTTTAAGAAAACATATCTCGCATCGCGGGGTGAGGGGCGGGCAAGCACAAGACCGCCCGCGCACCGCGCTCACCCACGCTCCCGTAGCGCTCCCCACGCGAGACTCTAGTGATGTACGTGACTAACGCTGTAGTCGATATTTAATATACTTTGTATGGAACGGATTTTGCCGATGCGATTATTGCCATAAATTATTGGCTATACCGATATCAAATGATCCTAACTGCTAGAGGATAAAAAGAGGTTTGCCTAATCTCTAAACAGCAAATAAGAGTGTAAAAATAAAATGAATTATATTTTATTTATTAAAAAAATATTAATATTTATCAAAGGAAGTATCAATTTGCTACATAACGTCATTATTTTTTAAAAGCAAAGATTATTTGAATTATTTGCAGACGAACTGTAAATCATTTAGTATGAGGCAGCATTGAAAAAGACGTTTTTCTAAGACTTTTTTCGATAACGGTATCGGTTGATATATAACGGCCGATGTATCAGCATTAATATCGGTATCGTTATCTCTAGCGTAAACGTAAATTATGGAATGTTATATAATAATATGACGTCTAAACTGCTTATTCATTTATTTAATTGAGTCTATGTCTATATTTTCTTCGGTTGTTTGTACCATAAAAATGTACTATCTAAATAACAAGAATACTCGTGCAAAACTAAAAAACTGAGTGACTTTCGTATTTTAAATAACCAACAATATAGATCACACTCATAGCCCCACCACTAGGAGAATCTGGTATTGTGGGTGCCATTGGTATAACTAATGTACTGTAGTACAACAAATGGTGTAATAAGTACCTGGGCAAATGAGCTTGCTTATGTGAAAATAGAGAAAACGAATTTTCCCAGATATGAGACCTAGCTAGATCGGTTAGTTGCCCTCGTAAACCATTACATTGCAAAATCGAAATCGTTAGTACTGTTATCGAGAAAGTGATTAGAAACAAATATACAAATAAACATACATATTTATACAAAAAAATCTCGTTTAATAGTAGGAAATAAGATAACTTATCGAAATAACTTATCGATACCTCGTTGCCGATCGGCACGTAATTGATACATCCCTATATGTCATACACGCATCGATATACGTATCTATAGATCATCTGCCTACGATGCGTACGATGCCGTTTGTGTAATACTCGCGCTCTATAGTATATATTATTACTCTAAGGGAACAACGAATGCATATCAAATTTTTTGAAGTAAAGAAGAAAACAATTCCATATTTTTGAGACGACTTAGCTGTGCAAAAACTCACCGCCTTGTATTTGACTGAAAAAGAAAAATATCGTGCTGGATTACGTAATTCCTGTATTTACAAGCTACCACGTCCATCCACGTTAAAAAACCATGCTGTTTTCTGCCAGTAACTATCGGACAGAAAAACAAAAACAGCATGGTTTTTGACGTGGATGGGCGTGGTAGCTTATAAATACAGGAATTACATAATCCAGCACGGTATTTTTCTTCCTCAGTCAAATACAAGGCGGTGAGTTATCTACCTTATTTATTGATCTGTGTGCAAAATGTGATAAAAATTGTTCTCATTATGGCATAAGAAAGTGTACTTATTCACGGAGAATCGACGAAGAATCTTTTTCTGGCTTTAGTGATGAGATCCCTCATGAAGTTCCAGAACATACTGTAATTGAAGAAGAATCCAACAAATCAAAACAATCTCAATCATCAGATTTAACTTCCAATCGAGAATTGATCGAAAGTAATTGGGCTGAAGTCAAAGTCTGAAAAAAGCAGCAGTATTTTATATCGGCAAAGTCATCATGGTGAACAACTTTAAATATTTATTATGATTAACAATCCTGATTAATAATTGAGAGAAAACCGATTAAGAATTGATATAATTTGTGTTCCTATAGTAATTGTTAATATTATATAATAATTGTACCTACGTACCGTAGTTTAAAAAAAGTAAATAATTACAAAAATAAAAATATGAAAATAAAAAGTTAAGTTTTATTCAATACTAGCTGACCCGGCGAACTTCGTATCATGTAACAATCAAGGAATGTAGTTTGTGGTTACTTTTAACTTTTATAGTTTTGGTAGGTTTAACAAATCAGAGACCATCAAATTCCCTCACCCTCGTTCTCCCCCTCCACCTGCCCCTCCATCACACTCTCCCTCTCCGGAACAATTCCATCATACATGATTTTTGCGTAACATAAACCGTTTACACAGCGCCGTTGCTTTTTTAATATGTGAAAAGATACTTTTCTTTTCACATGTTTTTGCAAGTTTAATTTTTTTTAATTATTATTATTAAAACCTTCCGTGTGCCTTAAGAAACATACAAAAAACATTTGCCGAATTGTTGGAGCCATTCTCGAGTTTTGCACTTAGCAATATTTATTTTTATTTATAGTACCTATAGATTTATGACCTTCCGTGTGCCTTAAGGAACATACAAAAAAAATTGCCGAATTGGTCGAGCCATTTTCGAGTTTTGCGCTTAGCTACATTCATTTTCTATACTAATATTATAAAGAGGAAAGATTTGATTGTTTGCATTGAATAGGCTCCGAAATTACTGAAACGATTTGAAATATATTTCACTGTTGGGAAGCTACACTATCCCCGGGTGACATAGGCTAACTATATTATATTTTTTTTTACTATTTTTCCCGAAGCGAAGCCAGGGCGATTTCCTAGTTATTTATATAGATAGAAGCTCAGTAGAAGATAGATAGATAGAAGGTAGATTATGTCATTAAAATATGTCAAATTGAAAAATATGTCACTACCATGGATCAGTGTCACATCCATGGAGGCGAGTTTTCTTTTTTTCTTGTGTGGGTGTGCTGACCCCACTCGTGCCGGAGACTGTAGCGAGAGCTGTTGACATGGACTGTAGACTATCCTCAGGAGTATCAGGAGGTATCAGGGCTTCACAAAGAAAAAACAAGTCTTTTCGTTTTGGAGCGAAGAAGTTCAATCTTTTATTCTGACATCTTACTGACATTGACAAACACAATATGCGTTCAGTTAATCGCACTATAATGAAATGCGAGTGACAGGGTGCGTTCGGTTTATGGCACTATAATAAGGTGCGAGTTAATCGCCACACCACCCCCCTAGGGAGAACAAAAACTACCTTAAAAACTAAGAAACAAACATAAACAACATCACAACATGATTAGTTTCTAGGTCTATGAACTAAACAAGTTTTTGAACAGCTGTCAATAAAACCTCTGTCACCAAATGGTTAAACAAATGTCAGTGCAACAAATAGCTAAATGAAAATTAATGCAACAAATTGTTAAATGAACATTAATGCAACAAATTTTTAAATTAACACTAATGCAAGCAATGCAACAAATAGTTAAATGAACATTAATGCAACAAATTTTTAAAATGAACATTAATGCAAGTAATGCAACAAATAGTTAAATGAAAATTAATGCAACAAATTTTTAAAATGAACATTAATGCAAGTAATGCAACAAATAGTTAAACAGTGTATCCATGCAAACTAAAATTAGTTAGTTAATACAATAAAACAACCAAAAGTTATACAGGTTAGTAGCACAAACCAAATATTTAAACATACCAAACCATATTTAAACATATTAAACCACACATAAGCAAATCAATATTTGTACTGGCTGTAAAGGAACCAATATCTAAATATAAAATAAAAATGTATATATGGTTGCAAAAAAATAATAATAATATTATTATGTTAGTAGATTAAATCATCACAACTTATGTAAGCATAACAACCCAAGTGGTTAAACCGATTAGATCACTAAACATGTAATTATACAACACAGGTTACAAAAAAAAACTTAATTGTGTCAACCAAAACCAATAGCTACAAATCCAAGGGCTTTGCAAAACGAACTTGTCGACCTGACCTAGTGGTATATTTTGGTGGTGAAGGCACAGTTCCAACCGGTCGACTAGGTGGTAGTGGTGAAGTCGAAGGACATTGATGAGGCGTGGGCAATGGTTCAGAGGACGGAGCAATTGATGAAGTTGGCAACAATGACGATTCTACATGCGCTGGCTTAACTCTATCCATGCTGACCTCTACTTTCTTACCGTTAATATTGAGCACGATAGTCTTATCTCTCCTGGTCAAAATAAGGTATGGGCCATTGTAAGGAGGACTGAGTGAGCGGGCGCCGGACGGAGTCATCACGGAGCAAGGCGTGAGTAGCTGTTGCCATGTTTTTGAAGAGGAATGTCGATGAACGAGCATGATGCGACGCCGGTATGGGTCTCAGCTGGGTCATTTTCTTTCGCAGCTGGACAACGAAATCCGTAACATCTTCTACACGACCTGCTGAAGGTGACGGTTCGATCAACTCGCCAGGTAAGCGAAGAGGCTCACCGTATAAAAGTTCCGCGCATGATGCACCCACATCTTCTTTTAAAGCCGCACGCATGCCCAGCAACACAAGAGGCAAGGCATTGAACCATGATGTATCATGGCATGTCAACGCCGCCTTTAGTTGGCGATGGACTCGCTCTATCATGCCATTGGCACATGGATGATAACTGGTAGTGCGCGTCCTTTTCGTCGCACAGTGTTGGAGGAGCCGGTTAAATAACTCGGACTCAAATTGCCGACCCTGATCCGTAGTAACGGTTCTAGGCACACCGAAACGGGAAATCCAACCGCGTAAGAAAGTATCCGCTACTTCCTCAGCTGTAATGCCAACCATCGGCCAAACCTCCGGCCAGCGGGTGAAACGGTCGATGGCAGTCAAACAATAGCAGTATCCTTTGCACGCAGGCAATGGACCAATAATGTCGATGTGGACATGTCTTAGCCGGGCGGAAGGACTGCTGAAATGCCCTGAGGGCGTAACAGTGTGACTGGTTACCTTGCTCTTCTGACAAGGAATGCACGAGCGCGACCAGGCATGACAATCCTTCTTCATGTACGGCCACACAAATCGTTCTGACACCAGACGTGCGGTTGAACGCGCACCGGGGTGACTTAAGTTATGCAGCTTGTTGAAGATTGCCCGACGAAATGGCGGCGTGACGTACGGACGTGGTTTCCCCGTGGACACGTCACATGTGATGCTCTGGTCGGTACCTAGTATAGGGACCTGCTCGAGTCGCAGAGATGTGCTGGAACGTAGTTCACGTAGCTCGTCATCTAATTGTTGAGAACTCGCTAGGGCTGTGTAGTCCTCCTCCAGGGAAATCGTCTCGATGCGAGAGAGGGAGTCGGCTACAACATTGTCCACTCCTTTTATGTATTCAACATCAGTTGTAAACTGGCTGATGAACGTTAGTTGGTTCAACTGCGCTGGCGGTAGTTTTTCACGGCGCTGCTTGAAGGCATACAGGAGCGGCTTGTGGTCGGTGTAGATGGTGGCGTGTTGGGCTTCCAGGATATGCCTGAAATGTTGCACACCTTCATACACTGCCAGCAGTTCCCTGTAGTACGCTGGCCACTGTGACTTCCGAGCGCTCAGCTTCTTGCTGAAGAACCCTAACGGCTGCCAGGAATCTTCCACACGTTGCTGCCTACGTGCGTGCTCGACGCATCTGTGAACAATCCAAGCGGAGCATCGCATATCGGATGAGCTAGCAAGGTCGCTGTGGACAAGCTCTCCTTGCACGCTTCAAAAGCCTGCAACAATTCCGGAGTCCACGGAACAGGCTTGGCACCTTTCCCATCTATCTCTACGATGATGTTAACAAGCGGGGCTTGAAGTTCAGCTGCGCGAGGAAGAAACCGCCGGTAATAATTGATCATCCCTAAGAAACGTCGAAGACCTTGAACGCTTTTAGGGGGGGTGAATTCCTTCAGGGCTTGTATACGCTCAGATGGAGGTCGCGTGCCCGCCGCACTGACTTCGTAACCCAAAAATTTCACCTCGCTGACGCCAATGACGCATTTCGACGGATTAAGGACAACGCCATAGTCATGCAAGCGCTTGAAAATGGCGCGCAGATGTTCAGCGTGCTGTTCCGCGTCGCGCGAGTACACAAGTACGTCATCTATATAAGGGAAACAACAGTCCAGGCCCTGTAGCACCTCGTCCATAAAGCGCTGAAAAGTTTGGCTTGCATTGCGCAAGCCAAAAGTCATAAATGGGAATTCAAATAGTCCAAACGGCGTTGTAATTGCCGTTTTGCAAACGTCGTTTGAAGCTACAGGGATTTGATGGTACGCTTTGACGAGGTCCAGTACACTGAAGACTGTGCATCCCGCTAAGCGATGCGAAAAATCTCCAATGTGCCGCACTGGATATCGGTCAGGAATAGTCCGTTGGTTAAGTGCGCGGTAATCGCCGCACGGGCGCCAGGTCGAGTCCTTTTTGGGCGTCATGTGGAGAGGTGACGACCAGGAACTGTTAGAGGGTCTCGTTGTACCAGACTGCATCATATCCTCGAACTCCTTTTTCGCTGCGGCGAGTTTATGAGGAGCAAGGCGACGCGGGCGGCATGAGACCGGTGGACCTTCGGTTGTCAAGATGTGGTGGACCGTGGAGTGCTTGATATCTCTGGGAGCTCCCGGAGGGCGTACAACGCTGGGAAACTCTGAAAGGACATTAGAAAACGGTAAGTTTGAATTTTTAAAATCCACAGTTTTAACGCTTGCTTGCTCGACTGAAGCTATGTCAGCTTTACATGACAATCCAGTTTTCCCATCCAGTAGGCGCTTTCCAGCACAGTCCGGTAATAAATTATCCCACCAAAAACATAAATGTAAAAAAGGAGAGCCAAGTTCAATACAAAAATTATGCTTGGCTGTGGGCTTCGCCGCAAAAAGAATGGAGATCTAAATGAGTGCCAAGTTCTATGCAAAATCTAAATATGTATTTATAGGAACAAAATAACATTATGAAGAAGTATTAAACTCTATTTCTTTGCTTTATTGGATACCTATAACAATTGCTGTTATTTAAAAAAGTGAGATCATAAAGTAGGTTAGATTTGACTTGGCCAGTTTTTATCAGAATTAAAATGTTGAATAACTTTATAAAATGACTGATGTAATGAAAACTGGCCAAGTCAAATCTAACCTACTTTAAGATCTCACTTTTTTAAATAACAGCAATTGTTATAGGTATCCAATAAAGCAAAGAAATAGAGTTTAATACTTGTTCATAATATTATTTTGTTCCTATAAATACATATTTAGATTTTGCATAGAACTTGGCACTCATTTAGATCTCCATTCTTTTTGCGGCGAAGCCCACAGCCAAGCATAATTTTTGTATTGAACTTGGCTCTCCTTTTTTACTTTTATGTTTTTGGTGGGATATCATTACTTTTTGTAAAGAAAAATATACCCTGTTTACAAATATTAGAGACTAAATTGACGTTTCATGGGTGACCAGTTTCGGGTGTAAATTAAATAGTGATGACCATAAACCAGAAAGTGAATCGGAAAAACATTAGCTTTTACGGTGAGTCGAATTTTTATAATCATATTATTGAAGAGTCCCTAAAACTGGTATAAAAATAAGTTTAAGCAAGCATATTATCATATATAATTATATTCATAATACCCTGATTAACTGAATTCAAAAGTTATTCTGCTTACAAGAACGAGTATTTGGTTATGGTTATATTCGGTATATAGCTAATTTTATACCATTTAACTGAGTACTAAATATCTAGGTAAATATGACAAACAGGCGATTCTCACACTGCTCCGCGCCCCGCCACACAGCGTAGATCTGCCTCACCGCGCATTGTTTTAATGGTTTACCAAAGTATATCAGCTTCTATGGAAAACACGCATGGTTTGTTGCGTTGAATGTGTTGTACATTACAACAACTTTCCGCGAGGGACAGCAAAGGGAAATGTGTCCGTAAAACGCGTAAAATTACGGGTGGGGCTGCGGTGCGGTCTACAACAGCTTTGTTCGAATATCTATTTGGCGGACACTAGCGCCATTGAGTAGGGTGGCATAACTCAGCAAACTTCACTCTGTTTACAACAGCCATGTTCATATATCTATTTGTCACACACTAGCGCCATTTAGAAATGGCCATTATTGGAACCTCTATTTTTTGTAAACAGCTGGAAACTTTTTCAACTTTCCCTTCATATGAGATGGCCCTCGTTCTACCTCAATACTCCATGCGCTGAAGTATGCCATATTGAGCCCCGCGTGCACAGAGGCCTTAGTGCGAGTTTTACGTGACATAATGGGCTCACAATGTAAATGCGAGCTGGCTAAGATTTGTATGGGACCGAAGCTGTTTTTTTCACTGCCGCTAGATGGCTCTGCTTCGGTCCCATACAAATTTTGTATGGGGACACCACTTATTTTTCGACTTTTTTTAATTTTTTGATTTTTTCCTACGCTTACACACAATTACCAAGCTGGGTTCCAAATTTCATCCTTCTAGGTTATCTGGAAGTAGGTTAGATTTAGGTACTATATGTCAGTCAGTCAGTGCTAAAATTTACGAATTTTTAACCTTCATATCTTTATAACCGTTTGAGCTAGCTTCATGAAATTTGGTATTCTACATGTCCTTATGGATATAATTAAACACACGTAGTTTTATGTGTTTACGTTAAAGAGGTTTTGAGTTATAAAAGGGTCAAAAGTAGCACCAAGTGGTTCGTGTAATATTACACTCGGCGCTGGCTAGCCAGTTCCTTTGCTTGAACTTGGCTTGACACGCTGCCGCGTGTCTAGATAGTACGCTAAAAAATCGGCGCCTATTATTGCGGAACCCACATCAGCTACGATAAAGGTCCAAGTAAATTCCCTACGCAACCCTAAATTCAAGTGTAAGTTGATGGAGCCAAATGTTTCAATCTGACTACCATTGGCTGCATTAAGAAAATAATCCGTATCTCGCATGCGTTTGGATATCCAGATGCAAGGAAAACAACAAATATCAGAACCCGTGTCCACGAGAAAGCGCCGTTTAGTTACCTGCTCGGTAATAAATAATCGGCTGCTAACAATGGGAAGGCAATCGGAGGCCGCCTCTACTGATCGCCCTTCTTGTTTTCCGGCATCGAAGCCCAAGAACAAGGCTTGTAGCAGTTGTACGCCTTGTCACCATGTTTCTTATGTAAGCGACATAAACCATCAGAACGGTCATGACTCTTACCACAACTCCTGCTCCTACGTCTAAATGCGCCTTGTTTCAGTCGCAGCTCTGCGACTTGGTTGGACAGGTCATCCAGTCGCTTCATAACCGCTTCGAGTCCATTAATAGAAGCAGCAGCCACCGATGACTGATGGCAGGGGATGGGAGTCACCCCAGGGATTTCGATGATCTTGTCAGCTAACTCAGCAACTTTATCTAAAGGGAGCTCGGACTGGGCTGCTAAAATTGCCTGTAAATTTTGCGGTAGTCGACGCATCCATAATTGGCGTAAAATGTTCTCATCACTCAAGGCGCTGCCAGCCAGATGCCGAAGGTGACGAAGGAACTTAGAGGGCTTTCTCTCTCCGACCCTTATGTGGGATTGGTTATGCAAATCTAAGAAGTATGGAAACCAAAATAAGTATAATATTCAAATAATTATTCATAATAATATTATATATTGACCAAGTTGACTATTAGAGATTGCCAACTGGCATTAACTATTTATATGTATTAACTATAGGTTATATACGAAGATATTTTCTCTATAAATAGCCATTTTAACACTAATCAGTCGGGTCTTGGTCGTATAATATTACATCGTAAATAAAATTACAAAATACCGATATCGATAAATTTATCCCATCCCTGCCCGAGTAGTAAAGAATGTTTTCAAAGAATGTTCTGGAAAACAATAGACGAGTAGCAATACCATTTAAAACATAAAAAGAACCTTATTGCCGAATAAATAGAGTAGCTTTTTGATCATAAATTATATTATTTCTTTTAATTTTACGTTTTGAATTTGAATTATTATAAAATAAATTTAAAACTAGACTTATTTGTGTATGAAACATCGCCATTAAATAAATTCTTTGCTCTGCTATCATTCTTGCACTCTAAAATTGCACAGTAAGGCATATTGACGTGGTTTGAGACAAATTTTATTTTACGTAATGCACAATCGATGCAGCTCAGTGACAGATAGGTTATGAGAAGCAGAGTGGTCAACAGTGGTCAATTGACTACGCTTACGATCTTTATCCTCAGCGCGCCAGTGACACGTCTACCTCTTTTACTTTTACGCAACCCCCCCTTAGACCGTCACAACTCCTATTACACAAACCTTGCCGGATCCACCCCTAACCCCCCACCCAAATTTAAAATTTTTTTGAAGTAACATATTTATGCACTGCATAAACTGTTGGTGTTGCTCTTCCAATAAATTAAATAAATAAATAAATAAGTAGTTAATCGTTAATCAAATAATCAAATTCACGATTAAAGATTATGATTAATAATCTTAATCATTTTAAATTTGATTATGATTAATTAATCTTAGTCAAATTTTTTGATTACTATTTTTAATCATTAATTTTTAATCGTTAATCAGATTAACTTTGGGCCAACACTGCTGCAGCGGCAGCGATATGTGGTGCGAGTATTAGAACCGTCGGCACAATTAAACAATAATTTCACAATAATACAGAATATAGAAATATTCCCATTTTAAAATATAATTTTTATTCATCTTTTCTTTGCATTTCATTAATTACTCAATTAATATGAACCAAATTATACACTATCGATACCGCTTTTCGATATCAATAATGCGCAGCAACGGGAGAGAGAGCGAAATATTATCTACACCGTGCTTACGTTTTATGACGGAGTCTGCAGCGAGCGAAAAAATGTAGAACAGTGTCCTTAGTGCGAGTTTTATTTGACATTACGGGCTCGCTAGCGTACTGCGATATGCTGCGAGATAACTAAAATTTTTATGGGACCGAAGCAGAGCCATCTAGCGGAAGCGTAAAGAAAAAAAAATGCGCGAGTGCGAGTTTTCACTGGGCGCGATCGAGCACGTTTTCGAAGGTTAAGTATGGTTTCTCGACCGTTGCGCGAGTGCGAGTGGCATAGGCGAGTGGCTTATTTGACAGTTTGAATTCGTAACTTGCGAAAACTCTGGGACCACATCATCGAAAAGTTTTCACTAGAAATTTTGCAGTGAAATCATAAAAAGATGGTTTATTATTTTAAAAATTTTAATTACACATTTTTTTTGTTTATAATATTTATGTTGATATTTATAATTGCTGGGAGCATAACTGCGGCAACCAAATGATAAATCTCAAAGTGAATAAAATTATTCAAAAGCAGTATTTGTATTGTTCACTTTCCGGTGAATACTTTTTATGTGAGAGGCTGTTAAAATTAATAGGTATAGGGGGCTATAATGTCCCGTCCACACGTATTAAGTAGATAAGTAGTTAACTAAAATTTAACTAAATTTTAAGTAAATTAATACGTGTAAACGGACATTTTAGTAGTTAAGTAATTTAGTACACAAGTAAACAAATAATTTAGAAATTTTTCTATTTTTCTGTTAAGTAGGTGGGTGGGGCTTATCATTTAACACGTTTGGACGGGCACTTTTTACTTAAAATTTAGTTAAAATTTACTAAAATGGTTAAGTAATCAAGTAGGTCACGAGGAAGTCGTAAACTTCTTTGCGTTGTTGATCATTAGTTTTTATTAAACCAAAGGACATGCAAGATTCATTTTAATTTAAGATATTATATGAATATTTTAATTTATTTTTATTATTTTAATGTTTAATTCTTAAAAAGTATTATATTTCTACCAATACTCATACTGCATACATTGTGCCTTATTTTATTCCTATATGGTATCTATCCCTTTTTTCATTTTAATTTTTACCCACGACGGACGGAACGAAACGAAGGCAGTATATGCATTAGGGGTTAGAGGTTGTTTGTTTGTTAGTTTGTATGTATGTATATTACCGTTTTTATGAAAACTTCTGGGCCGATTTCATTGCAGTTTTTTGCATTCAAAAGGTATCACTAAAGAGCGGGCTTATAATTGTATGTTTTATGGCCGTAGGCCACCAGAGGGCGCTACAGTAGCCTGATACGAGGGTTTTTTCAAAATTTTTATTTTTATGCTCTGCTGTCTGTACCTACGCTGCTAACTATTCCAATTTTTAACCGACTTCAAAAAAAAGTGGAGGTTCTCAATTCGACTGTATTTTTTTTTATGTTTGTTACCTCATAACTTTGGACTGGGTGAACCGATTTTGATGATTTTTGTTTTAGTCGAAAGCTGGTGCTTGTCGTGTGGTCCCACATAAATTTGATCGAGATCTGACTATGGCATCAATGTCAAAAGCATATGTCTTAAATTTACATAAAGTATGTGCGTGATAAATGGACGAATAACTCAATATCCAACCGATTTCAACGATTCTTTTTTATTGGATGTACTTCATTTGAAGTCGGTTATTTTTTTGTTAAAGTTAAATACAGCCGTATTGGGGCGGCTTAAAATACTAACCCGAATCCCACGCCGGAAGGGTGTCGTAAAAGGCGACTAAATCCGGCCCGCTGGTGGTAGGGCCCTCGGAGGGATTATATGTATTAGTAGTATTGATTTTAATTGTTAATTAATACCATTATTTCCATCCATCCATCAGCCTTTGGAGGTCCACTGCTAGACATAGGCCTCCCCTAATTTGCGCCACTCTGACCGGTCCTGAGCCTTCTGAATCCAGCGGATGCCCGCTGTCTTCTTCAGGTCGTCAGTCCACCTGGTCGGGGGCGTCCTATGCTCCTTTTTGCGAGACGTGGGCGCCATTCAAGGACCTTTCTTCCCCAACGGTTATCGGTCCTTCGCACTATGTGGCCAGCCCATTGCCACTTCAGCCGGCTAATTCTTTGTGCTATGTCGGTTACCCTTGTTCGTCTACGGATCGCCTCATTTCTGATTCGATCACGTAGAGAAATACCGAGCATAGCCCTCTCCATAGCCCGCTGCGCTACTCTGAGCTTGTGGATTAGGCCAATAGTAAAGCACCACGTCTCGGATCCGTATGTCATCACTGGCAACACACACTGCTCGAACACCTTCGACTTCAGGCACTGAGGCAGTGTTTTGGACGACAAGATATGACGCAGTTTCCCGAAAGCAGTCCATCCGAGTTGGAGTCTATGAGGGACTTCTTTCTCAAAGTTGGATTTACCCATCTGGATCACCTGTCCCAGGTAATTATATTCGTCTACAACTTCGAGAGCAGCGCCGTCAACAACAACCGGTACGGGTGTGACATGGACATTCGACATGATTTTCGTCTTGTCTATGTTCATCTTAAGACCCACCCGTTGTGAGGGGCTGTTCAAGTCCCCGAGCATTGTACCAAGTTCTTCCAGGGAACTCGCCAGGATGACTATATCATCGGCATATCGCAGGTGTGTGATGTATTCGCCATTGATGTTAATGCCACGTCTTTTCCACTCCATCAGCTTGAACACGTCTTCCAACGCAGCGGTGAACAGTTTTGGGGATATGACGTCCCCTTGTCTGACACCTCTCTGCAGTTGGATGGGGTTCGTTGCTGTGTCGTGTGCTCTGACGGACATGGTGGCAGATGAGTACAAACATTTCAACACCTCGATATACCGGTAGTCGATCCGGCACCGCTGGAGAGAATTTAGTAACGCCCAGGTCTCGATAGAATCAAAGGCTTTCTCATAGTCCACATAGGCAACACACAACGGCAAATTATACTCCTCGGTCTTTTGTATAATCTGCCGCAGTGTGTGTATATGGTCTATGGTGCTGTAGCCTTTTCGGAATCCTGCTTGTTCGGGAGGCTGGAAGTCGTCAAGCCTGCGTGCAATGCGATTTGTGAGGACTCTCGAAAACAGCTTATAAACGTGGCTCAGAAGTGCAATGGGCCTGTAGTTCTTCAGAAGGGTTTTATCGCCCTTCTTGAAGAACAGCGTCACCACACTTCTGCCCCACGCTTCCGTGGTAGCTCCAGTGTTAATGACGGAATCGAACAGTTTTTGGAGCGCCACTAGAAGGGGTTTCCCTCCAGCTCTTAGAAGCTCAGTTGTGATTCCGTCATCTCCCGGTGCCTTGTTGTTTTTAGCTGTTTGAGAGCCTCTCTAATCTCATACAGGCTGACGTCCGGGATATCCTCTGTGTAGTGTCGGGTCAGTTTAGCTCGCTTGTCACTCTTGTCGCGAGGAGGTGGAGCTTGAGAGGAGGTATACAACCGTCCATAGTATCTCTCAGTTTCTCTCAGAACTTCGGGTTTCGACGAAACCATGGTGCCGGACTCAGTCTTCAACCTCGTAATAAAGCCGACTTTGCCCAATAGACAGATCCCTGGCGAACACTTTTGAGCCCCAGTTTTGCTCAATAGTGTTTTTTGCACGATTTGCGTTGTGTTTACGCAAATCGCGTCGCCTGCACTTAGAGATCTGTTCATTGAGCCGTCGGTATTCCCTCATAGAGGTTGGAGACTGCACACATAGTTCTCGTCGATCCCTCATAAGACCGACAGTTTGTTCTGAGAGAACCTGAGATCTACCACTAGGGTGGGTCTTAAAATACTTCGACCCTACCTCGTGGACAGTTGTTACCATCCTGGTGTTATACTCGTCCACTGACGTGCACGATTCTAGGCACGCAAAACGGTTTTGAAGCTCAAGTTGAAAGTTTTCGGATCCCTGAATTTGGATAGGTGTTGGGCGAAGCGTAGACTTCATCAGGCGTGACCGTTCCAGCTTCAGGTCAATATTTAATGTACCTCTTACAAGTCGGTGATCGCTTCCGGTTTTAAACCTGCTGATCACAGAGACATCATTAAATATATGCCGTTTGTCTGCCAGAATGAAGTCTATTTCGCTTTTCGTGGAACCATCAGGACTTATCCAAGTCCACTTGCGTTGCGGCTTCTTTCTGAAGAAGGAGTTCATCATGAAGAGACCTTCCTTCTCCAAGAAGTTAGCCAGCAAGTGTCCTCGGTGGTTCCGTCGTCCAATTCCGTAGGGACCCACTTTCATCTCGGCGCCGCTTTGTGTGCCCAGTCTCGCGTTGAAGTCCCCCATTACAACATTGAAATGAGCTTTAGAGGTATGTATGGCTCTGCTTATGTCCTCATACATAACCTCAACCTCATCGTCAGGATGTGTCGAAGTCGGCGCATATACCTGTACAACCTTCAACGAATACCGTTTGGATATTCTGAGTGTAAGGTACGCTACCCTGGACGACACGCTTCTAACTTGCACAATGTTGCTGACGAGGGACTTGTGAACGAGAAACCCGACACCACCTTGGGACTGATGTTCGCCCTCCCGGTGATAGAACAAGTTTCCGGATTTGAGTATTATTGTGTCCTCCTCCTGTCTTCGGACTTCAGATAAACACACAATACTCCAGTTTAACTTGTCTATCTCTTCTTCCAGCTCGTTTACCTTGTCGTCGGTCCTCAGTGTCCTGGTGTTGTATGTTGCCAGGTGCAGAAGTCGTTTTTTAGATTGGTAGCCCGATCTCTGCCTTCGATTCTTAGCACCCCCTGCCCCGCCGTTACCATAGCCGCTACCGTAACTAGGAATAGCGGGGCTGCCGGGGACTAGGGGCCGAGGCTTAGTTGTGGCTATCATTAAGGGGTTGTAGCCAGTAGTCACCACGCTTGGCCAGTGCGTGTTGGTGACCGCAGTAGATGTTTTTAGTCCGCAGGGAGACGCTGCTGCCCGTCTCCTGGAGTATCCTATTAGTCGCCTTTTACGACATCCCAGGAAGAAGTAGGAGTGGTGCTATTCTACAAAGTGGACCCGGCACCACACGGGGAATACAATTATTACTATTATTATTTCTCCAGGGGTTTACCTGGATAGCTACCACCCTCTAGCATGAGTCAGCCGCCAAACGACTCGTGTTCCGGCTGGGGGCTTGAGAGCCAGTTCTTTCTTTCTTTTTCTTCTTTCTTTCTTGGCCGGCAACGCATCACGCCTTTGGTGTTGCTGATGTTCATGGGCGGCGATAGCCACTTACCATCAGGTGGATCATCAGCTCGTTTGCCGGCTATTTCCATAAAAAAAATTAGATTATTTGTAATACGCTTACAAATACACACCCTCGCGGTAGGTTTTTACCTGTGTTGCGGGTGGCATATATGACACATATAACACATCCCAATAACACCCATGACCCGAGTACAAATATTTAACTGTCTCATAAATATCTGCCCCGGCCGGGAATCGAACCCGGGAATCTAATCACTTCGCAGGCAGGGTCACTCTCACTACCAACCAGGGTACATGTAATTTCTACTTAGAAAAGCAAGTATAATTATCCAAATTCCGAATAAAACAATCAGGACGCATTTTTATTAGTACAAAATTAATTATGAGAGTTACACGTCTTATTTTGAACTGCGCTATTTACAAAAAAAAAATATCCTTTCTCGAAATTAATTAAGTACATATATGCACACCAATATGTGGCACTTTCATTGGTCCAATTGGACCAAGGCTACCACAAAGTATGTATTTTATTTTTAACTTATTAACTTCATTCAATGTTTCACTAATAACAAATTTCAGTATGGAATTCATGAGTTCTTTTCGGTCTTCCATCTTTATTTTTGAATGCACTTATCTACTTAACAGCTTTACTAAATTGTTACGTTTGGACACGCACTTAAAATAATTCACTTAAATTTTAGTTAACTACTTATCTACTTAATACGTGTGGACGCAACTTACCGGCTACTAAAAATATGTTTGCGGCTGCTGCTGCTCAAGATGAGCGAGATTATATCACCAGGATTCCTGCAAGAACTCGCGCTTTTAACCCAGTGTCAGAGCTCACTGATACAGAATTTAAAAAAATATATAGACTTTCGAGAGCTTTTAAATTTAAGTATGTATCTGAAAAGAGCTCAGACTATTAGCTGGGCTGAAATCAACCCAACGAGTTTCATTGGAAACGAAGGTACGTTATACTTACTTAATTATATTTAAAACTAGAGCACTGCAACATCCAACGCTATCTAACAAACTTACATTTTTAATATTAGCTCTCTGCCCTCTGCTTTTCCCGCGTTTTCCGAGATAACAAATATTCTGTCGGACAGACTGTCCTATTCAAGATCATGGTCTATGTCCAAAATTTTGTGGAAATCTGTTTTGTAGGAAATTTTTGCATGAAAGAGTAACAAATATCCTCGCAAACTTTTACATTTTTAACATTAAGTAGTAGGATTTGCTTATTAGAATAGTAAATATTAAAGTAATAGGATTCATATAAAATAAAATGTTGTCATTCTTAAATTCTACTGTAAGTATCATTTTATGTGTCCACAGGTACCTACTTACTGCATTATTATTTTTTGCTACCGGAACATACCAGAGGCCAGTTGGAGTTGCAAAAGGGCTGTCACAAAAAATGTGTAGTGATTATATTGAAGAGGTGACCAATGGTCTGATTCATACTAACATGTTGAAAAAGTACATTAAATTTCCTGAATCGAGATTCAGGAAATGCACGACAATTAGTCAGAGGTATGAGTCTAATGTCAATATAAATAAATAAATAAATATGGATATCTTTTGGTCCTTAATTATATTCAAGTTCTTAATGTTTTAGATTTTATGATAAACATAAAATTCCTGGTGTGATTGGCTGCATTGATGGAAGTCATATCAGAATATTTGAACCCCCAAAAGAAGAGGAGCATCTATATTACTGCCGTAAACACTTCTATTCTATTAATGTGCAAATGGTAAGGAATTACATAAATCATTCCCAAAAACATTTAAAGGTATTATGTAGAATGGATTTAATGCATCACATTGATTTTTAGATATGTGATGATGAATATAGAATTTTAAGTGTTAATGCCAAATATGGGGGTGCAAGTCACGATTCTTTTATATGGGAAAATAGTCACATCAATGAATTTAAGCAATCACTGCACAAACATGGAGAAATAGTATGGCTTTTAGGTAATGTATCTTACACATATTTCTAATTTATATCAACTATATATTTAAATCATAGTATCATCATTAAATGTGTAGCATATACTATATAAATTCAAAATTTATTACTCATGTAGGGATCACTGATACACTAATGCACATCATTTTTTAAATCTACCAGCTTTTTGGAGTAGTGCTTAGTCACGAAGGAGAAGAAAAGCCGTAAAGAAACTCCTCAACACATAATGTTTAAAATTAATTAATGTTAAAAATCCATAATGTTTACAATAGAATATTGATTACAAAAATATAATATATCCTAACCTGAGCGGAATGGGTTGCAATACTAATCAACACCATGTGTCCTTGTCATTTAAATATTCATCTACACATATCACATCATATAGTAACGCTTGCCAAGTTGTTTTTTACATGTTTCTTAAATTATTCTACAGGCAAGTCAAGTATTGACTTTGAGACTTTGTTATAAAATTGTACACCAAGTCCCACAAAAGATCACTGCATGTTGCTAAGACGATATGAGGATGTAACTGATTGATGTCTCCTTCTTGTTAGCCGATTATGAACATTACTGTTTTGTTTTTACGCACTTATATTATTACATATGAAAACCATATTATCATAAAAGTACTGTGAAGTCACTATAAGAATACCTATTTATTGGAACCTTTCATAAAATGACTACTGCAACCCTAATTTTTCTGATTGCATAAACAGCCCTATTGAACAAAATACTAATAGTATAAAGTTTTATTATAATCATTTAAGGAGACTCTGGCTACCCACAGCGGCCATGGTTGATGACTCCCATCTTAGGTGCTGCAGAAGGGACTGCAGAAGCCAATTATAATGAGACACATAAGAAAGCTCCGGTTAAAATTGAAAATACATTTGGAAGGTTAAAAAATCGCTGGAGATGTTTAAATAAGGATAGAGTACTGCACTATAAACCACTAAAGTGTGCTAAAATCATACAGGCCTGTGTGTTGCACAATATAGGGATTGACTTGGACATAGAAGAAAATGATCCATATATTGGTAATTATAATTTCTTCCAAAGTGTGTGTTAATATGTAATGTTTTTGAGATCTTTATTTTAAACTATTTTTATTACATTTTAGAATTAGAGCCTGAGGAGCCTGTCATCAGAGACCATGTTTTTATGGAACAAAGATC
Organism: Thymelicus lineola; assembly: GCA_963932265.1. Lineage (NCBI taxonomy): Eukaryota > Metazoa > Arthropoda > Insecta > Lepidoptera > Hesperiidae > Thymelicus > Thymelicus lineola. Next base: position 2,299,170 of record OZ010680.1, read on the forward strand.
TTCTGCAGATTTACTCAGAGGACGGGTCTTAAGGGCACAATTAGTGCGAAGAATACAGCAATGACAAAAAAAAATTAGGTTATTTAGCTTTCTTAATCATAGTCATAATTCTTTATTACATTACGCATGTCATGTACATTACAATAAAATACAATGAACACGTCATGCACCTTGTTAGGTATAGCATTTGGAGGAGAGGCAGATATTGTATTGTAATCTATATAATATTATGAGAGGGAAATATATCAAATACTCAGATTAAATAACAAAAGGAGATATATTCATCCAACTACAATGTAAGTTTTCCAAAGCAAATACAAACTAAAATACCAAATATAAATACCGAGTCAGTACTAACGAAAGCATCTAATAAGGTGGGTGGACCATGGAAGGCCACTCTAACGATTAAACAGTCACTACTTCGTTATTTACTGGTTAAATGAATCAAACAAATCATTAAGTAACGCTTTGTCTTATTATGTATCATATAAAACATTTTTTTTTTATAAAAGGTTTAACCATTATTTAATAAACTTAAGTTTAAATAACCTCTGCCAAATGGCCTTGCAAGGAACAAGGCTCCATACAAGGCCAATATAATAAATCAGTCGTTTAACTTAAAACTAACATTGTGAACATTAAAATATCTACTTATACTTAAACTACATAAAAAGATCTTTCATTAAAACGGAATATTAAATGCCTACCATCACATATTCAGATAAAAAATAATCAACGAACATTACTAGAACTCTATCGTAAAACTAAGAATGTATTTGTGTAATTGTTTTAAAAATAATATAAATGAGTAATAAATCGAAATCAAATAAGTTGCCAATAACCTTTATAGTAAAATGATAAAAATATAAAACTGATTAAAATGGCCTTCTTAAGGGTCTGTTCCTTGTAAGGCCAAAATGTTAGAACACCTCGGAATTGGGGGCCTTTAACTAAGTGGTAGCAATATATTAACTTGCACATTGGTTTAAATTTCCAGATATGTATTTACAAGTGAAAACAAAGTATTAATATTTTCATAGTTTCTAGATGTTCCTAGGAAGAACCTTGTGCCCTAGCAAGGCCAACTGTCAACTTTTTGATCGGCCTTACAAGGAACCATTGGCTTTCCTAGGAAAACTACCAATATTTTAATTGTATTGGAATTAAAGTAATATTTTTTTCTTCAGTGCCGTAGCAAATCCTTATATTATCAATTTAGAGTAAAAAAATAAAGAAAACAATAGTTTATTTACTTGAAAATTTACATTTTACTAAGAGCAAATATTACAATTTTAACATCGATGACCGAAGTCAACAAAGAGAGGGCCCGCATTGATAAAATAGCGGTGCGAGGGACTCGCCGCCACGTTTGTGTACTTGAATTCGATGGATGTTAGTGTAAGTGGAAGGAAATTGTCATCGGATGGCAATAAATGCGACTTTTAAATAATTGGCCTTACAAGGAGCATGGCCTTCCATGGTCCACCCACCTTATATAAATTTAATTAAATTTAAAATGTAATGAAAAAAATATTTTTAATGTTGAAATTACAGCTTCATTGTTATGTTAGTATCCATTATTTAATATGAAATTATTAAATATATTTCTCATTTTCATTTTCTTTATTTAATATATTTCTCTCATTTTAAATATAAATTTTAAATTTAAAGGTTTATGCCGTATTAGTATAGGTTAGGGCGGCTTAGAATACTAACCCCAATCCCACGACGGATGGGTGTCGTAAGAGGCGACTAATCCGGCCCGCTAGTTGTAGGGCCCCTCTAGGGATTATATTGATTTTATTGTTAATTAATACCATTATTACTAAGTATTATTATTTCTCCATGAGGTTCACCTGGATAGCTACCACCCTTCAGCATGAGTCAGCCGCCACATGACTCGTTGTGTTCCGGCTGGGGACTTGAGAGCCTGTTCTTTCTTTCTTTTTCTTCTCTCTTTCTTGGCCGGCAATGCAACAGCGATGCTTTTGGTGTTGCTGATGTCCATGGGCGATAATAGCCACTTACCAGCAGGTGGATCGTCAGCTCGTTTGCTGGCTATTTCAATAAAAAAACTTAACATTTTTTTTCATATTAATACACATTTGTTATCATTAATGTGTCACTACTGTGCCACAGAGTATTTAATCACTACGTGTACTGAGCTTTATAAAAAGCATCAAAAAAAGGAAGCTATCGTTTCAACATTTCAAACATTTTTAAACGCTTTTATTTAGCTTCACTTCGGAGCATCAAAGCATCAAAGCATCAAATCTTGTAACGTTAATTTCAATGACTTCCCTTTAATGAAAATTGATGAAATTTGGCAGACATGTGTATTTGCGATGACAATACACGAAAATCATATTTTAAACTAATTTTCATTGTTTATTTGTTGTTAAATTAAAAAAAAACGATTTTCAGACTTTAGACGCATAATTCTCTATGTTCTATTTTACGTAGAGACTTGAAATTTTCACAACTTGTAGCTAATTTTATAAACTAAACATTATTGAAATAAAAGCGTTTAAAAAAAAATTTTTTTTCATTTGACTTATTTGCATTATATTTTAAATTTAAACTAAACATTTTTTTATGTTTCAGATTAATACACATTTGCCATCATTAATGTGTAACTACTGTGCCACAGAGTACTTATTATCTATGTGTACTGAGCTTTATAAAAAACATCAAAAAAGGAAGCTAAATTTCATTTTTTTCATTGTATTTTATATTTAAACTGAACATTTTTTTGTTTCACTTTAAATTGGCGTTATTGGTTATATAGACGGGACCCAAGTCTTTATTATAAAGCCCACTGAGAATGAGGAAATAACAGCAAACTTCGAGTCAGCTGAAAGACCACAGAGCCACGCTTGGAGTCCTCATATTGAAGCCTTGTCAGGGAAGCTTAGTTCCGCTGCTTGACATGAATTTTTTATATTAAATACTGCCATAAGTAGAATTAAGTGCTGTCTGTAACTTATGTTATTTTTGTTTAAGTATTTTGTTGAGATAAACGAAGCTCCGTGAGCTGGTATCTGTAAAGTATGTATATGTATATGGTTAACTAAATAGAACCAACGAAAAAGAATAGTTTAGAACTTGTCATTGAGAATGTGAAAAGTCAACATATTAATTTTATTAAAATACGTTTATTATTGTTCACGAGCTACTTATTTCTTATGCCCTAATATATTTTACTTTACTTGGCCCAATTTAAAGGCTAAAGATTGAGGTATCTTCAAATAAAATATAATTGGTAACAATTAAAATATAAAAATCGAAAAAGTAAATAATGTTTATTGCACGAATTAATAAATCAATATAAAAATATAAGGATATTAATAGAGATCTTTGATTTGTTCTTAACGAATTATTTAGTGAGTTAATTTTAATACAAGTTAGTCATAGAAGTAAATATTTCTTACAATAACTAACAAATCAATAAAACCATAAGAAGTCGTGTGCATCTAGATTGAGGACCGTCTTTTTTTCTTGGCGTAGCAAATCGTAAATCATCTCATAAATTTCTTAAACGTGAATTAAAGATGTTATGGGCAATCGTTTTTTACCCTCAATTCAGATGTTATACATAAAGGCATAGTATAAATCTCAGAAAGTACTGCCTTTGTCTCAATATTTTTTAAATTTAGAATTAATATAGTTAAGAATTTCTTAAAATGATTTACGTCATTTTCAACTAGCTAGAGGATAGCATTACAGATTTATCGCAGTTTTAATTGGGCCCTCAATCCAGATGTTTATGAACTGAGGGCTCAGGTTAAACATAGATTTAAAAAAAGAAATACATAAATGTACCTTGAACACTTCATAGTTAACATCCCTATCGAAACAATATGTGCAAAAGAATATTTTAAATTTCTTAATAATTAAATGTTCAAATTTTGAATCAGCAATCCCGTACATGTAAATAAACAGGTTCTTCTCTGTCGACACTAAATTCTACCATCAAATCGTCTCATCAGACCATGGGAGCATGTCAAAACATCACAAACCCATGTCCTCTCCTCTATAATGACCGATATCGACCGATTTGTTTAAAATTTGTTGGAAAGTTGGTTGTTAAAAATTTGTTAATATTAAAAATTTAAGTTAATATCTTTTAAATCTATGTTAGCCAGGGCCCTTAGTTCATAAACGTCTGGATTGAGGGCCCAAGTAAAACTGCGATAAATCTGTAATTTTATTCTCTAGCCAGTTGAGAATGACGTACCTAAACACAGACATATATCAAGAATAGACGACGCATGTACCTCGAATTGTATGAAAACCAAGCGTGTCACTTTTTTTTGACACATTGTGCTGTCACAAGAATATTTAGTGCTGAAATTCCCCATCCTAGCGATATCAATTTGAAACTGATTCGTTACCGATTCTCGACAACGATTAATGATTCTCAAAATCGATTACCGATAATAATTAGGTAAATAGAAAATCGTATGATCGTTTGTAGGCGTAGAATATGTAAAACATAAAAAATGCCTTTGGTTGGTTGTACATAATAATATAGTATAGTGCTTGAATATGACCGAATAAATAGTTTTGTGTTTTATTTAACTTGATTATTTGTTAATTATAAACACAAGCTTCAAAAATGTAAAGATAAATAAAGAGATCATAAATATTATGATTGTTTATTATTTGCTTTCAAGAAATTAAATAAATGAAAATTAAAAAAATATTTGTAAACATTTCTTTTATGAAAATCAAAACATCAGAGCTTGAAATCAGCCTTCGTTTCTTTTTCGAATCCGTAAAACAGTCATCAAATGAATAGAACATATACGGCTATGTTTTGTTGGAAACCAATATCTATGCCCCGTCGCTATAATTCATTTTGCTTTAATATTGGGGTCACTTGAAAACCTTTAATTGTAATGTTATCATGAATAAAATCACTATACAGAAACATTAATATTGTAATGAAAAATAATTTGCCTGTTAAAAACTGTCTCTATGTAAATATCATTATTCATTGGTTTTCAAAATCGATTAACATCGAGACCACACCGAGTAAATGAACAACACTATATGCTATATTTTACAGAAACACGACAATATTCTTTTTTTTTTTTTTTTTTTAATCTTTATTTATTTATAGAGGGTTTAGTCATACATTTGACTATGTCACCCTCGTAAGGCTATTGATCCTATTTAAGATACACCAGAAAAATATAACTGGATCAGTATCTTGGCCTCTTCTGAACCAGGAGAGGCCAAGATACTGTTACAAATACCAACTTGGTTATTTATATACTTTAGATTATGGCGTATTTCTTCATTCCGAACACATTCCATCAACACATGTTGAACGTCCTCAATTACTCCGCAGTCTGCGCAGTTTGGTGAATTTATTTGTCTCATTAAAAATTTGAACTTGTTTGATGGAATATGTCCGGAACGAAGCCTGAGTAGTGCCACTATATGCTTACGTTTCATAGTTACTGTTTGAAACCATGGGTAGCGAGGAAGCTCACATTGTATAGTCTTATACCATATACCTTTATTTAACGAGCGTTCATCAAAGTATTCCCTCCAACTGCATCTACATTGTGCTTTTACTTTTGAAAGTATTTCGCTGTATACTGGTGGACACACATATGGTATTCCCTCATTTATGGCTTCTTTTGCCATTTTGTCAACTTCCTCGTTACCCATAATACCAATATGCGAGGGAACCCATTGCAACATAAGATTTTTGTT